>CM023452.1:188493183-188873183 GCA_013339765.2 Haemaphysalis longicornis
GATCGGTGATGCCCTGATTATCGGTATGTCGAGATTCTTCTCTGATTCTGAGATTGTAATTTCGCATAGCGCCCTCTGCTGCTGAATGACGTCTATGAAGTGCTCGTATCTCTTCCCCTTGTTTCATAATGTTGTCTTCAATTTTGTCAAGTCGTCTGTTAATTGTTGCTAGGATCTCCGTGAATGATTCCTCCCCTTTCTCTTCTGTCTCGCCAGTGCTATATCGGCGTCTAGCGACTTTCCTGTGTTTACTGTAATCTCTGCGTTATTTGGTTTGTTTACGTTTGATGTCTGCGATCTCCGCTATAATTTCTCTGCTTCCTTGATTAAGTTCCTCAATTTGTCTTATTAGTGTTTGAAGCATTGTCTCTATGCCTTTGATTTGTCCTGTTACATGCTCTGGCAAAACCGCATGCGCCACATGTTTCTTTTCCCTGTCCCTGCATGGCTTGTCCGCTCTCCTATCCGCTGCTCTGTCGCCCCAGGTCCTGTTGTCCCTTGTCTCATACTCCCTTGCGGGGTCCTTGAGCGGCCTCGCCACTCCAGTCCTCCCCGCGGCCGGTCGGCTGGGTCTCTGGGCCGCACGGCTCCTATCCTGGGGCTCCTCCACCACACGGAGCTTCGGCGGCTCTTGGATCGCGAGCGGCTGACACAACCCCAGGGATGCGGCCCTGAACGAAAGAAGCACAGGCATCGACAGAGGAAGCCCGAGGCGTTGACTCGGAACGGCTAGAAAGCGTTTTTTTTTTTCATGAAAGAAAACCCCTGGCATACCAAAAAAGTGCTCCATTATATCTCTTTCCCCGCAAGCAGCACAAGGACCGGAAAATGTGAAACCAGCGGGATGCAATAAAAATTAAGCTGCGGTATTGTACATCTGATGCTGGTTAAGGTGACTTCACCCTGGCCGGAGTCGCAAAATCACGAACCCCAAGTGTTAGCCAGATGGGCACAGTCATCTAAGCATGTGATAGCAACTTCTCGTATTATCACTAGTTATTGGTGTTTGCGGAATCTTGCTCGCGTCAGGAGGAATAGAGTAGGACAAATGGTGTAAGGAGACAGGAATATAACAAGAACACGTGTCAATTGTATGTTTACATGGGTTTAAAAAATTTTCCGACTGATTGGGTGTTCTTGTGTTTTCCCTTCAATAAGAAAATAAGGGCCAAGCCTCGCTATTACACTACCTATTACCGTTGGTTTTTATTCGAAAGCCAAACCCGCGTACACAGTTGATAAGAAAACACTGCGCTCCGTACAAGCGTAAATAACACTTCGCGTTCTGCTACAAGCAGTGACCGGATCTTGAAGCCTGAATCACTGCAGATGGCACGTGCGGACACCCTGAGATTGATAGGCTGAAGCTGGACACTTTACATGAAATAAAAACACAGCGCACAGGGCCACTCGTCAGCGACGCTGCACAGTGCTTATACGTACTACACACCATAACTAGCCGCCTGATGCTTGTGCACTAACCGGTACTCCCCCTACTCCTAAGAAAGCTGATAACTCCGAATCTGCTCCCCCTAAGCGAATGGTGGTCTCTATCAATGACTCACCATGTGCGATCACATGTGATGAGAAATCCGGCATTCTGGAACTCTCCCTTGCTAGTCAGAGGAAGGAATACTTGCACCTACATAACACCCTTCTAGCTAACCAAACAGTGATGCAACTCCCTTTGGAAACAATCGACTATAACCTTCGGCATTTCTTCGGAGCCGTGGACACCGCACAGAAACTCCCCCTTCCCTGTAACGAAGGCAACGATGAATAAACATGGCAACCCCCTTGTAGCGTGGCGGTGGAATTGCCGCGATTTCTTCTGTAAGCACCAAAATCTTCAACACCTAATTTCTGCTGAACGCTTACCCCCTGCTGTTATTGCCCAGGAAGAACCCGGAAGAGATATTAAGCTCACTGGATATCATGCTTTCGATACTTCTGGTAATAACACAACGGTGGTTCTGGTACAGCGTAACATTCACGTGAGCCCTACACATTTTCCGATATTGCGATACCACACTACTTCATCACTCTGTATCAACCAAAACGTTCTCTCTCTTGCCTAAAACTTCTAATCATACCTTTAGCACACTTCTGACTCTGGCCACAAAAGCAGCAACTGGCCACCCCTTCTTATACTTGGGGATTATAATGCTCCTCACACAGCCTGGGGCTACAATCACGTCACAAAGGAAGGCCGCTTACTTTGGGAAGCAATTCAGACTCGACGCTTAATAGTAGAATATGACACCTCTATTCTTACCAGAATAGGCAACAGAGTACAGGCAGATTCCTTTCCTGACCTCACACAATCCTTGCGCGTTACTGACCTGAAATGGCAATGTACTCCCCACAACCTAGGAAGCGATCGCTTCATTACTCATAAACTGCGGCAGACTCACATGACAAGTCGGGCGGCCTTTCAGCTCTCGTATCAAGAACGGGCACCCCCTACCGATGATCCTCCGGTTCAGGATTGTCCCAAACACCTACTCGAGATTAAGAAGGCCCGCGATTCGTCCCTAGACTCCGACATCCCTCCGAGAACTGTTGACACTCGCCTTCAGCATGTTTGGGCAGCGTACAAGGACCTTCAGAAACGCTGGCGTCGTCAGAAGCACAATCGTCGTCTTCGAATGCGAATTGCTAATCTCCGCACCAATGTGGCGAACTATGCGGATGAACTGCCTCGTGCACAAGGGGGTCAGTTCTGCGACAGCATGCGCGGTAACCTTAGCATGCAGCGCACCTGGGCCATTCTTCGCCACGTGATTGACCCTTTTAATTTGAAAGCAACCAGCCGCAATCGTCCTACCACCCTAATACATTAATTTATCGGTGCAATCGATCAGCTTCTTGCCCGTCTCAGGGAGCTTTAGCTTGCCCGGGGCCCGCAGGGGCCCCTTTCACCATACACCGGCCAGCTCAATGAGCGTATGAATCGTCCCATGTCCACAGCTGACGTTCTCGCAGCCCTTCTTAATTAGCGCCCAAACTCAGCGCCAGTAGAGGATAGAGCAACAAACCAGCTCCTTCGAAATTTAGACGATCAGTCAATAGAGGTCCTAAAAAATAGAGGCCCTAAGTCACTGGGAGTCTGGGGAACTCCCACCCAAATGAAAGTATTTAAAGTCTTTCATTCCCAAGTCACGTAAACCGCTCGCTCTTGAACAGCTTAGGCCAATTTCTCTCACATCGTCGGCAGGTAAGGGCCTCGAGAAAAGAGTACATGCCCGTTTGACCCAGTATCTAGAGAGTAAGCATCATTACCCGCACACAATGTTCGGATTTCAAGCTGGTCTTTCCACCCAAGACGTCTTACTGGAGATCAAGCATGATCCTCTCCCCTTGCTCTCCCTACTGCCGACTCGTCAGCCGTTGAAGCGCAAGACCTCCAAAAGGCTCTTGATCGTGCCTCCCGCCACGCTATTCTGCGCCATTTGGCTGCTCTGTCTCCTGGAGCCCGCCCCTACCACTACGTGCGTGCTTTTCTCGCTAATCGCACGGCCATCATTGAGGTTAATTATCTGCGCTCCGACGTCATTCCGCTTCCCTACATAGGCACCCCACAGGAAGCAGCTCTCTCCCCACTGCTCTTCAATATCGCTATGATAAACCTTCCTCCTCTTCTTGATAATATCCGCTCGCTTCGCCCCAATTAGTATGTCGATGACGTCACGGTATGTGTTCCAGGTGGCAGTGACGCACACATTCAAACCACCCTCAAGCAGAGGGCAAATTGTGTTGCTGCCTATGCTCGTTATGTCGGCTTGACTTGGTCGCCTGAGATGGCCGACCTGCTGCTTCTCTTGCCCAACAGTCTCAAATGCATCCGCGCAGCCCCGAACATTACCATCCGGCTGGATGAACGCCCCATCGCCCGAGTGCCATGCCTTAAAGTCCTAGTCCTCAATATCCAACAGAACCGCGCCAATACCACATTCCTCGTCCACGTAACATCCCAAGTTCATCAGACCACCAACCTCCTCCGCCGCATCACCACCCGCCACGAAGGGCTCAAAGAGGCACAGCGATTGCCGCTGATACAGGCTTTTGTCATAGGTCGCATCACTTACTATCTTGTCTAGCACAGTCCCCTAAGGATGTCACAAAGGTGGATTGCATAATTCGAAAAGTGTGCAAGACGGCACTCCGGATTCCGCAGAACGCTGCCACCGCTCGTGTAGTATCGCTTGGTGTCTACAACACCGCATCTGAGATACTCGAAGCTCATCTTGATAGCCAGAACGCCCGCCTTTCAACAACCTCAACAGGTCAATCTCTCCTCCGGCGATTTCCACTCAATTTCCATTACGCTACAGAATCCTCTCTTGCCATCCCTAGCAATATCTATGATCTATTCATTGTTTGGCCCACCCTCCACAACATGCACCCGACGCACACTAGAGCCCGCCGGGAAAGCGTGCGCGGGCCCTAACGAAGTGATACCCAGTAAGTCCGGCTACTGTTTATGTTGACGCGGCTAACTACATGCACCACGACGCCTACGCGGTCGCAATAATCAACAGTCCCAACAGTCCCCTTCTCACCACCCTCACCCTTCGCTCTGCTTCCCCCGCGACTGCCGAACAGCTGAATGAACTAAGTGAATTACAACTACGTCCTTCCCCGGCGATCATAATCTCCGATTCGAAGATGGTCATTCGAAATTTCGCCCGGGGCCGCATTTGTCCACTTGCACTCAAAATTCCTTCTTTAACTTCCCCCTCACTCCCCCACTGAGCTGGTGCGGACACCAGCCCGCACGGGTGGGGGAGGGAACGAGGCAGCCAACAGAGCCGCTCGAGAGCTCACCTTCCGTGCCTTGATCCCTTCCACGGAGCCTTGTCAGCTCCAAATCGGCTCCATCTCATTACCGCCTCTCTCGCCGCCCCTGTCCCCTGCCCCCTCCACCTCCCTCTCCGCCCTATGCAAACCCTGGCCCTCCTACTCCCGTCAGCTCCACCAACCGCAGCACTACCCTATGGTGTCTACTCTCTTCACCACTCCCCCTTTGTGGGGTGGTCCAAACCAACCACTTCCTCCATGCCCCCTCAACCCGTGCCCCTGATACGAGGCGGGAACTTGGCGAGGTGATTGGAATAGGATTCGGTTGCAACATCGTGATGTCGGCCGGCCAAATTCATGGTGCCCGGCTCCATTCACCGGAAACCCTCCTCCCTCGGTCACACCCCTCCCCCGAATTAACCCTTGCCGCAATAAAACTTTTGTCTCCATCTCTCCCCCACATGATCCGCCGAGTGGAAAGGGGGAAAGCGACTCTTCGGCAGCGCTTTCAGGCATGTAGGAGCAAGTTTGCTGCGGGTAGTTGACCGTGAGACGCGATTATGTCCAGCCCTTTGACACGTCCTCATTCGAAGCAAAATTTTTGCCGTGCGTTCAGGCAGAACATAAATGTGCCAAAATTAAGAGAATTACCTACTAATTCGTACAATTCTTACGTCGCCTGCTTATAGTGCGAGTACTTTCCAGTCATTTTTTTTCGTTTTTCAAATTTCTGTCTCGCCGATTATCTCGATTTATTCCAACGGTTGCACCTGCTACTTCCACCAAATCCGCATTTTTGTGTGAATAATAGGCGTTATACGGTTCATCATTTTCGATATTTTTTTCTCCGTTTCTTATTTTCTGCTTTTGAAAATTCTTCCCGACCAAGTGCTTGCATTTACGGTATGGGAAGAACTGAAGGGGCTACTACCACCTAACAGCATTTTTATCAAAATGCAGGGCGTTACGTGGTATGCAATCGGCACTATTTGGTTTCTATTTTTCTTTTCGTGGTTTTCAAATTATGCGCGACAGATTACCTCAAATTACATTAGTATAAAAATTAAACAGTAACTTCTGCGGAATCCGCATTTTTGTCGAAATGCAGAGCATTACAAGGTTAGACATTTTTGCTATTTCTTTATATTTTATTGTTCCTTGTGTAAAATTTTGTTTCACAGGTATATCGCCGTTAACGCTATTACACCCGGAGAAGATGGATCTTCCGCCAAATCTGTTTTGACGAAATGCTGGCGCCGCTCGCCTTGACAGGTTGCCAAACAGGCCTTCGAAATAGAGACTCCAACATTAAGAGTAGAGTACGGTTTATTGTATTGTGTATGTTGCTGACACAGTGTTGCAATAGAAACTTGAAAGTGACATTTTCTTTGTCGTGAATATTTCCAGTGGCCAAGAAATGCTGTTTCTGGTCTCTTGTGTTTACTCGTGCCTTCTGAATTGTCGGTCTAATGGAACGACAGTCACTCATGGAGTACTTGCACGAGCCAGCACTACGTCTTTTAGTATGCATGGTTAAACAGAGGGGAGCATTTGCAGGGATGAACATTTAGTCTTGAAAGCATCAATTGGTCTAGGGGAAGTAATGGGAAAGATTAACGGTTGATTCTCAGAAGACCAATGGTTGGTCTCCAGTGGAATAACAGTTTATCTGCAAGGGACCAACAGTTAGTCTTTATGGCGGACCACAGTTCAACTATCAAGGGACTAAGTGTAGAGGGACTAACAGTTGGTACCCTTACCGTTAGTCTCAAAAAGGACTAATTCTAGTGGCAAAGCATTTAGTCCCCAAAAGGACTAACGCCGATCCCCCATTAGTCCTTTTGGCTAGATTCTGCATAAGTAGGTTCTCACCCAGCACGTCTACGCGATTTTACGCGGCTCATTCTTGTGGCCAACGCTACCGCTATCGCCGCGCTACTGCGCTTTCCATCGGCGTCCATCTTTGCCACCACCCTCAACCACTCATAACTCTTGCGATTTCCGCCGTGCAGACGACCCACTCGTCGATAGTATGCTCTGCTCATCCGCGCTGTTGTATGCTCGCCTCATCTTTCGTGTGAACGCTTCCTTGCGCCGGACCGTATGCTGACGTCACCAGTGCGGCTGTGGATATATCCGCCATGTGAATCACTCACGCATGCAGAGCAGTGTGGTCTGGCGCTTTGCTTCTCTCGCGCACCGACGACGTCACGTGCTGCTGATGCTGAAACTGGGCTGATGATTATTATGAAGGGCGCTGGCGGTCGAAAAGGACATGGCGGCTAAAATTCTAATCTCACTTGGCGGTTACACCTAGTTGTGACCAATACTTCTGGCGTAGCCGGTAGCCTTTTAAACGGTGGAGTCCCTCAACTCCTATTAATTGGAACGAAAGTCAGGAACGTGTGAACACAAAGTGCACTTAAAAATACTTCAATGTAGCTGATTCATGGGGCTTAAACTACCTTAGATTCTCTGGGACCTTTACAAACAGTACGTGTTCCGCCAGGTGCTGCAGTGGTTAAGTAATTGTGCTACTGACCCCGAGCCGGAGGTTTTGATTACTTCTGGGGTACATGGCTACTTTTGTGATAGAGATGAAAAGCGAAACCCCGTGTGCGCCCAGATGTCAGCGCCAGTTAAAGACAGCCACGCAGTCAAAATTTATTCATAGAATTTCAATGTGGAGTGCCTCATTGCAAAGAGGCAGCTTCGGCGCATTTAAACCTGAAATGTCAATACGATGTCAAAACCGACATACTTAGCTGTCTTAAATTTTGATATACAAGCCCTTCTATGCAAACAGCAGTAGACCCGGAACACATCAAGTTAGGTATAGTCTGGCACTTCTGTGTTTGGAAAAGGGGTTGTGCGCGTTACTAAAAACTTAGCTCAAATCGCATATGGACACAACAGGCTAACATTTTTTGTTTCAACTGAAATATTTGACAAGAACGGATGTGTTATTTGCTGAACAGTATAAACAAGGCAGGCATTTCGATCCCCCGCTTGTCTTCAATTTTTCGGGAAGCATCCATTGCGTCGCAAAATAGGAGCAAGGCAATGGTGCGGTCTAGAGTGCAAGCGATTGGCGCTACGCGCTCTCACGGTGGCAACGGCAGCTATTACGCCAACAAGCCATGGCCACCGCGGCAACGTTTTTTGCTTTGGAGGTTGGCTTGGACTTTTATAATTTGTCACTGACGGAACGAGAAAGTCTTTTAAACGCTCGACCGGGTGTTGTGCACGCTTACACCGACACCCTACACCCCTTCCCGCCGGAGCGAGTGATGCCCCACTTTTGAGTCCTGAAGGAAGGAAGGAAGGAGTAGGTTTTTTTTCGTCCATCGGGATCAGTTATTGGGGGTGGTGTGGAGGAGGCCCACAGGGCCGCCGCGACCGCGAGGGCCCGCGAGGTGGTTAGGACTTGGCCTGACTCCGCCGGGTCCCGCAACATCTGCTACCAGTGGTAGGGGAAGGAACGGGGGCTTCCAGGTCTGCGGGGCATTCGCAGAGGGAATGGTAGTGAGTGTCGAGTGCCCCGCAGGCTGCACAGTTAGGGTAAGTAAAGAGGTGTGGATGACTGTGTATCAATGGTGTTCTGTGTGGGAAGGTGTGTGTTTGTAGGATGCGTAATATGTGGACCGCCTCCAGAGACAGGTGTGAATGCGGAGGTGGGCAACGGCGGCGGAGAAGGCGGTAGTGCTGGGCAATATCCCTGTATTGCAGGAGGGAGGTTGGCTTGCCTGCAGGGGCATCGCGTGTAGGCGTAGAAACGACCGGCGCCGCATCGGGTATCCCGCAAGCCCACCTGCCCGGCGTGTTGTCGCGCCCGTCAAGAGGGGGCCTTCACCTCGCCTCGTCTGCAGTCACAACAATCTTGTATTCCTGCCTTTCGCACAAAGCCAGCGTGAAATGAGCAATGTCTCTCAGGCAGCCGTGTCGAGAAATCTTCGCACATGAGCCGGGGTCTTAGTGGCCCAAACGTAACATGCGTACAGCTATTGGGCGGCGCACACCTTTGCGGATTGTTTATCTTCAGCGGCTCTCGGCGATTGGAAAAGCAGAAGGTCCGATCGGTCTTACCTGCAGGGTACTTACCTGCAGTAAGTACACTGTACTACCTATTTCCCGCGATAAGGCTTGAACAGTGCAGGGGCACGCAATACCGATAGCAACATCCGCGCGCAGAGAATGCAAATTAGCTCAATGGGGTCCCTTAACCACATCTTCATTTTGCTGCTTCTTGCCGGGGTTGTTGTTTGCAGAAACTCCGGCGTTCACCGACTCTGCTAATTCCGCACGAATGCTTTTACCCAAACAAAACTGAAAGCATTATGGCTGATTGAAGCGTGAGGAAAGCAGCCTCTCGGAATGTATAAAACCTGTAGTCGGTGTTCTAAAATCAAGCTTTCATTCACATTTATTCGCGTGTTCAACCAGTTAAAAACTTGTCATTTGATTTAAAGATTTATATTTGCTCCCTCAAGGACATCTCGCTGTACACAATTTCTGTGACGCCACAAACTGTAGTAGACAAAAGCGTACGGGGTGTCATCGACTGTTTTCACGTTTCTGGCGTTTTCCGCCTAAATAAACTACGAGCAAGAATGATGTATTTAGAATATTGGCACCGTAATCTACCTAAACTGGCCAACATGTTCCCTTCTTCATGGTCCCTTTAACATTTGGGAGGTGAGCATGTGTAGTAAACACAACAGCACACCGCCTTCGCCACAAAAAATAGCCGGAGTAAAAATATGAGGACACATCAGAGCATTGTTCCAGATCAGGTAGCGTGACTGGTTATGGCGTCTATTGGTTCCGAGTTGGGGCAAGCATTTTGGCCGAGCAGGGCGAAGAAAGACACTGTGTAGAGAAATGTACATGGCGTCTGACTGAGTGAACAGGAATAAGCGCCCCTGCACGCGCGAGATTAAATAACCAGTTTGGGTCCACCCCCATTCACGCTTTCTCCCGCTGTTTACAGGAACACACCAATCACAAATTACGCCCATCTTCCCGCGTGGGAACCCTGGTGTGATGCGACGCATCGGGCGTTCAATTGGCGTTTCCATCGGTTTGATTCTCTAAATCAGGTGAAACATGTTGTGAACGCGTATGATGCATTCCATCACATGCGGGTGTTCTCATACGCGGGAAGATGGGCGTAATTTTACTTTTCATGAATCGACCGTCGCTTCCATCACGTCTTCATCGGAAGAATGAAGTCAAGCACGCAGTCGTCCAGCAAAAGGACGCGAACTCGAACGAGAGCGAGCGCTGGCTGAACCGCCGCAGAGCGATACCCGCTTTATATTCACAGCGCCTCAAGGAGCGAAGAGAACAGAGGAGAATCGCGCATGCGCACGCTTGTGTGACGGGAGCGGAGCGAAGCGAGCGAAGCGCGCGCACACAGCTGTTGTTTATAATAATGAGGTGGAGTGAGAGCGTTGCGCGCACAGCTGTCGGAGAGAAGACGGGAGGAGAGTGGCGCATGCGCAGCTGGCGTGCGGACGCCGGACAACGCCGATGCAGGAGGGACATGCCTCATAGCAAGAGATGCGTCGCATCTAAAATCCGTGGCACTGAAATTAACGCCCAAACACTCAGAGAAGACACTTTTCCTCTCTCACAGGTCAGCGTCAGTTTGACTACGGTGGTGCAATCTTCCTAAGGTCGAAGCCCGTAGGACCACCTCAGGTTGAAGTGACAGGATGACGTAATCAGGCGTGGGGCGCTCGTTGAAGAGCGGCGTTTCGGACACGTCATAAGGGGTTCCCACGATGCGCGTCTCGCCACCGAAAACAGGAGCACTTAGCCGGCTGCCAAACAGGCGGCGCGGCGCGTCGCCTTTGTCACCACCTACGTTAAACGCTCTCGGTCATTGTGGCTGCCCTCGCCAGCGGGCGCTTGAGCAACCATGGAGTTGCCGACAGCGGCTAATGTTTAGCAGCAGCGTCAGTGCCCGCCGCGTCATTGTGCACAATGCCGGGTCACTTCCCGTCGATGAGGGGCGAAACCGGACCCCGGAAGGCTTGGGCGGCCGAATCCGATAGTATTGAGGACGATCTCCGCAACACCGTACGCCGATCGTAAGAGCGTCTGTTGTGTTGGTTACACTGGCTTTTTTTTTGTTTTCATGGTGATGGCTTTGTATTCGAGACGTGATAAATATCTCGTCAAGTGGGGCTGTTTGAATTACCTTTACACAACACAGATGAATATCCTGAGGAGGTGGCATATGAGTTTGTACCTAGCGGGCAACTTTACAGGCACACCATGCACCTGCACCCCACACACACAGTCGAAAGTGAACGCAATTCAAGGTCATGCCAGCCATTCATAAGGCGTCTTCAACTGCCAAATATATCAGCACATTAGTTAAGCTGTTATATGGCAACGCATGCTCGTTGACAGACGTTGAGAGGTGCAGTGTGTCGATCCAGCCATGCTTCGAAGATGCCGTGCCAACTGGTTACGATCACAATATCTGTGGGGCACTGGATCAGAGACTTTTTGCTGGGCTGGTCATTATTCAGTGTTATGCTTTCAGATGGTTCCATCCGATGCACCTCCCTTCAGCAAGAGGTTTATTTTGATATCCCAAATGCCCTAGCGACATCACTTTCAATTTTAACTCAATCTGTGACTAGCCACTTCTATAACGCGATGCTTTTACTTATTCAACATAATTTACCTGTAGATAGCCTTGATCAAGAGTGCATATATCATTCATATGAGTGTATATAGAATATATTTACGTATTCAAAGACTGCATAAAGCAGTGTTAAAAGCCCGCAAAAACAGGTTTTGGAAACCTAAATATTTCAGAAAATGTTCATTTTCTCAGCGGAATTTATGCTTTGAGAAATCCCCTTCAAAGTTTTCTTTTATTTTTTCCAATCGTCACTTCTTGCGTTGGTTCTGAGAAAAGCGAGGCAATGCTACTAGCACAGTGGTCTTCCGGGAGGAAAGATTGCTCTGTTATGTCGAAAGACCAACCAATTACGTGTGCGCAGACAGAACTATAGACGACCCACCTGGCGTAGCCAAACGTTTCGCAATGCATGCTCAAAGCAACTTTAACTAACGCAGCACCATTGCGGGATATAGTGAACAAACGAAAAATTCAAGTAACTATGCGCTATATTTGAAAGTAGTGTTTAAAATAAACGTTATGAGGCGTTTTTAAAAAAATGGCCACGTATCTGCTCTTTTCTTGCAAATGTCGACTAAAGAAATATTCCACTGGCGTTACTCTCTCTCACCTTGCTGTTCTTCCTCGTTCCTCTACACTCAAGTCATTGCTGCGTCTACTTCCCCCTCCTCGCACGCTGCCGTACGGTAGACGTGTGTTCCAGGCACGCCACAGTTTAAACGTTGTGCTTCACGTGCATCAACTAGAGTACATTTTACTTTTCTTCAAACAGTGCTCCTGCGATCAATAGCCAACGTGCCTTACGGTCGGATGAGCGTGTGTGATCCGCGGGCACCCGTGCCAGCTTAAAATGGTTATTGTGCTTAAAACCGTCCTGCCACCTGCACGTGCATTCCAAGCGGACGTGGGACCTATCTAGTGGAACCTTTCGTTACTGTGGACTTTTATTTTTCTTAAAATCCGCCAGGAGCTATAGTGGCGCGAGCAACAGCAGGTGATGGTTTTCTGTAGTTGATGTAGTACTCCATTTGTTATCGCAAAAACCAAGCATCGATGAATTTTAAATAAAGTAACACTGGAAATACTCCTCATGTATTGATTTTATGCCTCACATCTGCCGTAATGTTTTGTTCTTGCTCAACAATGTTGCGAAGTATGTAGATTGCTACCGGACTAAGACGTTTAGATTTGGCCGTGGGTATATAAGAGAGCGAAGTGGGTCAGGCAACAAACGCGTGTTAAAAACATATTAGTAGAAATTAAGAAGAAGAAATGGACGTGGGCAAGGCATGTAATGCGAATATAGGATAACCATTGGTCATTGAGGGTAGCAGAGTGGATCCCTAGAGAAGGCAGGCGTTGCAGGGGCGGTAGAAAGTTAGATGAGAAGATTAGATCAAGAAGTTGGCGGGGATAAATTGGTCGCAGTTTGCACATGACCGGGGTAATTGGAGAATAATGGGAGAGGCCTTTGCCCTGCCGTGGGCGTAGATAGGCTGGTGATGATATAAGACTATACACATGTTCAGTTTCACTTTGGCCTGGTGGCTGAATCGAGTCACATACAGACAAAGAGACATACAAACAGACCAAAATTTCTGCGTCAGAGTAGCCCAAGAAAGACTATCGTCTTTAAAATGCAAACTAAAAAGCGCTGTGCGTCACACAAAAATTGCATTGACTAGGCGGGGCCACATGGGGGCGCGTTTGGCGCCATTTATATATGACTTCTGGTGCGCATCTGAGGATACCAATTGGTGGGCAAGTTCTCGCTGTGTTAAAATATTTTGGCACCACAATAAAAAGTTTAATTTTTCGCAGTTTTGTCGTCAAAGAGCGCTTAAGAGAAGAAGCCGAACCGCCACCCTCTCCCTACTTCTCAAAGGCTCGATCAGAAAAAAAGGCAAGATCAGCATCCCTAAATGTCAATGCCCACAAGCCAAACCACTCAAAAGTGGCAAAGAGGAAATGAAAAGTTTTTGAAAAAACTATCAGGCACTGCCCCACATGTTAATGAGCAGCGTGACTGCTGCCGTATCCGCAAGTAACCTGAAATCCAGCCCAACACGCTTCATGAAAATGAAATGCTAACTTTTATAGCTGCATTCTGGCTGACGCGAACGCTTCTTCAACAATTACGGAAGTTACGCAAAGCAAGTAATTACGACAAAACGAGCGCATGGCAAATCTTGGTGGCTGTACTTCTGGCACAATCTTATGGTACAGGAAAATTGAAACGGCTTGCTAAATATCGCGTCCCTCCAACGCATCTAGAAATTAAGAACTGTATAACTACCATCATCCATGGCAGTGGTTCCTAACTTAATTACACAGGCACAAGTCTATATTTTAATGAGGAAAGCATGTCGTCGCTCATTGAATGTAATAACCTGATTGGGTCATTTAAACTGATGGATTTACTTCGGCATTAATATGAAGTATTACGTCCATAACTGCGGCCTCTATCACGAATGAGAAAATTCAGTTAGGCTCATAACTACATGATTGGCCACGCACAACACAGTCTCGCATGGACTAGGGGTCGTAGAATCAAGCGGTCCCATGAAGTCTCCCTTGGACTGAGGCTCAGTCGCGCTCAACCTCACGCGAGATACCTTGGGCTCAAAAGCACTCGTACTCGGTCGTATTCAAGCTCCGTTCGATCACTTAGGCTCAAACTCACTCAGGCTGAGGCGTCCTCAAACTCAGTCGGGCTCAAACTTAGTCGCCATCACTTGGGCTCAAACTCGCTTGTTCTCAGGCATACTCAGTCTCACTCAGGATCACTTGGCCCAAACTCGCTCGGGCTCAGTCGGGTTCAAACTCACTCGGGATTACTCGGGCTCACAAGTACTCAACCTCAATCAAAGCACAAACCGGGTCTGACACAAACTCCCTCGTGGTCACACTCATGGTGCGCAATAATATCCCGCTCACTCAAACTCAGACTCCGCGTGAGTTTGAGCCCTTTAAGTATAGGTGAGTGGACTCATGAGTGAGTCCCCTCACCCATTCTCATCGGGGTGAGTGGAGGACTCACTCATAATACTCGTGAGTCAGTCCGCCGACCTCTGTCCATTAAAGTGCCATTTTAAAGGTGACAGCTTTTTTAGCCCCCTAAACTCAAAAATAGGCTCAGCTTGCACTATTAGTGCAAGGTTGGAGAAACATCTGAGCTGGGAGTCGGCCTAGCTTCTTTCCCCTTGGGTCCGCTGTTTCGTCTTGGTGACCGACCGGAACGGCGTTGTAAAATTCAGCTAAAATTGCCCTCACCCCTGAAAACTAGCTTAGTCTAGTAAAAACATCGGAAAAAATAAAAAATCTAACAAAGCCTAGACAAGCGCAGCACAACCCGAAGAAGCTAGGTCGACCGAATACCTACGGTTTCACCAGCGCTGCACCATTGCAGGAAGCTGTGCCATTTTTTATTTTAATATGTACTAGGTTTTGTACTGCCCCTGCTTTATCTTTTATCTGGGTGGGTTGTTTGCACCCAATCCACTGCTAATGCGCTCACTCTTAGTCCTCTTCAAGAGACACCGCGCCGTACGCGTTTGCAGTATTAATAAGAAATTTTGCCTGCTTCTATCACTTGGCATATGCAATTCAATATGTATCACTAGTGCCAGAGGCTGAAAAATGTGTTGTTTTGCATCACTATCAGTGAAAGCGTTTTTCTACAAAATTCGCTAGTCTCACCCCATTATCTTGAACGGAGTACTTGAAATTGCCGCTGACAAATGTAATTTAAAGTTATTATTTCCTAAACATAAATGCAGGCATGGACGCGTTTTGATGTCTAGCGTTAGCGCGTTAAACTAAAAGCGACAACATTCTCATTCAGTATAGAACATTGCTTCACGCAGCAGTTGCTTTGAACAGCTTCTCCTTGGGACTGCAGTTTTCGAAATTATTTATACAGTGCCTAATGAGCCCTTGCGACTATTTATAGAGTCATACATTGCTACAACAAGCTGGGCGATTCAACGCGGCACATGCCATTTCTTTTCAGAAACAGCCTGCGAAGAGACTAGCCGGACTTGCCAGACAAGATTCCCTCGAGTAAAATGCGCGAACTGAGAGTACACACCGCCTTACAGCTGCTGAGCGGCGCCCATGGCCACAAAGGTCACCTATCAAAATCGGCGAGTCCTGAATTTCTGAAGCCGGCTACATTGGACAGAAACAAAATCTTTAAGATTGTCGCTACTGTTAAGGGTAGCCTTATGACTAGTCATCGCTACAATTATTTAAGGGCGAAGTAGTAGAAGCTAAAGCTTGTTTGGTAGGAACAAGGTCGTACCTGGCGAAGGGCAATCGCTTGATTCACGACAAAAATACCCAATCATAAAAATACCTGCGTGTATATTCGTACAAGCAGAAGGTATATCGGCATGTTTAGGCTCTAAGCCCTCGTACGTCAAATTGTACACAACACGACAACACAAACACCAAAGCACGAGGGTCATGAGCAAAAGGGCTTGTTGGTTCGATTTCGTACAACCACCAAAGGGAAGACGCCAGTTGTGCTGAATGTTGTTTAGACGCATTGAAGACAGGCAGCGCGCGCTAGGTAAGAATCACATAGAGGGAAAACGTTAAACAAAATATAATTGCAATGCGCTAAAAAGTGTGTAAAATATTTCTGCAACTAAGACTGCCGTGAATAAACACCGGCACTGCACAGAAAGGGGAGTTCGGTAGGAGTCCTGTAATTCACAATGTGTTGAGGCTGTTCCGGATATATTTCAGCAACAGGAAGCGAGTAACGCAGGTGTTATTTATAAGGGTTGTCAGTTGCACGTTGAAAACCAGCCAAGAAATTCTTTCCCGCAGGCCAAGTGTCTTGATGTACTCGACCTGCGAGCATGTTTTAAAAAAGGGGCTCAGTTCCAGTTTATCACCAATACAAGCGAGAAGAGTCGGGGGATTACTAAGAGGTGGGGAATGCATCCAAAGCGACATAATGGTGGGCATCCCCCCCCCACCCTTGAAAAGGGGCGTACTCAAGAGAAGCGAGTGCCCATTTAGAACACACAGACAAAATCGTACTTAACTTGAAGCAGTGTGGTTTTGCGGTACGAGGAACACAAATCTTGGTTTTATTGCGAGAGAGGAGGAGCGTGGCTCGTTTTTCTACCCTGAGTGCTCCTCCTCCCCTTTTACTGTACACTGCACCGGCACACCACCATGGTCACGACCAAAGAACGTGATGTCACCAGTGGTCGGATCCGGTTTTTATTGCGAAAGATTTCCATGGCAACGCAAAGACAAAATTCCTGTGTTCATGTTCCACACTTTTTGCGCCCAAAATAATTCTTGTTAGAAAAAAACCTGTGCCGCCATAGAGGCTCAAACATTGCCAGTTGGGTTTTATTGCAGGCATCTACCCACTACACAGACTTTCGGTACTCCAAGGGGTCACAAAATTGCTCCGCCTGTCTGGCCTTTTGCAACAGTGCCGATGCTGAGTAGTAGTAACTGTGTAAGAGAAACACGGCACCCCTTAAACCATAGAAACAATATTGGTGCCACTGCGAGCACTCCGGTCACATAGGCTGGAGGTCAAATGGCAGCTGTCATGGCAGATAAGTACAGCCTGAGCTGTTTATGCAGCTGAAAGTGATTACGTGGCAGAGAGGGGTGCAATCCCTTGCTGCATCCTTGCACGTGTCATTCGGTCGCCCCATTATGCCTTGCCACCGTCTGCGCTGACGTTGCTGTAACGACGCCAAACGAGATAAACAACTGACTAATGGACAAAGAAGACACAGAAATGCCGAGCAGATGCTGACCTGTCGTCTGCGAAATGCGCTGATGAAGGCTAGAATCGCGGCTGCTATCAGCAATGACGGAACGAATGAAGCGTAGCGGCAGCATTTTAATGCAGACAGGCAGTGATGCCGAATGGAAATCCACAATTCAGAACAAGTAAGGCCAAATCATGGCTAACAGAGGCGGTGTTGGCAGTTGGCGCACTGGTTGGACACAAGGGGCAAATTGTGCCACAAGAACCTCGGCTAGCTCTTGCTCCCCTATCCCTGCTCCTATAGCCGCAAAGTGGACTGGGTAAAGAGCGTTGACAGGCTGTGTGCTTGTATGCTCGAAGAGCTTCCATCACCCGGCAGGGTCCTACAAATCATTACAAGTGAAACAACACGTAATGACCGTCATCCAACTGGCCAATTTTAGCATGATTTTAATAGCATAGCTGTTTCAGGTTGAACTTGGTCTGTTGGCATTTGCAAAAAAATAGGAAGGAAAAACTACTGCGCGAGGTGCCCCGCACGACCTTCGTCCAGCCGCGTAAGCGGAACAAATCTTCGCCTAGATATGCCACCATAGCGCGCCGGCACGGCTCGACCTTCGGCAACATTCGACCCAGCGCTCGTGGTGGGGTCTGTCGTGTGCCATTTTTCTTCACCATGTCACGTACCTTCGCGCATGGCGTGGGAACTGCACTGCAGAGCTCGTTCTACGAACGAATATTTTTCGAAGCCGGTTCGCGCAGTTACTAGCGTGTGCTGCCGCACTTCAGTTCGGGAGAAATGTGGAATCCTGTGGACAAAACCATCCGGGCCTGCCCGTCATAAACAACTTTCAACACTGGCTTTCAGCAAATTCATGAGCTCGCTCGAGGGAAGGAGCGGGGATGCCAGTTCTTCTGTTTCTGCAGGCTTGCAGAACTAGTGCAAGCCGCACCAACTTTTCAGCAACAAGCTCATTAAGTTTGAGCTCGGTCCGATGGCGCTCGCAAAAAAATAAAGAAAAACTCCGGCGCGCAATTGAGTGCCCTCTGGGGAAGAGCTCCAGACAGCGTCCAGAGTTGTGCGTGGGCTTGCGCTACGTCAGGAGCTTTCAAAAAATGCAAAGAAAAAAAAAGAGGTGGGCCCGCATTTCGCACTTCTGCTTTCCAGCACACTCTGGCCTACGTTCGAGAGGTGATCTCTAGCGTGCTTTTCTGGCCAATTCACGTGCGTTCGCTCCTTAAGTGGGGAGACCACAAGAGCTCGTCAACAGATTCGAAATCGCGAAAATGGTTGCCATGGGCCTTAGCGTGTTCTAACACTGTGTAGAGACATGGAACACTTTGTAACACTTTGGTAGAGCCATCAGTCCATAGAGGACATTTTAGCGGAAAGTTCGGACAGCTATGTTAGGTGAACAGCCGATTCTCCGACGAAAGGGAGGGGCTAACAGTTTGTCTGTTTCTCCAGCCTTCAACCCCTAGGGCAAACAGTGCCAGTTTTTTAAGATGCCTACATCCGGTAAAGGGCTAGAGAGCATTCACTACAAACTTGGCTATTTCATTTTTTGAAGAGCCTTTTTTTACAAACCCTGCGATGCATGGAGTTTTCGCCAGAAAAGACATGACAACAGCTCCGGTGTACTCACTTTCATGGCCGACCATTGCATCAATTTTTAGCTTACATATACTAAGACAACTTTGAGCCACAAGAAAAATGCGGCCACAAAGTACGTCTTTTGTTGCCCGCAGTCTGGGCAGACCAAGGGTGATGGTCACGCTCTGCCCCAGCGGCTGCCGAGACTATCTAAACCCCGTAATGGGAAAGCGAAGTGCCCACAGATACCTTATAGCAAGTAAGGGCAGGCAAGTTTACACCGTTCCGCCACGGCTTACAGATCCCACAAACTTTGCTGCCGACTGTACATTCGTGTAATGTACTTGCGAGAATGTTGCTGTCAGGGCTGTTGTGATCACTGGCGTGGGTACGAACAAAACCATCACTGCCAGAGCCGTGGATCTCGCGGGACAACTTTGGTCCTACGCCATCCCTTGAACCGAACGTTAAATAAAGAGGCAGTGCTACTACTATTGTTGACTATGCCATTCGAGGATAGCATATAGGCTTTACCGCTTTTTTTCCGTCCAAAATCACCGCTTTTTACTCAAGCCCCCTTTTTGCGATTTTTAGACCTGCGCATCGTCATCCAGGACAGTTTGTTAATCATGATAGTGCGTGGTAGCACGTGCCGCGAGCAGGAAGTACGGCCCCGCCTTCTTCGTGTCGGCCCGTCTGGCGGCCACATCCGCGAGGGGCGCCAGCAGTGGCAGCTGGGCCACAGAAGCCGCTCTGCCTTTGGTCAAGAGCATTTCGAGGCTTTCTAGCCATTCAGTCTACCCAGGATCACCACCTTCATGAGACTTCCAACCACCGAGGGTTGATAGGCCGATACGAGATAGGCTCACCCGTTGGTTAGCCTGCGTTCACACTGATGACAAAATGACCGTCATGGCAGCACTCATAATAGTGCCATTTCTCCAGTCCAGGTAGTAGATTACCACTAGGCGCAGCTGATGATGGGTTGTCGAGGTTTCCCAGGACGGTATTTGTGATTCCGTCTGAGCCACGCGTGCTGTGCTCCGGGGCTGTGCCGGAGATTCCGCCAGGAGTTCAGCCAGTGTAATACCCGCGTTCAGGTCACAATCCCTCTGACGATCAGCTGGTGTCCTAGGTGGCTCATCGAGGGGGACAGTGTACGGCAGCAGGTAGCAACCTGCTCTAGTGTGAGCCAGCCCGAAGATAGTGGCCATAAAGGGCGGTGTTGGCAGCGGGTGCTCTGGCTGGTAAGATGGGGAAAGTTGGTCCGCAAGGACCTCGGCTACCTGTTCTTCCCCTATAACTGCTGCTCGTCTGACCCGCTGCACAGCTGCACTGCTGACGCCCCCCTCGCAGATGCGGCGTTCTTCCTAGAGCTGCCTCTACACAGGGAACAGGGGGCGTACTTTCTGCTCCTGGACGTGAAGTCAAGTTTGACGCCCTACCCGAGCAGGCCATCCAGGGTGCCCTTGAAGGCCTGGATAGTGAGGCAAGGTTTGGGGAATATGTCAATGGTGTCCTCACAGAACACACATTGCATGTTCGCGTTGGCAAGACCCTTAGCGTCCCACAGGGAGTCGGGGCCGGTGTTCCGCAAGGGAGCGTCCTGCGTCCACTTGTTAACTTGGTCGTGGCCCACCTTCACAGCTGTATGCCAGAATGCTTGGAGTATCCCGTAATAATCGCCATGTAGGCCGACAGCGTGTCCCTCGGGACCCGTGTCCCCACAAAAGTCGGCAGGTGGTGCACGCGTCTCTAAAAATGTTCTACGTAAAGAATGGCTCTACGTAATGCCTTAAGACGGCCTAATGCAATCGGTAAAACTGCATATCCCTGAAGAAAACGACGGAGCAGGAGTCATTCAAAAGTCTGACGTCTCAGTGAATAGCTTGCTGGGAATATTGGAGTTCTACTTGAAATCAGCTTTTATCGAGTGGCAAAGTGAACTTTACGTTCAAAAACGAGGATTGTTTTTTTGGATCAACAGTGGCTCCTATGCGTAAACAATATATATCTAGGTAGTGTTAAAAGAACTATTGAAGAAATGTAGGAGGCTTGGTAAAAAAGATTTTTCGTTATGTGGTTGATTTCTATTTGTTCTTAAGAAAGAAGAGCTGAATGTAGAAGGCCTTGTAAATCTTTTCAATGAGCGTGGTCTCGGATTGCACTTAATATCTGAGCTGCCAAAGTGGAACAAATCCTCTTTTTTGACTTGGAATTAACTTGTAATGGAGGTGACGCACGTTGGTGTTATTATTCCAGACATCAAAAACCTGTCCTCAGACAGGCGCGTTCGTAGACATACTTGCCCTTGAATTCGTAACTCAGTGGGCAGAGCACTGTGTACTTCCCGTTGCGGCGAAAAGATTCGTGGCTCGAATCCCGACACTGCCGCCTCAATCGAACTTTTTCTGGTGACGTCAATTCAGTGACGAACATGACTCCGGCCAGATCTTAGTGTACCCGGGCATAAAACACTTTCGTGCTAAGAAAACCGCCATTGTTAATGGACACAGACCCGCGTCTTCAAGACTGGTTTCCACAACTCGTGCTCTAGTAAGTTGCCGACGCAGGACACAGGCTTTAAGGTCGCAGTAGGTGTTCCCGGTTTCCGTGTAGAACCTGCCTCTGCAATTTAATTCCTCCCTAGGTACGCCTTTCTGAAACCCACTGTTGAAGCGGGCTGTTAGATTATTGAATTGCAAGGAAACAAAAAAAACCTTTGGTGGTAATTTGGGGTGTAGCTTCTTCACTTTAATGTGCTGGGCAGTGGGTAGTCTTTGCTGTAACGAGACGCCTTCCGCTAAAGCAGATGTAGTAGTTGTACCTGTCTTCCAGTCGTTATGCCCTGTTCCACCTCTAACCTCCCCTCCCCCCCCCCCCCCGCTATTCTTCTCCGCTTTTTGTTCAAAACCGATGTATACAGAAAGCAATTTTTGCGCGTTTGCATAGCTCGCCAGGCATCTGTGAGGACAGTGCTGTAACACGTGCCTCCCTTAAGAGACCATGTTAATATAAAAATGATGGGTAGCTATTAGGGACAACTACTAAGCTAGCACTAACCATTGTTGTGTAGTCGTTTGAAGTCGCCAAACTCGTAAAATTTCCTGCAGGGTAGTACTTTAACACTAGGTCCATGCGTTCCCTATAACCACAGCCCGTAGGAGGCTTTAGGTATTGGCAGCCGCCGAAATATCCCAGTTGTGTACAATTCCATCGTGAAGTTACAAATTAGAAAAACTAAAGATGGCTTATATCCATTGCTCTATCGGCCCAGAAATTCATTGTACCTCAGGAAGAATGAATAAATGGATTTATTGTTGTGCACTCGAAAAAACAAAACAGAAATTCTTGTTAAGTTTACGTATCGGGCGACCGGCTCTTCAGGTGTCGTAGAGGGGGATATAATATTCCTTCAATAATGTGCATGGTTATGACGCTAATTACAGTTCCACAAGAGCAATGATAAATTCTGCGAACTATAACAAATAATATTTGTGGTAACTGTCATCAAGGTATAATGGAATTGCAAGTCGTCTCTAAAGGGCCTTTGGGTATCAACATCCGCAACGAGCAGCCGCTATCCAGAATAAAATTCTTGCCATCGCCAATTTAGCTAATTAGGTTCTCCGAGAAATATTAAAACCGTTCTGATTTATAAAAGCCACAAACCTTTGAGGTCAAACTTTGCAGTTCCTCGAAAATGAAGACGTTCTGGTTGCTCCCGTTAACGTAGTGGCCGGCTCTTCCGAACGGTAAGCTCTTGTCGCGGATAGGCTGGCCACAGAACTGGAACCGGCATGGGTGTTTACGTTTAACGTGAGCCGTGGCTTCCCAGAGCGCCACTATTCGATCGATCATCACAAATATACCCCCACCATAATAATGTTAACATAGCCAGCACTCCCTCATCAATTCCAGCTGCAGGATAATCACAGTGACTGGAGGGGTCACCAGAGAAGGAGTGGCGTTGAAGCTGTGGGCTGAAGTCGTGAATCTGAAATCTCCTATTGTTTTTCTGTTTTATTTTATTTATTTATTTTGAATATACTGCAGACCTTGGCGGGTCCAGCAGGAGTGGTACAACAAAATACATTGAAGTATTACATACATCATGGTCACACGGAGAGTCACAAATATATAAAGGAAAAAAACAACGTCTTGACATTTTTAAGATAAAGAAACAAAGGTACTAAGGACAATAATTAACAGCTGGATTTCTCTTTTCCAGAAACAAATACCACAAAAGATTTTTATTTTATACAAATTCCAAATCTTGAATATGATCATTAAATGATTGCACGGTCTCACAGTTTACAGCACTTGCCGGTAATCGGTTCCAGTAAGAAATAGAGGAGGGAAAAACGGAGTATTTATGAGCATTGTTGTGACTAATAGGTTTTCGAAGCACTTTGTTATGGTTTGT
This sequence comes from Haemaphysalis longicornis, assembly GCA_013339765.2. Classification (NCBI taxonomy): domain Eukaryota; kingdom Metazoa; phylum Arthropoda; class Arachnida; order Ixodida; family Ixodidae; genus Haemaphysalis; species Haemaphysalis longicornis. The sequence goes on from CM023452.1 coordinate 188,516,414, forward strand.
TCGTGAGGAATTTTTACAAGGTTCAAGGAGGTAATCGTCTCGTGAAATTTTAAAACGGCCATGATAAAGAAGATATAAAAAATTTTGTTTGGAAGTTATTCTGCGTCGTGCGAGTGAGGGGAGCTGGGCTTTGTTCAGCAGATTTGTTGCGCTGGTATGCCTAGAATAATCTGAAAAAAAAAAATGAACTGAACTGCCAAGTTTTGAATCCGTTCTATTTTCTTAACCAGATATGTTTGATATGGATCCCAAATGATATCTGCATATTCTAGGGCTGGTATTATCAGAGATTTATAGGCAGTTAGTTTCATTGCAGGAGGCGCGTTGCGAAGCTTTCTCCTTAAAAACGCCAATTTTCCTTGTGCTTTAGAACACACAGCCGCAATGTGCGTCTACCCAGCTTAGGTTAGACGTAAGCGTTACGCCCAGATATTTCACGTGGTTACTTTTACCAATTTCATTATTGTCAGGAGTGTAGGCAAAGATAAGCGGAGTTTTCTTATTTGTAAAAGTTATGCATCACAGTTTTTTGGCGTTGAGTGCCGGAGAACTCGACCTCCTGACACTTTCTACTTCGCATTGTTCAGCAGCTACGCTGGAACGTGTAGGCCGTGTGTTGTCCATCATTCGAATATGTGGTGACCCGCCCATCTAAAACAATTTTCTACTACCCCACAAAGTGGTTTCCGCTTTACTTTCCGCTAAACACTGATAAGCAATTTAAATTGTTATTTGCTGCATTATCACCCCATTTGATGTTGCTGCGGTTGTATTACAAGTGTTGTCTTACTGCAACGGTGCTGCCATGGTGGCCTCAGTAATGCTGCCGCGTCGCACAACGTTGGGCTTAGTAGTGCGAACTGAAGAAAACTTTGTCCCTGATTTAATGCTCACGGTGTCCGATTGGGCGCAAGCGAAAATTATGAAGTATTGTTTTTACTAAAGAATTGAAGTAAATATCAAAATATTGCTGACCAGTGCGTTCACGGGTCACCACACACGCACATACAAATACACAGATATATAAAAATATTTTTAACGTCGAATGAAGGGGTCTCGTGTTACTCATATTGTGCGGCGCTTATTTCTCGGCTCAACCCGACGGGTCCAAGAGGCTAAGTACAAGTTTTGTTTACCCATAAGATTGCCTCGTTGGAAAAATTATTTGCGTGTCTGCTTACTTGGCTGCTAATATCGCTCGAAAGACGATATTCGCTTGCTGTGCCCTTCACGTAATACCTTCTTTTCATCCCGCCCATCCGTCACGCTTTTCCCCTCCTATTTCGATTCTCCATATTATATGCAGGCAGGAGTAATGCTGAAGTCAATTCCCTTTTCGAGCGTTTTACTCCTCGCGCGATCTATTAAAATTTTCGTTTTGTTTCAACTTGAAAAACCGCCACGTGGTCAATGCTCGTCATGTGCTATCCTTGTATGTTCGGTCAAAATATTCATTTCAACTTACTGCTTTATCTGCTTTCCCCAAAAATCAAGCAGCCGTGTAAAAGAACATCAAAGATGCCACCCTCTATCGATCTCTCTCTTAAATTTGCCTCATGTTTTCTTTTTCCTGAACAATGTTTACAAGTAGGGGTAATGTTTTCAGATAGGGGGAAAACGTCTAGCTTATATGAGTCTGTCGTTCGCTTATAGCTTTATTTTTAGTCTAAAGGTTGCATTAGGAGACAGAGAGACAGACAGACAGACAGACAGACAGACAGACAGACAGACAGACAGACAGACCAAAATTTTTCGTTTTAAGTAGCCCAACAAACAGTGGCGTCTTTAAAACTTTTGTGCCACTCATAGCCCGGACTAAACTAAAATGAGCGACAAAATCACGAACAAAGAGAACTTGTATGCACGTCACCAGCCACCTGGTCCTGCTTTTGCAAATGCCTGTGGCCGGTATTGTAAGGCAAACAGATAATATTAAGTAATAATGGTGGGCCAAACGCATAAGTTAAGAGCTAGCATGTAAGCACATACGCCTTCGCGCACAAAACTACCGATGGATGAGACTGCGTAACTCGTTGGACTGTCAAAGATTTTCGTGTTTGTCAGCCAAGCGACACTTTTAGTTACGTGGCCCTGTTTGGATGGTTATACCTAAAGCTTTACGAAACGATTGCTGTGAACCGTAACAAAACACGGTGCGTACTGTTACGATAAGAAGAAAACTGAAAATAGAGCGGTCACTTAGCAGCAACCCTGTACCATTCAGGATGTCTGACAGTAGCTAACGGCATGCGGGTGTGGCCTCTTGTAAACCTCAGTTTCAGTTACTGTTATAGTGCACTGTTTGGATGCTACATTGCGTGAACGTACGTACTCTCAGTTTTTTGGGAACTTTCTCTAAACATCATTGTTGGCGTCACAAAACGCGCCATGCTTCAGATAATCGAAATTTCTTCCGTAATCGTTGGATGTCCGAGTAATAAACTAAGTTTGTTACGGTATAATAAGTTTGTGTAATTCAAACTAGAGAAATTGTAAAATAAAGATTATATACCTTCATGGCTCATTTCAGGGATAGCAAAAGTAGCATTTATAAATTACTCAACACAACCGAGTTAAACACTCGCTGAACTCCGGCGAGGAGAATTTCTCGCTCCAATTCCCGTTCCTGCAGACGTTCTGCAGTTCTGCTAAACTAACAAAAAGCTGCTTCCAAACATGTATATGCAATGAATGCTCGGTTTGCGTGCTAGTACTGAACGGCAACTCACAGCGCCGATAAAGTGCTTCTCTCGCTTCTAACACAGCTAACGAAATGATTTAGACTTTGTTGATGCTGGACTGTGGCATAAAATGGGGCGTGCTAAACACGGCACAGTTCGGGTAACATGCCTTGACCCGACCACTTCCATTAGCAGTGTGTCTTAATCGGCATCCCTTTAAAGGTCGCTGATCTTCGCTGATCATTACGTGGTCCTTCTTCATAGTTATTCAATCACTGAAAGCTATTTTTAGACAGGATACCTTCACCTACTTCACAGAAATTAGGCTGCGAATTTTCGTACGGGAGGGATGGAGTGTTCACGTGAGGGTAAGTGAACATCGCGTTAATAGTAATGAGGAAGGTTATGATCCAACACGTTAGTCTCAGATTGAGGCAAGGCGCTTGCACAGATGTACGCGGGAAAGTACATCATACATGCTTTGTGAATAACGTTAGTCAAACTTTCCCTGGAAATAACAGTGCCTGGTTTCTCCTCATAGAATATACCACCAAATCGATCAAATAAAAAAACTATGTGGTTCGAGCGTTACTCTTTGGCCATAACACTTATTTTCTTCCGATTTTTAATATCTCAGGGAGCTACAGCAGACCTGTGTACTCTAGCATCAAGGGCCAGGAAGCTTAACCATTGCTCAAAACTATTTCTGTCACTGAATGTAATACAAACCATTGCAGCACAACATTGAAGATGTAATTGCACGCTTGGGCACATATCTAAGCGCTGTGATTTTCACACAGTGCTCGGATAGAGTCAAGTTGTCACACTATTGACACCAACACCTGCTGAGGACTGCAATATTAGTAATCTTCAAGTGCAAGGCAAAAATCCGTGCGGCGAACGTTACCAACTGAGACCAATGATGGAAGACCCGGATGTCTCATCACAGATACTCAGGGCGCGTGTGACCATTGTGTGTGAAAGATCTTCTCAGACCTGAAAACCGCATACTCGGATCATCGTCACGAAGTACAAAAATCCCTGCATGGAGGCGCCTTCACAGTTTCAGAATGGGAAAATAAGGAGAGATAACCGGAAGTTACATCAAAATATAGCCATGTCAAAGCACGCAGCAGCCTCCGGAAAAGAGCATTGTTGAAGTTTTATAACAGACCTTAAGACACTCTACCACGGGGAAGATCTGGCAGCTGTTGCGGTATTTTGTCTACCAGCTAAACACCGAGCTCTAATCAGGTCGTTACATCATCCGCACACTCAAAGCGTACTTGGGAACTATGTGAGATCTCCTGGTGCGATATGTGGAACAGGAAAAATTGCAAGACGTAAGCGTAATTTCCCCCTTCCCTCATACATTGGGAACCCAACACCAAACTGCAGAAAAATGATACAGGCATTACTAAATCCCGGAAGCGATCGCTGGAAGAAAGACTGCGCCAGGGAAGAGAACTACACCATCTATGAGGACACTGGCAAACTTAGACAACCAAGCCCTTGAAATTCTCATGTCCAATCTTCTACAACCTTTTGGACAAAGGTAAAGGGTCAACGCGAATAGAAAACGGCGGACTCCCGCTTATTCCCAAAACCCGGCAAATCACCGCAAATTTAAACTTGGGCCTAATTTCTTTCATGCCCTGCGCAGGCAAAATTATGGAAGAGATAAGACTAATGTAACTTCAGAAAAACATGGACGACAAGGATCACATACCGGACCTAATATTGAGTTTAAAAAGACACCTTGGGACTCAGGATGTGCCTATTATGATATTAACTCAAAAGTGTTAAAAAACATTCATGATATTATCGGTCCATTTGTGTGCTTGACGTATACGCAGTCGCTCTTCCCAGGCATTCTTCCAGATGACTGGAAAAGGGGCAAGAGCGTTCCCATCTACAAATCAGGTGAAAAAACTGTCCATTAAACTACCGTCTCAGTTCTATAACAAGCTCCCCCTGCAAAATCATGGAACGTGTCATCTACACTCAGATTGCTAACTTCCTAGATTCTAACAACTTCTTTCACTCCAGCCAGCATGGTTTTAGGAAAGGATTCACTTGCGAAACACAACTAGCAATATTTCTTCATGACCTGCATGCTAACCGTGACAATAACTTACAAACTGGCGCCATCTTTCTAGGTTACGCAAAGGCTTTCGACACAGTACACACACCAAAGACTAATGCTAAAATTATCCCAGTTAACCTTAGACACAAATGTACTCAATTGGATCGAAGCATTTCTAACAACCGTTCTCAATTCGTGGATGTCAATAACAAATCTTCCGAGTATTTCAAAGTAACATCAGGTGTACCTCAATGTTAAGTTCTTGGCCCCCTCCTGTTTCTAATATATATCAACGACTTACTCATCAGCATATCCTGCAAAATCCACACGTTTGCAGATGTCTGTGTAATCTATCAAACAGTAACTAGCACTCACGACCAAACTCTTCTCCAGAAAGGCCTTAACCACATTAAAAAATGGTATGATAATTGTCTTCTGTCTCTTTACCCTAACAAATGCAAACTTGTTTCATTTTGCCACCGTAAGAATCCTTTCGTGTTTTGATATGGTATCGCGAACGTCGCTGTACAGTCCACAATCATCCTTCAAGTATCTAGGTGTCACATTGTTTTGCGATCTTACCTGGAATGCGCATATCACTGACGTCATTTCATCGGCAAATAAAACACTGGGCTTCTTGAAGCGTCACCTCCGTCATGCACCCCAACATGTAAAGTTGCTGACATATCAGTCCCTCATCAGATGGAAGTTCCAATATGCCTCCCATATGGAACCCGCACCAAACATACCTAATTGATGACCTCAAATCTGTCCAAAATCGCGCCGTTTGATTCATTTACTCCCAGTACTCTTACGACATCAGCGTTTCATCTTTGAAAGCACAATCTGGTTTTTCAACCCTCTGTTCGCCGCCGTATCCCCACCCTTTCCCTCTTTCATACATTTTTTTTCATTCTTCCCTCAATGCACCTCCTTAAATCCTCCCCCCGACATACATTTCACACCGGACAAGCAATCCACTTTATGTGCCCCGTTATCACAACAGAACTAGCACTTTTTGCGCCTCTTTTTTTCCCGTGCAGCCAAGGATTGAAACAACCTTCCCTCCTCCATTGTTTCTATTACCCGCCTATCATCCTTCATAGCAAATGTCACAAATAACCTGTGTTTCGAAAACTGATGTGTTCAAATGTTTTCTTATCCTACGTATCCAACCCTTATGTAATGCCCGCAGTGGCGTCCTTAGGGAAATAAAAATGAAATGAAATAAAATCCAAACGAGGGAACACTGTCAATTGTCGCTTCGCACGGGCCATCCTGGCACTGGAACTGAACGTGCCTTTCGACAACGTGGTATCTGTGGCAATACTATGGAACCTGAACAAGACAGGATGTGGAAAGAGGACGTTAGACTATATCGCCATGGTCCTGTCCAACGGAAAAGTCATAATGAAGATGGGGAACATTATTTAAGACCCCATCACGATTGGCTGTCTGGGCACCACTGAACGCTTAGTCCTGTCTCTAATGTTCTACATTGCGCTCTTGAGTCGTCAAGAATGCAGAAAATGATACCGAACCTAAGCCACGCCTTTATGCAGACGACACTACCTGGTAGACCGGGACCGACTTTTTGTGCGGTCTTGCGGACAGTCGAAAAACCACCGATACGCTCAAGCAGTGTGCGGTTGGAATTTGGGCTGACCTGCTTAACCCCAAAATCAGAATTTTTTTTAGTATGGCGCCGCCGCAGCTAAGATAATTTCTTTATTCACTTTTCTGAAACACGTCACCTACCATTCACAGCGTTCCATTTGGAGGCCTTTTGATACAACCCGACATAAAGAACAAAGAGGGAGACATGCAGAGGCTTGCAAAAACACCAGAAGTGCTACAAGTGATCACAAGAGTCACCAGTGGACACAGAGGCATTAAATGGAAAGGCACCCTTCTAGTCGTTCAGGCTGCCATCCTCTCAAGAATATATCTACTCAGGGACATTCGCAGTAATAAATGACAGACACTGTCAAGCTTGTCATCACAAGGATAACAACGAAACAAACATTGGCCCTCCAATGCTAGTGTCCACACACAAGGTAATATGCTTCGGGCGACAAAACCGAATATAAAAGTTATTTGAAGGGTCACCTTTCCAACAATAAAACCCGCATGGCAATTACTAAAATGCGGGAAACCGTCTTGCATAATTAACATAGCTGTAATATGCAATGCTCTACCAAGAAAGAAAATACCGGTGAAACAAGATATGCACACAACTTTCCATCTACTACCTAATATTATGCATCCAGGCTCACCTTTAGAATCGGCGGAAGCTAGACCCCGAGCTCTGTACTTAGAACTCTACCTACACTGGTCTATATAGATGCAGCCCCACACTCCAAAATTCCGCTAAAGTAACGGCAGTGATCACGAACACCGCCTTGGTCGTCGTGGCATCCCAGCCACAAGCATCGACGCAAGAACCAGAACCACGCAAGAACCATACGATATTGTTTAGCAAACTGAACTCTATTGGTATAACTGGCCCTGCCCTCAATTTAATCCAAAGTTACCTCCTTAATAGACAACAAGTCGTATGTGTGTCAACTTGTTACTCTCGGACTGAGATAATATTGGTGTACCGCAGGGGTCAATTTTTGGTCCATTTTTGTTTCCTATTTACGTTATTGATCTTCATCTTTGTCTCAATTATTCTAACAGCATACTTTACGTTGATGACACAACAATTTTTACATCAGACAACGGCCTTGATTCATTAGTAGATAAACCTAATATAAATAACTTGCTGAACATTAATGCTGCCAAATCAAACTTCATGATCTTCACGTCACATCAAAAGACCGTTCCCGGACGTCCTTGCATTACCCTTGATTCTAGCCTACTTCTTCCTTGTGACAGTGTGACATTTCCTGGCGTAGAAATTGACAAGAACTTGAAATTCAACAGACATATTGCATCAACAGCAAGAAAAACAGCTTAAGGTATTAGAGTGCTCTATACCGTACTCGGTATAGAGCACTATAGAGCACGCGGTAAGTTCGTAAGCTTGTTCTTTGTTAGGGATCGTATCCTTATCTCACTTTATTAGGAATTCTTACACAGTCCACATAGCCTAAGGATATCATCTTGGGGAAATACATAAAAAACTCCTTTTTCTCCACTGCAACGTATTCAAAATCAAGCTATTCAAATTATAAACCTTTAGCCACTTCCAATCAAACGCCGTTTCTTTGCTTTGTGCTAACAATATCTTCTCGGTTTCCGAATTTAGGTATTCTAATGGCCTATTAGTTTATAATTTTCTCAATGGTAACCTCCCGTTCAGTAATTAGTACTGACCAATTTCCTCGTGTAACTCCACTAGATTTTCTTTAAACATGGACTATTTATTGCAAAAAGTAACAACGAACTACTGAAAGTTTCAACTAACTTTTCGGCAATTTACGTTTGTAATACGCTAACCGCTCTCTATTAAAACATGCTGTAATGTGTATACACTTAAAAATAATTTGCGGGCGTTCTTATCCCAACCTGAATAATGTGACTTGGTTTGTAGCTTATTATTTTGTTACTTTTTCCATCCATTGGTAATAGGCTTCGTGCTTATGATATTCTTTCCTATACAACCGTTCTCTATCTTGCTGTTATTAGTTTTGTTTCTTTTTTCCTTTGCATTGCTACTAGTTTCTTGCATATTACGTTCATTCATGTATACCAATCGTTTTCATGGTTATATTTGTTTTTTTTCCTTCTATTAATATGTTTCTTGGTTATTAGGTTCCTTCATATAACCGTTCTTTATCTTGGTGATAGTATTTTTTTCATAAATTGCTAATACGTTTCTTGCCCGTTATGTTCTTGTATATCTACCGTAATTTATCTTGCTGATAATATTTTGCGCTTCGATGATTGGTACACTTGTGCTTAAAGCATGTGTTTCCGTCTGTTTAATGAATAAAAGGAGTTCCCCCCTTCAGTCTCTGACTCTGGGACCTCCTTTGAAATCTTGTATTGCACGTATTGTTATTGTAGCACAAAATCAAATAACATGGACCCCCTTCTGAAAATCTTGTATTGTACACATTTTTATTGGAGCATAAAATAAAATAACTTCAAACTTAAATTCAAAATTAGCCGAAGCCTTCGTTCTTACATAATCGAAAAAAAACGAATATATGCGGCATACTGTAAAGCAAGCCACTAAACATTGTAGTCGAGGTGGTGTGGGCACTGGCCCACTCTTTCCTAAGGTAAGAACAAAAGCCACTTCAAAGATCGCAGTCTCGTCGTTGTCACCACGTAGGACTCATCTAAACCTATACTCCCAAACTATCAGGAAATATCATTACACACTTCAGTGGCGTATCCAGACGTATTTTTCAAGGCATGTTTTATCAACCGGTAAATACATCAACAAAAATAAAGCGGGTTCCTGAACAATAGCTCAGTCATAGTTGTTGTCTCAGAGGTATTTTATTCGTCCTTTTTACATTTTACTATATTATGGTGATGCGTAAATTTTGTGTGCAGAAAAGGCCGAAAATAGGAGGTGGGTTCGCAGCGCTCTGAAAATTTCGGCGGGTGTTCACAGACCAAAACAGAACCCCGAGATATGTCCCTGACAGAATCCACCTAGCATACTTTTCTGTCTCACGCTTAGAGTTGGGCAAACAAACACGCATCCCCACCCAGCACTGACGCAACCGATGTTACGAAACCAAAACGAAGTGAATGCGTATTTGGTGCGCAGCCAGGAACCCTCAGGCACATTACAATTCAATTTACTGAAAAACTTTAATTGCCGCCTCCACAACTTCCCCTTTATCACGAGAAAAGGGAGACGCTTCTATCCAGCTTGATCAGCTTTTGCTGGTTACCAGAGCGGTAGCATCTATGATCGCGCATGGCTACCAGTAAGAAGGCTCCACTCCCCCCAAGACTCAGCTGAGTAAAGCTTTACTCTCCTTATCTGAGCTGTGGTCGCGGCAGAGAGCGGTAGCTCGATTCTTTTAAGTGCTAACGTCAATGAGGTTTCGGAAAACTTTAGAATATGGCGAAGAAGCTTGTGGAAGGAAAGTGCTCACACTGGGCTGCGTGCAGCTGAAGTTGCTTCACAATGACGATGCAGCTTGAAGATACAAATGGCAGTGCACCACCACACCACATTATAGGTGGCTGTTGCGGCTCAACACCGCCAACATTTGCCGACAATAAACATTACTACTTTTAAGACTGTTCACTTACGCAAGTTACAGACGACAAGCACCTGTAGGTTGGTTAAATATCGACCAAAATAGAAGTGCACAAAGTGGCTAGGAAAATTGAAGTAATATTTATTGTAGGAAACTCTATTGCAGTGACTTCCACTTCTGTGACAGCTTACCTATCGCTTAAACTGGAGTTCAAAAGCCGCAGAGCCACCGTAAAGCGAGCGAGCTACAGCTGCGTTATTAGTAGCTGTTATAGCCCACCTTCCACCGACTTTCTCATTTCTTAGCACAAGTGCTATTGTAACTTAGAATGCATACTCAGGGTGGCACAAAACACTGGTGGAAACAAAGAGTTGCTGTGCTTGGATTGCATGTTGTACGGGATGCAGAGGCTGGGGTGAGAAAAGAAGGAATGCATTGCACGCATCTCTTTCTTACTTTTCCTTTCTTACAGAGAATATCCGATGACACGTTCATCCGAATATTTTAAGATGAAGTCGTGCTCGCCTGTGTAGACCGAAGGAGGAGGTAGTCCTACTGCATAACTAGCTTCTTGATTAAGTGACTGATGAGCGGAGGAAGAAGTTTGTCCCCATTAAGGGTAATATTTCCTACACAATACGATATGAAGAATGACGTCAGCAAGAACTAATACGACCATTTTGTGCATATGCAGTTTGTGAACTACACTGCTTTGACTTGACGGAAATATCATGGCGAAGTTTGCCAGGAGGAAAGTGAGTCAAATAATAACAGTATACTTTAGGAATAAAACTACAGGGCAAACGTGCCTAGAAACTTACGATGTCAGCAAATTCTAAGTTGCTACTTTTGCATTTTCGATACTCTATCAGGTTGGGATCATCCGTTCCGCCCTCCAGTTCGTAGAGAAGGACCGCCAACTCAAAGGAAAGGCCCACAACGGCGGCGGGTTTTTTGTATTTGAAGGTGTTTTTCACGAGCTCCCCGTGTCGTTTCTGTGAACGAAGGCATCCGTGAACTGTTTCAGTGGCGGCTGGGAGAAATTGTAGTCACGCCTTCTGATCTCAGCAAAAAATAATATTACTCAACAGATTCAATGTTTACCTTACACATGGTAAACCCGAAATCAAAATACAACGCACACTGTGATTGATCCACTTTGAGTAGACTGACTACCTCTTTTGCGTAATTTATTGCCTTCTCGTTGCGCCGAACCGTTCAGGGCTAATATTTTGAGTGGTTTATGTCTAGAAAGCAAGGTAAAAATAAAACACGTACGCGTAACAAGGACGTTATGAGCTTCGAAACGCCGCCAGATAGTCTGAATTACTTAAAGCACTCTAAAAGGAAGTAGGCGGTATATTAGTGTCATGAAAATAAAATAGCACTCGCAGGAGAAGCAAGTGCTTAGTAACTGGCACGTCATCAACTATGCAGAGAGGATCCACAGAAAACATCTTTTACAGCAGTACGATGTTTGACCTGAGCAGGCACAATACAACACCTGTACAAGGTTCGGAAAAGGATCCTCTGGTTGAATTCGCGTTGTATACAGATAAAGCCTAAACGTCCGTCGTTATTAGCCATGGCATAGCCAAGAGTGTTCTTTGTAATTCACGTGTGCCAGATTCGAACAGTGTATTTAAGGCAAGCGGTTCACCGTTATTCGATATATTGTTTATGCAAATCGTCGCGCTAAAATATTTCTGGTGTAGGGATTATTGAGCTCCCAATGTAAACCCATAGCTCGGCGGCACATACCTCGATATATGACGCCAAGGGTCTGTACCCACTACGGAATGGCTGGCAAGGTCATATATGTACTTGCTATCATCAACGAATTGCTTCAGCGAACTGTTCTTTTGAACTACGTGGAAACACTTGCGTGCTGCTATTCTAGCATTAAAATTCTGCTGAAGTATGTATGTGGGTCAGGTGACAGTTTATTTCTTTGTTCTCTGATTGCTTCTTCGTGATGAAGTAAATGACACCCATGTAGCTAGAACCCATGTTGATTTAGTATATTTTTGTTTGTCTGTTTGTTTTCATATCTTATGTTTGCCTGTTTTTTATCTGTGCTTTTTTCTCCCCTTTTTTCTTTTTCTTCTCGTTCTTTTTTTGTTTTCTTGTCTTTTTTTACTTTCCTATTCAGTTATCGCAGTCAGTGAGTGCTTTTTACAGAAGTGAAGGCCGTTGGCGTCCGACGATGCCGCAGAAGCCCACCTGTTGCCTTTGGCGGGCCCATTTTACATCTGTTTGCACTCAACAACAAGCAGGGTTCCGCAAAGTTTATTCAACAATAGACCATATTCACACGATCAATCAGGTGATACAGAAGTGCGCTGAGCATTCTGAACCCCTATATATAGCCTTCATAGACTATGAGAAAGCATTCGACTCGGTCGAAACCCTAGCAGTTATTCAGGCATACGGAACAAGGAAGTAGATGAGCACTATGAAAAAATACTAGAGAATATCTACAATGGGTCCACAGCTACCATCATCCTCGATAAGGAGAGCAGTAACATACCTATAAGGAAGGGCGTCAGACAAGGAGACACAATCTCTCCAATGTTATTGACAGCATGTTTACAAGAAGCATTCAGAACATTGGATTGGGAACAGGTGGGAGTAAGGGTTAATGGAGAATACCTCAGTCACCTCAGATTTGCTGATGACGTTGCCTTGCTTAGTAACTTGGGGTCGAATTGCAAAGCATGCTTTTCGCACTAGACGAACGGAGTAGAAGCGTGGGCCTGAAAATTAATATGCAGAAAACTAAAGTAATGATCAATAACCTCGGGACAGCACAACAGTTCGGCATAGGGGTGAAGTAGTGGAAGTGGTAAAAGAATATATCTACTTAGGCCAAGTTGTGACCCTGGATCCCACCCATGAGGCAGAGATAACTAGAAGGATCAGAATGGGGTGGAGTGCATACGGCAGACAAATGAATTGCAGCCTACCATTGTCCCTGAAGAAGAAAATGCATAACAGCTGCGTCTCACCGGTACTCACCTACGGGGCAGAAACTTGGAGGCTCACTAAGAGGGTTCAAATTAAATTGAGTACGACTCAGCGGGCAATGGAGCGGAAAATTATAGGTGTAACATTAGGAACAGGAAGAGAGCGGAGTGGGTCAGGGAACAAACGCGTGTTAAGGACATACTGGTGGAAATTAAGAATAAGAAATGGACGTGGGCAGGGAATGTAATGCGCAGGCAAGATAATCGTTGGTCATTAAGGGTAACAGAGTGGATCCCTAGAGAAGGCAAGCGTAGCAGGGGGCAGCAGAAAGTTAGGTGGGAGAATGAGATCAAGAAGTTTGCAGGGACAAATTGGTCGCAGTTGGCACAGGACCGGTGTAATTGGAGAATAATGGGAGAGCCCTTTGCCCTGCAGTGGGCGTAGATAGGATGGTGATGATTATGCACTCATTGACAAAAACAATATGTTTGTTTAGTAGCAGCTTTATTTTCGGGTGTGGTCGCAGAGATGCTGGTTTCAGTCATGTCCAATGTGGTTTGGTAGGTGTAAGTCAAACAGAGGCAGACGATACTAGGAGCCCAGACTGGCTAGCCACTGCTGTACCGAGGAACAGCAGTAGGTGCTAAGCCCAATCGTCCCAGCAACACCACTGAGCCTGCTCTCGTTCCGTAATTTGAAATACCGCATGGACCGACGCAAAGACGGAAAACCATGGTCCGCGCGTTTTCGCGGGCTGTTAGATTGGCAACATGGTCTGCTGTTTGTTCATCCGTCTTCGCTATACCCGGGACCTGCCAACGGTGCGCGGGAGCGGTGTCGTGCCCCGGGAGCTTGCCTTGTCCTCGTCTTCTCTTTCTGAATCCTCGACCTGAACTCCCGTGCCTTGGCATATCAATTCTTCCGGATTGTCCTTGCTTGCTTGGTAATCATTTTTGTACTTTGATATTCGTATTAAATACGACGCATGTGTTTAACTCGCCTTGTCGCTCCGGCGTCCATCCGTAGTCCGCATCCCTGCCCCATTCTCCTCGCGACGCCAACTGTGCGGTAACGCCGCTCTCACCGCAGCGCCATCTGTGTGTTAGCGCCCGCTGTCACATCAACGCCAACTGTGCGTCAGCGCGCTTTAGCGCTCGGTTAACACATGCGAATGCGCTGCTCTCTCCCATTCTCCTCAACGTTAACGCGCGGTACATATAAACGCGATAACTGCGCCGCTCGGCTCAGTCGCACCACCGCCGCTCCTCCGATGACCACGGATGATTTGAATGGAGACTAACAGGTCTGCTACCGCGATGGTCGGCGCAACCGTACCAAGCACCGCCCAGATGCGTCGCGTCACCCCATGGTTTCCCCCCGCGGAAAGATGTGGTCAATTTTTGTCTTCCCCGGTGGTCATGAAAATCTCCCCTTTTCGGCCGTTTCTTAGGAAATAATTTTCTTTCCCACGTAAACAGTCCATACGTTATTCAGAAGAGTCTACACTCGCAAATAGTGAACGCCTGCTGCACTGTCCTATAGCAGAAGTTCTTAACTCGCTCGTGTAGCAGTTTCTATGTACTTTGTTGACCAGAACAGATCACAAATGTTCACATTTCAAAATCTGTAGAGAATGAATTTTAATAGTGCACTCACTGTCCATTCAAGTCAAACTACACCTGGGTAACAGTGCTTCATTACCACAACAATAATTCAACTATACTAAATCAACCTGCTCATCTAATGCCCACCTACAACTTGTCTTGATATGCTCCTGTTATTTGGCTTTCTATTCATAATAATTGACCTCTCTTGGCTTCCCTTCTCGCATAAACGAGCTCTGCGAGTCTTATGTCCTTCAATCACCATTACTTTGGTGGCCGCTTGTGGAACACCCCTCACCATGTTTCTATAACAGATTGGTTAGGAATTTTTTTCCTTTGACTCGGTGAGATAGTAGACCAATATTTGGCGGTACTTTACACGGTGCATAACCAAGTAAGGCCTTGGGAAAGTTTGCAGGCTAAGTCGGTAGGAATTTAAGTATTTCTTTGTGCCACTTTATGCTTGGACAAAACTCGTCACTGATTCTAATAGGCTTTTACTGTGTGGCATAATTATAGCGGTATTACCAGCCGCACGGCGAGAGCACCTGAACTAGACTTCTTCAGTAATAAAAAACAACAAATTTACAGCTTGTTAACTAAGCGATTTTGTCACTACTCCACTCCTCTTTGCTCATAGCAGCCTAATATACAGGGTGTCCCTGCTGTCATGCACCAAGATGTAAAGGAAGAGCAATGGCGTTACTTCAACAAAACCCAGTGCATATTGTTTTTAGTACCATGGAGATGCGGACAGTGTTTTCTTGATATTGAAATTTATTAATAATTGTAATTATTTATCTCACTCGAGAAATAATGTCCTAATCACTAAAGTGGGAATGAGGCACTTGTAGGTACCCACAAGGGGCTTCTGCAGTATTATCAGCAACGAACTAATTGCGTACTCATTTATTCTGAATGATAAAACCCGTGAAATATGAAAAATACCACGTGATGGCGCTCCCGCGTGCATCGTGAAGCAGCGCCCCAAATGACTTGATTGAAAGCAACTGCTTCGCTTGTCACCCGCCCGAAGAGACAGCGTATCACCTTGACAACAGCATGCAATGGCATGCATTGAAGCATAGAGTTTCATACTAATATATACTAGTATAAAACTCTATGGATTGAAGCAGCAGCAACAGCTAGTTTCGCGGGGTGCGTGTGGTAGATAAGGCACAAACTCTGTCGCACTTTCTTCTTTCTTTTGTTTCTATCATTCTGGCTAACTCAGAGGCAGCCTGTTTGAGAGCACTGCCTTACTATGCACGCAAGAGCACCGTCACGTGGCATTTTTCGAATTTCGCGGGTTTTCTTTATCAGGCAGAATAAATGAGTGCGCAATTAGTTCGTTGCTGAAAATACCGCAGTTAGATGCCCCTCATGGGTAAATACAAGTGCCTCATTGACACTGGAGTGATTAGACCAATCACAAATAATTTGTTAGTTCTCATTAACGAAAAAAAATTACTGTTCGCTTCTCCACAGTTCTGCAATACGGGATGGCTGTCTGTATGTTCTTATCAGCATTGTTCTCCTGGGTCTCAATCGCGACAGTGTGAGAACTTGCGGTTTTATTACTATTTTGTTTTAAAAGGCCATTGGGGGTGCTGAACATCAACTTTATAACACTGGCGTTGATCCCTGTTATGAGATGGTACAGGGTGTTTTTATGAATTTATGTCTGATCTTCCCAGTACAATAGGATATCAAAATGTCTAAGGAGGCTCCCGGTAACTCCTTGGCAATTTTGTAAACTAAAACAACAGGCGACATTTTTCCTGTCTGATTACCATCGCGTACAGTGGCTGCTTTTTAGGTTGGGGCGCCCGTTTGTTGAAATTTTGTGACGTCATTGATAGTCACGTGGGCAAAATTAATCGGTGGTCCTCCACTGCGGCGTGCTCCATAGCCCAGGTATAGATTCTGGGCGCTAAACCCCATATTCGCATTAAGACCGCAGTGATATTGTCATCGCCACTAACCTATGTGTCCACGGAGCATCCGAATACACCTACAGGTTTTTAAAGGTTTTAAATGCCAAAACTTCAAAGTCATAAATGCGATTTTGTATGGAATGGAATTGTGCATGGACATTTTCCGCAGGCATGTGTGTGAACGTGGATTCTTGGAAGGCATGTCGCCATTATCATTAGCAGCAGCTGAATGCCTACTACTGCTGATAAAAATTACAGCTATGATAACAATCATGGTGTAAAATATATATGAATTGGAAACGAAGTAATTCATATTTCGACGGAATGCGCTAGGACGCTGTCTTACTCCACAAAACCGCGCGAATAGGGATGGAATAGAAATGGTTTTGCCCCTCTGGATTGCCAGCGGTTTTGTGAAATACCCTATCAAACCAAGCCGCTCATCATTCACGTTACTAAACATTTGGCTGTCGTTAATTGATTTGAAAGTAAATTTTCTACTGCGCTGATTTGTTACAAACGATGTAAACCAAACCTCCTTCCTTAGCGAAACTTGTCTCATGCTACCTGCTTTAAAGTCCAAAATCAAAACTACTTTGAAAGCTTCTGAACGGTTATATCGTAACCTCGTCAGCTTCATGGCGCAAGGACCCTGTTTCTCTAAGCCCCTTGTGTAAGTTGCCTCTCCGCCCTGCGTGTTGTGCGCGGAAATTTGGAGTTTGAATTTTACCTTTAGAGTTTTAAGACATTAGCTTTCGCCCGGAAAAATCTTTCACAATTCCTACGATCATCCCAATCCTCAGAAACAGTTTGCTTTCCTGCAGTGCGTTCAGGGATTACAACTCTTCTCTTTAATAACACAGGGACATACTGTGGAATAATGCAATGAAGCACATTTGGTCTGCACTAAATCAGTACTGGCTAGCCCTTTTATTTCGCGTTATTCATTGAAAGGTCCAATTGTGGCTTTGTTTATTCTCTGCCATGTTTACTTCCTGTCAAGGTGTTCTGCGTGGTGTCATATATTCTGCACGGTCAAATAACCATACCAGGTAAACTTACCAGCGACGGGTAGACATCATTGGGCGCATCTATCACTAATGGTGGAGCAGCGTAGCAGTTTTCTTCGCTCTCTTGGTATCCGGTTGAGCTGATTGCGATAACGGTATCCGCCTTGTATTCACTTTAACAAAGAAGGACATTGTACGAAAACAGTGAATATCCCGAACTTGAGCTGATTGCAAGTGAGCTTACGGAACTCTCATATTTAGGAACCATAACAGCAACGGTGGCGACGTCTTCATTTTAAAGCAGTCGTGCGCAGCCTCGCCGAGGTGATTTACAACCAAGTCTGGTGACAAACTTTTTCATGTCAGTATTGAGTACCCTTGCAGAAAACGTTTTTCCCAGCACATACACTTCAAAGAATCCTTTAAGTATGTGCCCAAACACGCGTTCTAAAGCCATCTTGCAAGAACAACCGTTGATCAACCCTCCGTTTCCAGCTCTAAATGCTTCAGTCGATGCAGTCTCCACATTTCCATTATTAGAAAGAGCATACTTATTAAAAAGCGCATACTTTCTGGCGCACTAGCTGGCTAATAACGATTTTGTGGCATGTTAAGGTTATTATTTATTTAAAAATATTGCAGGCAGCATCGCTTCCCAAGTAGTAGAGAGTTATAAGAGGTGAATATACAATGCATGTTCAAATGCCCCAACACTTGTACATTCGATAATCGATAGGGGCAAACAGTTCCATTGTTTTATATTGTTAGGAAAAAAAGACTTTTGAAATATATTAGTGTGGGCGAAGTACGGTCCTATGGCTTTGCTGTGATTGATTCTCGATGACCTTTGTGGTGCCGGTCATTCTCTGCAATACACAAGTCCTGCGGAGAACACTGTTTTCTGAAAGTAGACAAGTGTGGTTCAGCAATCGCTTTTGGCTTTGACGGTTTTCGCGGGCTATCATGAATCAGTACCTCTTATTAAGAACGATATGGCTAAAAAATGTGCAGTTTCAACGTTTTTTAAAGACGACGACGATGAACCCCGCATCAGGCCTTGACGTAACTATTTCGGAACGTAACTTGTTTGCACAGGAAGCTATCACTCAAGAACACTTTAAGGGTGTGCAGAAGCAGCTCCCTTACCATAGCGAATCGTTTGTAGTCTACGCGGGTGCGTGAAGTAATTTGCCAGTTTAGTGCATTCGAATACCACCGCCTCCTCGATACGCCTAATCGGTGCACTGCGATAACCACTATTTTAGCGTCACCTCAGGAGCTGGTTTGTAATAAACACAGTCGTTTTCTTTTTTGTCTATCATGTGAGGAAGAATCATTTATATATATAAGTTGAACTGCAAAATACACCAGAATTAAAATTTGCGCATTATAGTAGCATTGTAGTTATTACATATGTATTCTGGTAAAAAAGCATTTTTGAGATAAATAGCTGTAATTACCAATGGTATAGATTCCACTCAATGTCGCCTAAATGAATGTTACGGTTTGCATCAGCTTACTGTCAGTCGTCTACAAGTAATTACCAAGGTAATCGCTAACAGAATTTCTGCAACCTTAGATTTCAGTCAACCTTAAGAGCAAGCAGGGTTTCGTAAAGGCTATGAACAATTAACCATATTCACACGATTAATCAAGTGATAGAGAAGTGCGCTGAGTATACTGAACCCCTATATTTAGTCTTCATAGATTATAAGAAAGCATTTGACTCGGTCGAAACCTCAGCTGTCATTCAGGCATTACGGAACCAGGGGGTAGATCAGCATTATTTAAGGATTCTAGAGGATATCCACAATGGGTCCACAGCTACAATCACACTCCATAAGAACAGCAGTAAAATGCCTATGAGGAAGGATGTCAGACAAGGAGACACAATCTCTCCAATGTTATTCACAGCATATTTACAAGAAGTATTCAGAACGTTGGATCAGGGAACAGGGGCAGTAAGGGTTAATAGAGAATACCTCAGTAACCTCAGATATGCTGATGACGTTGCCTTGCTAAGTAACTCGGGGGAAGAATAGGAACGCATGCTTTCCACACTGAACAGACAGAGAAGAACCAATGGGCCTGAAAATTAATATCAAGAAAACCAATGTAATGATCAATAACCTCGGGACAGCATAGCGGTTTGAGAAAGGTCACGAGGCAGTAGGAGTGGTAAGCGAATATATCTACTTAGGCCAAGTTGTGACCCGGGATCCCAACCATGAGGCAGAGATAATTAGAAGGATAAGAATGGGGCGAAGTGCATACGGCAGATATTCTCAGATAATGAATGACAGCGTACCATTGTGCCTGAAGAAGAGAGTGTATGACAGGTGCATCTTAGCGGTACTCACCCTACGGGGCAAAAACTTGGAGGCTCACTAAGAGGGTTCAACTTAAATTGAGAGAGACTCAGCTGGCAATGGAGCGGAAGATGATAGGTGTAACATTAGGAGACAAGAAGAGAGTGGAGTGGGTAAGGGAACAAACACGTGCTAGGGACATATTAGTAGAAATTAAGAAGAAATGTACGTGGGAAGGGCATGTAGTGCAAAAGCAAGATAACCGTTGGTCTTTAGGGTAACAGAGTGGATGCCTAGGAAAGACAAACGTTGCAGGGGTCGGCAGAAAGTTAGATGGGCAGATGAGATCAAAAGTTTGCGCGGACAAAATGGTGGCAGTTAGCACAGGACCGGTGTAGTTGGAGAATAATGGGAGAGGCCTTTGCCCTGCAGTGGGCGTAGATAGGCTGGTGTTGACGTTGTGCATATCTCTTTAACAGATGGTATAGCTTCCACTCAATGTCGATTACAAAAACGTTACGTTTTTCTATCTCTTCAACACTACAGAATGCTGAGCATGGGTGACTCATTAAGCTGGGTTCTGGTACACAACTGATGACGTCACTGAAAAATGAAAATAGTGTCTGCGTTTCCGCCACTCAAGGAAATGATTGAAACATTCAGACAATTTATTCCGCTGAGTACGGATGAAATGTTTTCATTCATCTTCATTAAGCGAACTAGATTAAACCTATAAACCATGCCAGATGACACTCAAAATAAAAATGAAAGGAGGATTTATTGATGCATC
The DNA here is from genome assembly GCA_013339765.2 of Haemaphysalis longicornis. Taxonomy (NCBI): domain Eukaryota; kingdom Metazoa; phylum Arthropoda; class Arachnida; order Ixodida; family Ixodidae; genus Haemaphysalis; species Haemaphysalis longicornis. The sequence continues at coordinate 188,536,972 of CM023452.1, forward strand.
CTCCAGAATGCGGGATCATCTCATCCCTGTCTTGGGGCTTGGCCAGTGTGTAAGCCTCGTTCCGCATGTACTAGTCCGCATCACGAATAGCAGGATTACAGAATAAATAAGCATCGGTATTCTATTTAATTTCAGCAGAGACCTCTTGAAGCATCAAAACTCCCACAGAAGAGCAGGAAGGTTCGTTTTGAACTGAACAAGAAAGGTTTGGAAGAAGCAAAGACCCACCTAGATGTCTAGTATGTGTACCTTTTGTCCCCCTACACTTTGATTTGTTTGAAAAAACTATACTAAATGAAGAAAATATCGAAATAGGATCAAAAACGGTGCTACTGTACTGAGTTTTTCTTCATCTTTGGCTCGCACGCAGAAAGTGTGCGCAAAATAATTTTAGAAGCAAACATACCCCGGCATCGACTAGCATGCGGCTGGACTGCAAATATAGAGACAGGTTATGTTTACCGCTCCACCATGGGCTGCATACGTTCTGCTGCCAAATGAAGCGTACAGGCGGCCACAAAGTAAAATAAACCAAGCGAGCTGAGCGTAACAACGATCAGCGTGACACCTTCTGGCGCAGAGCCTACCGTTCATGCAGTTGAATACGCATATGTGTCCTTCGCTAGACAATACATATGAGTTTTCTAGATTTTGGCAGGGGCGTTTTCGTTCTCTTGAAAGTAGCGCTCGATGCTGCCTTACGTGGCAGGACGAGGAGCGACACGATTCCTGGCAGCGTGCGGCATGCACTGAAACCGTGTCGCGGTGTGCAAACATTGGTTCAATGCCTAAGCACTCATCGTTGGGTACCCGCAGCATAAACAGTTTAAAGCTTTGCATCTGCACAAGAATACAGAATTTGCGAGGTTAACACATTTAGTCGTCACAACTGTGTAATTAAGATACTGGTGAAAAGCGTAGTTGAAACCGACAATATAATAAAACTGAAAGAATAAAGTAACAAATTAAAAATGCCTTCCTTACATCCCGCCTCACATGATGAGGGCAAACCAATAACCCATAAAAAATAACTAAAACCAGAATAACAGATGTACACAATATTCGAAACGCACAATGCCCTCCCTTTGAACAAATATGCATCTTTAGTTAGTTGTGAAGACAATATACATATGATCCTTTGGAAGAAAACAAACCCGTAATAAGGGAAGCGGCGCAGCAATTCCTGATATTACCTGTCCATTGGCCCCAACCGACCAGCAACTATTAAGTCACGCATGAAACTTTATTTTCGATTTGTACCGACGCCATTATACTTAAGAGCCAACGCAGGGTCAACAAGAGAGCTTTCCGTGCAGAAGTGATGTCACAGATGATCATGTATCGTTGGAGGGCTGCGGCACATGCTGCCGCCCGCTGGCTCAATAGGTTGAATAGGTTCAATGGACTTTATTGGCATAACTTTCATACAGCTGAGAGCCACAGGCAGCCAAAAGGTAGCAGCCCATACACCAGAGTGCTGGCTGCCTCGTCAGCTGTATGTTAACAATATTGAGAGGCTCCGGCGAGAAGGCTTTGTTGAAGGCGAGAAGGCCCTTTATTCGGCAAGCAGCAGCCAGAACCCGCGAAGGGACTTCAAACCACGATGATGATGATCGAGCGTTCCGCGCCCAGACGATGATGTGCTGATGATGAACAGGCGAGGTAAGAAGACGAAGACAATGCATTGACTGCAAATAAATGGCGGGAAAAGGATGAAGGAAGCTCGGCAGTCACTTGCGCTTACACATATTTCCCGGGCACATAGAAGCGGCCATCCTGGCCGCAGGTTATGCCGGGGATGGGCGCCGAATGACTTTCTTCAAGCGTGAGACATGAGCGAGTTCGGTCCCACGGCAGCGACGGTCAGAAACAGTGCGGTTAGGAGTCACGTGGTAATTAACTGGTGATGTTTGTTCCACCACAGTGTAGGGGCCAATAAAGCGAGATAGAAATTTCTCACACAATCCGGGGCTGCGGACAAGTGTCCAGAGTAGAACTTCGTTCCCTGGCGCAAACGATACATCTCGGTTAGTGGAATCGTAGTTAGACTTGCGGACCTGCTGGCTAGCGTCAGTATTTTCGCAAGCGAGTCGTCGGCAGTGTGCAACCCTGGACACAAATTGTTCAGCAACGTTGGTTGAAGAATCACCGGGTGCAGAAAAGAAAGACAGGTCCAGGACAGAGGACGGCTGGCGGCCGTAGACAAGGTAAAACGGTGAAAATCCAGTTGTGCTCTGTACCGCGGTGTTATATGCGAAGGTTACAAATTGGAGAATGCTGTCCCAGTTTTTGTGATCGGGGCGAATATACATCGAAATCATGTCGGAAAGTGTGCGGTGAAATCGCTCCGTCAAGCCGTTGGTCTGTGGATGGTAACGATGTGGTTTTGTGGACAGTGTCGGCGGCACGAAGAACTTCTGCAAAGACTGCTGCCCGAAAAGTTCGGCCGCGATCACTGATAAGAACACGAGGAGGGCCGTGGCGCAAAAAAATGGCCCGTAAGAAAAATTTGGCCACTTCTAAAGCGCAGCCGGTTCGGAGAGGTGCGGTTTCTGCATATCTGGTCAAATGGTCGACGGCGTTAACAATCCACCAATGGCCAGCAGGAGTCTCAGGCAATGGTTCGTATAGGTCGATACCAACGACCTCAAACGGGGCCGCAGTGCACGGCAAAGGTTGCAGTTTGCCGGCAGGTGGTGACGTACGCCGTTTGCGGTGTTGGCAAGGTATGCAGGAAGCAACATATCTTGCGACGCTGGTGGAAAGTCCAGGCCAGAAGAAATGGCTCCTGATGCGATTGTAGGTTTTGTGGTATCCTAGATGTCCTACTGTGGCGTCGTCATGAGAAACTTTCAGAATGATATTCCGGAGAGATTGCGGGACGACCCGAACCCATTTATCGCCAGACGGATGGTAGTTCTAACGATAGAGGGCTCCATCCAAAAGCTTGAATTTGTTCAGCTGACGGCGGTAGCGGCTGTTTGGCGGTTACACTAGTCCAGCCAGTTGGTCCATCAAGGTGCGGCAGTATTGGTCTTCACGTTGGCGCGCCACTAAGTCTGAGGAGGATTGCAGTTGAGTGGCGTCTAATGCGCCATAGGTAAGGCTCCGAAGGCAGTAGAGGAAGGACCATCAGCGTATGGCAACGCCGCAGGACAACCAGAGAGGGCGTCAGCGTCCATATGTTTTTTTCCCGGACTTGTAAATTACAGTAAAATCATACTCCTGCAACTTGAGGACCCAGCGCCCGAGTCGTCCTGAGAGATTTTTAAGTGACGATAGCCAGCATAAAGCGTGGTGATCGGTAACGATGGTAAAGGGACGTCCGTACAAGTACGGCCGAAATTTTTGGACTGCCCCAACAACCGCAAGACACTCCTGTTCAGTTATCGAATAGTTGCGCTCAGCGGCTGTCAAGGCTCTGCTTGCGTAAGAAACAACTTTTTCCAGCGATGAGGCACTGCGTTGTAAGAGCACCGCACCTATTCCTTTTCCACTGGCGTCCGTGTGCAGGATAGTCGAAGCGGTGTCGTCAAAGTGGCAGAGAACGGAATCTGAGGTGAGGGCTTGCTTGAGTGTTTCAAGCGCTGCCTCGCAGTCGTCCGACCAGTGGAATGAAGAACCGGTGGCCAATAGATTGTGAAGAGGGGATGCAATCGTGGCAAAGTTTCGAATAAAATGGCAAAAATAGTAGGCCAATCCAAGAAAACTGCGTAAATCTTTCAGGCAGGCTGGTCTCGGGAAGTTGAGGACCGCATGAACTTTATCAGGGTCAGGCCGAATTCCATCCTTGCTGACAATAGGTACGAGCACTTTAATTGATTTGCTTGCGAATCGACACTTTTTTGCATTGAGCTGAAGCCCGGCGTTAGAAAGACATGTTAACACTTGATCGAGGCGTCTTAGATGCTCTTCAAAAGACACAGAAAAAACAACAATATCGTCAAGGTAACATAGGCAGGTTTTCCATTTCAGACCACGAAGGACGGTATGAATCATTTTTTCAAAAGTTGCGGGAGCATTGCATAAGCCAAACGGCATCACATTGAATTCATAGAGGCCGTCAGGCGTGGCGAATGCTGCTTTTCCTTTATCTGCTTCGTTCATAGGAATTTGCCAGTATCCGGATCGGAGATCTAAGCTCGAAAAGTATTCTGCACCTTGTAAAGTGTCCAGGGCGTCATCGATACGTGGCCTGGGGTTTACATCTTTTTTTGTGATTTTGTTAAGGGCCCTATAATCGACACAGAATCTCACGGAACCGTCCTTTTTCTTGACCAGAACAACGAGCGAAGACCAGGAGCTGGATGATGGACGAACAATGTCCCGCTTGAGTCCCGCTTGAGCATGCCATCAACATTGTCTAGTATTACTTTACGCTCAGCAGAAGAAACGCGGTACGGGCGACGACGAAAAATGCAGGACCCATCCGTTTCGATTCGGTGAGTCGCTGCTGCTGTCTGGCCCAGGACTGGAGAATGGGAGTCAAATGATGCTTTGTGTTTATCCAGGAGACCTCGTAGAGCTTTCCGTTGACCTGGCGTCAGTTCTGCGCTTATAGTAGTATCCAAGGAGACTGACACTGAAGTTTCGACTTGGCAGGTAGGTACATTAGAAGAAATGGGGCATATACAGCGGACATCAAAACCCTCATCAGGGACAGAAGCGATAGTGGCTCCTTGTGGCAGTAGTATCGGTTCCAAGGTAGTGCGCTGTACGGCTAGCGGGGCGGAGCCATACGAAAATATTACCAAGCAAGGAGGCATCACTACCCCTTTAGGTGCGAAATTTCCAGTCGGCACAATGAACACGTCTCCATCAAGATGTCCCTTGACGTAGTGGAAATAACGCATTCCTGGCCAGGCGGCAGAACAAAATCAGTAGCTGTCACTAACCGTGACTCTGCCGCTTGCGCAAGCGCGGCAAGGTCGGTGTCAGTCATGTGAATACAAGGTTGGCGACAAGAAATAACAGCAGAAGCAGAAGATAGAAAGTCCCATCCCAGAATTAGTTGATGCGCACAGGGTGATAACACAGCAAACTGGATATGATGGCGGATGCCGTCAATGAACACGCGTACTGTACAAAATCCGCTGGGTTTTATCGCGACACCGTTAGCACCACGCAGAACCGGACCACTATAAGGTGTTGTGACCTTACGCAACAGAGAGCACAAGTCAAAATGAATAACGGAAATGCTAGCACCGGTGTCTACTAAAGCTTCTACACTAATACCTTCCACAAAAACAGTTAATGTATTTGATGGGCGCAATTGAGGACTTGTTAAATTTTCCAATAATGCAGTTTTACCTCCAAAAACTGCTCTTTTTAGTTTTCCGGGTTGCGGTCGAAGGGTTGAGTAGCGGGCGAAGAGGAGAGGAGGAGCGACGGAAAGGTGACGGCGAACGGCGTCTCGGCTGACGGGAGTTTGGCGGGAAATCGCGGGTGTCCGGGGAGGGGAAGGCACGTCGGGAAGAAGCATAAGTCTGGTGACGGTGGTCGAAAGGCTGGTGACTCTAGTCGTAGGGCGGGCTGTCATCACGGCTTCGATATGTGGCGTAAGCTGGTCTTTCATCTTGCTGACGTCTCCGGCAGAACTAAGAGATATGGCCCCGGATGCCACAATAGAAGCAAGTGGGCCGCGACGGGCGCCAAGGGGAGTAATAGGAATTGGGAGCGGTCGTTCTTGAGCGGGTTGAGGTGGCTCCGAATATGAAACAGGGGCACAAGCGTGTGGGACAGGGTGGAGCATGGAAACCTGGGCTGTGGGCAAAGCGACCGGAATGTCTGCTTTGGGTGGGGAAGCACACGTAATTGAAGCGAGCTCTTCCTTAATCATGCTTCGCAAGCCGGGAGTGAAACTCTGGTTTTGACTGCCTGAAAAGGTCCCTTCCGGCTGCCCTTGAAGCTCTTCCCTTATGATGGAGCGGATTATGGAGCGCAGGTCGCTGTGCGTAGGTGAAGGTGCGTCCCTTGTAGCAGATGGCAAGCGCTGAGCCTGGAGGGTGTCTAAAAGCTGGCAAGTTGATATGACGTTATTAACACTTGTTGGATTTTGCAGGGCGAGGGCATGAAAAGCAAAGTTGGAAATGCCCTTGAAGATTTGACGCACCCGCTCGTCCTCAGTCATGCTGGCGTTGACGCGTCTGCAAAGGGCCAGGACGTCCTCTATGTATGATGTGTAGGTTTCGCCGGGTTGCTGAACGCGTACATCCAGCTTCTCTTTGGCGTCCTCGGAGCGCGTTGCCGATGTCCCAAAAATCTTGTGTATTTCGGTAGTAAATTCGGACCAAGTAGTGAGCTTTGCCTCGTTGTTCAGAAACCACGTCTTCGCCACTTTATGTAGGGACCATCCGAAGATGATTAGTTTGAAAGAGTCGTCCCAACTATTGAAAGTGCTGACACGGTTGTAAGTGTCCAACCATTCCTCCACGTCATCGCCGCGGAGGCCAGTGAAGTCCGGTGGGTCACCCGGTCTGCTGCTGATCGTCCAGTATGGCGTGGGTGGGCCGCCAGGGTTACTGCCAGCAGCGACGTTGATCCTCTCCGCCTGTATGTCGGAATCTGGTCAAAATATTCGCCGACCCGACCGGAGCTCTAAAGGAAACGTAGTAGACGACGTCGTGGGGTCGAACTGCACCTCCACCACTTCACAGGCTCCGGCGAGAAGGCTTTGTTGAAGGCGAGAAGGCCCTTTATTCGGCAAGCAGCAGCCCGAACCAGAAAATAACTTCAAACCACGATGATGATCGACTGTTCCGCGCCCAGGCGATGATGTGCTGTTGATGAACGGGCGAGATAAGAAGAAGAAAACGATGCATTGATGGCACATAAATGGAGGGAAAACGATGAAGGAAGCTCGGCAGTCACTTGCGCTTACAATATATAAGACATGAGAAAACAATTATGATAACATATATACAGATGAGGGGAGTTATTGTTATATATACAGTCGAATATACGGGTAGGGGAGGTGCAGTGCAGTTGGTCACACATCTCTGTACCTCACCAAGACTTTGAATTTAGCGACACTTTGGGCCCTCCTAGCGTCGACTGGCAAGGAGTTCCATAGCTCAGGGGCTTAGATGAAGTGGGAGTAGGAGGCACTGGTGGTGCGTGCGAGGCGCTGCTCGAGCCTCAGTGGGTCCCGCTTTGAACGCCGCAGGTAACCCTCCGGTATGGCACAGTCGCCGTGCAGAAACTTGTACAGGAGTACCCTCGTGGAGAATAGTCTGCGTCCGTCAAGTCGAGACCACCTCAGGGTCTGCAACCGCCTCTCGTAGGGAAGATTCATTGTCCTGTCCATGATATGAAGTGCCGTCTTTGACGCTTTCCGTTGAACGGACTCGAGCCGCTTTTGGAGGTCAATCTGGTGGGGCTCCAGATGGTGGAACAGTATTCCAGGACTGGAAGTACAAGGGCTGTGAACAGCGCACAGAAGGCATGGTGTGGCATGGCCCTTGACGTTCGGGTTATGAACCCCCTTAGCCTGTTAGCTCTTTTGCAGACATAGTCTACGTGAGGTCTGAAAGACAGGCTGCGATCAAAACAGACCCCAAGGAGCTTAGTCTTGGTGACCTCCTGCAGGCGTGTGCCATTGGCCATGTAGGACACGTCCGCCGGTGTTCGTTTGCGAGATATTAGAAGGTATAGTGACTTGCGTGGGTTGAGGAACAAGTCATTACGATCACTCCATCTGGAAAGCGTGCACACGAAAGCGTACTAAACGAAAGCGTGCCGCTCGCACGACGTGCTGCACAAGCCGCCGCCGCCTTTCTTGAACATCCGACAGAGACAAGGTGCCGCCGCAGAAACCGCGGAATTGGGCGTGCATTGAAGGGCTTGCGAGAAACCCGCATGCGCACTCAGCTATCTCGACTACAAGCTCTGGACCGGAATATGTTGCGATCATAGTTTTCCAACACTTCTCGCTTCGTCGGTGTTATGGTGGTGTAGCGTGTAGATGGGGACGGGACCATACTTTTGCCCATCGCGTCTATGTTATGTATATGTCTATGTCATAGCATGGCATGGCCCGGCATCATGTCTACGTTATGGCATGAGACGCTTTCATCTTTCCTAACATTTAGTGGCTATATTGTAGTTCTATCTTTTACATTCCTATCATTTTTATGCACCAAAATTGAGCATAATGCTTCCGGAAATGTCAAGCTATATTCTAAAAAACCCGCAACAGTTTTTTTGTTGCCAACATAATGTGCTGTACTCACTCGACCGCCTTTTTGAACAGTGTCTTGTACGTGTCCCAGGCATTTGGCTGGCTGTAGTCGAACAAGCCCACTGCCAGGATAGTCTTTCGTTTAGCATCGTTGTCTTGAAGAACTTTCATTACCTGCACGGGCAATAAAAGCAATGAGGATTCAAACTTCGACGACTGTGGTCAGCTACGGAGCAAGCGCGAATAATTGATGTCGGCGGCTTTATTTGAAAGGCTTTTTGACTGTGGGTGAGACATCTATGAAGGTTATCCGTATTTTTTTAGCTCTTTCCTCTCCTTCCTGTTTTCGCTCCCTGCCCTGCATGACGACCCCCTGCCATAGCGCACATTACATATGGGTTGCTTGTGGTGAGTTATAATGACCCATTAATTACCAGTGAGCCAGTTAACCGGTAGCAAGACGATTTCAGCCGGTGACATTTGTTTGACATTCCAGTGGAAGACAGTCCGAAAATTTAGCGTTCAGGTAGCGGAAGGAGCACTGTCGCCTTGAACGCTCACCGCATGGCGAAGTTCTCTCGGCCAATGTCTTTCGGTGCCCGCCTTTTGAGAGCAGTGTGACAGTTCCGTTCTTGCATTATAGGAGTGGTAGGGCAAACGGTGGCTCTCACATATGCAAATTTTATCATACTTCTCGGAAGCCATAATATCTTCCGAGTAGTACAGTGCCAGAGGCAGTGCAACCATGTTTACTGAACCCAGTCAGCGCAGGACTCTGACCTTTTGCCTGCGTGTGCAGAATAGCTCATTCACCATTGCCTAATTTTGCAAGCGGTACAAGCTATTCCCATCTTGCATTATATTTCTAATGGACCGTAATTCAGACTCGGGCGGGAAACCTATACTACAATCATGTATATGGTCCGACAACTCAGCACGGCCATAGATACGCACAAATATTTCCACTTCCGTATTCTACACAAAAGCAGGCAGTTTTCTGAAAGCGCGTGCTAAATCTCACCCTATCCTGTAATCCAGCTGCAATATACTCGGGCTTAAATAAACCTGGCTGTCAAGTGACCTTAGAAACTGCGAAATCCCGACTGATCTCAAGAATTTTGACGTTTTTGAAAAATTACCCAAAGGCCCCGAGGGGGAGTATTGTAATCACCATAAGCAAGTTGCTATTCTTCTCAGCGTTTGATATTACATCTGACTTGTACTTCATATGGCTTCTTATTGGTTCTACGTACCAACCTCCGTTGCTTGGAGCGTGCTTGAGGCCTCCACGAAGCGCACCAGACTTTCGAAAGGAACTTCACATCTTGAACTACATCACTTTTTAACACCCTAAGACGCCTCTCCCTTTTTAGGATATTTTACCTAGCGTGATAGTGGCTGGCAAGAAACAGTGTGTTCGGTAGAGAGCAATGCTTAAACAAAGAGTTCATCCCTATTGGCTTGAAATTTATTTTCACACAGCTGGCGTCGGAGCCAACCCAGCTTTACAAACGATTCAGCAAATATACTAGACTTGATACTAACAACATACATGAAAGCACTAGCCTTTTCTCCGCAGATAAGATTGTTACCAGAATATTTAATATTCATCCTACAAATAAGGAGAGAAGCGGAAAACGCGTTCCCACATGAAACCAACGTTGAACGTGCGTCAAAAGTGCGCCAAAAGCTTTGCTAAAAGTTGCGTCCAACCTTCGCTGTAAGTTCGTCCAATCATCGATCGTTCAACCATCAAAGGCTCATATTGAAAACGAGGAACAAATCCATGAGACCTTTTTTCCGCACTCAGTAAACGCATCTACGAATGGTCTTAGTGTGTACCGATGCATGTCTTATCAGATAAAGGTACGGATTTTTCATAAACTATCCGTTTATTGTCTTGTGTGGAACCGCTCCTTTTTGCGATTATCAAGTAACCGTTGTAACAGAATGGAAACGCAGTTTCACGCACGCGCCGTGTGTTCGGAGACCTTACCAGAGCTTTTCGGTCAACTAACAGGTCTAAGGGGAAATGCACTAGTTTTTTGAGGACGCCATCGGTGGCAGTGAGAAGCTTTCGCTTTCTATTACCCCAGAAAATTTTGCGAATCATTACCCCGCACAAAACGCGCACTGTTACATTGAAAAATGAAGCTGGTTATAATATCAAGAAAGCTGACAGTGCAGAGCTGTTCAACGCTTCTGTCAGGGGCGAAGCCGCTTAGGAGCTCAGGTTGTCGGCGTCGCACGTCGTCGTAGTAGTCGTCGTCTCCTGTATTCACAGCACTAGAACTTCGGGAAACTCGTTTTTACGGCGCGGTAGTACGTAGCGCGTACTAATAGAACACACCGGGACACTTATTCACTCCTCTCGCTAAAATACTTCGTACTTAAACGAAACGAAACTTTCACAGGAAAGTTGTGTGCCCCCACTCCTCAACGGTTTCCTCCCCGTTGGCAAAATCGCAAAAGCACCAAGAATACACTTATACACTGCATGATTCACCCAATCCCAGGATTCACGTTTGTGGAGATTGCCCGGGATATTTTTTTTATCATTGTTTACCAAGAAAACCCATCGTATTTTTGGTGTTACCTAAGTTTATACAGCTGCCCTTCGCGCATATCTTATCGAAGCCGTTGCAGTGCTCATCGTAAAAAAACAGAAAACCTTCTTCAGCAGGTGTGAAAGGAATCAGTTTTAAAATTGTTTAGCTGTTCAGACATTTTGTCGCTAATATTCGCGCATACAAGCTCTGGTAAACATGTTTGCTCGGAATGGCACTAAATCTCTCCTGTCATGGTTACCAGGAGACATGAGGCACGGAGATGGCAACCAGGCCTCGCATTTTGCGGGTAGCGAGAGTGCCCCCGTAACCCTCCACCGGATGACCAATCACCTGTAGCTGTCTCGCCCACTTCCTTACGGCAGCAACTACACCAAACTCGCGAGGTGGGCCATGCCGCTTAGCATCAGGCACAACGCTTGGCTATCTCAACAATGGTCCTTCTCAACCGCGCTGTACCAAAATGTTCTCATACGACATTCATGACGCTCCGCTTACCCTTCCCTTATCAGAATAGCTTCACCCTGGGAAGTCACCCCCTTATGTTTCCAGCGCTATTTAGCGACCTCAATCGCGGACATAAACAATTCAATCTGGCACCGGGCTGCATTCCCACACCACCGCTGTTTTCTTGAAAGTGCACTTCCGTATAGATTTCTTGATAATCCCAGCACCATGACTCCCATTTCTTCGCCACGTTAGGCAATTTTTCCCTTTTGAGCGGTCTGGCACGAGCAGTGTGAAGGCGGGGTTTACAACCGGTTCGGTACCAGAAACTCTACCAATATTTCCTCCATTAGAGGCTGCCTAAATGGTTTTAGAAGACTTAAAACTATCAGGTGGATGAACAACTGGGTGAATAAATCTGGTGGCTGAGGCGTCTGTCAGGCCACATCCGCCTCTAGTCTCACTCTCCGCTGGTTCTGCCAGATATAAAATTCTAAAACACATTTATTCTGCCCTCCTGCTTTTTACATTTCCCACCACTGCGCAAAGGCTGCCTTCACCTCCTAATAAATGACTTTACTTCTACCAGAATGTCACTTTGTACAGATCCCTTACCAGAGGACAGGGAGATTGATTGGGTCAACCAGGTATTCAAATCAGGTAACAAAGGAAGTCCCTAATTGACGCCCCATCCCTCTAACCCCCGTATATTAAAATATTATGGAAAAAGTCATCTGCTACAAATAATTTACCTTCTTGGTGCCAACAACTTCGTCCACTCTGCGCAAGGTGTGTTCCGTGAGGGCTACTCTTGCACGACCTAATTAGCACTTTTTGGACAGGGTTTGCATACAAGTCTTAAAACTAACCTGCCGACTCACGCAATATTTATAGAGGTATCAAAAGTGTTTGACAAGGCACCTCATATGAGACTGCCAATAAAACGTATCTTAAAAATAGAGATCCTTACATTTTATGACTAACCTAGCTTTGTTTGTATCCATCGATGAAGAGCGCGCAAGTTCAATTCTAGTAACACCATGTGCCTCACACATCCTTGTTCTCGGGACCCTACTCATTTAAACTTACATAATGACCCATTTTCGCATGTCTCCTCTAGATCCCAATGTCTGCGGTATCTATCCCACAGCCGCTAATCCCACTGATTAAACGGGTATCCAAGACGACCTTAACCACACTCAAGAATGGTGCGATCCAGCTTTGGGACGGTATTCTCTTAACTGTCCCTTTTGAAAACATCCCTTTTGCGTCCCTTTCATCGTGACGTACTTCCGGTTAAGAAGTGGACGTTGGCAGCACAGAGGAAAGTTGGCAGTAGGTTTGCTGCGCTTGCGTTGCGTCACTTCCTTTGTTTGCTTTTAGCCAATCAGGGCTCGCCAAAAGAGATACTTTTGAAAGGGACGCAAAGAGGGACAAAACTCGAGAAATACAGCCCTACAACTCAGCCTAACGAATTCAGAGCAGCTCTCATTTCACCCCCGCGAGAGCTGTTTATGCTCGTTTATGTAATCACTAACGTTGCCCTCGAACACTTTCAATCAAAATTATCTCGGTGACACCCTAACATATCTAACTGGCGCCTGCTTTAAATAACAATATATCATCTGCAAACAATTCGTAAGATTTCCTGAAAGGTTAACATTGGCACGCACTGAACAACGAGCGGGCACTGAATTGCGTATGTATTTGATACCTGAATCCCCCAACAATTTTATATAATCGACTCAATCGAGGTAGTTCCAAACCGTGATATTAAGGTTTCATTCTTTTTACTAGGCGCGTAGTACCTTAGGACCTCACAATGTCTCTCCGCGTCCGTGCGCATAGTATTTATCGCAACAAATCACACAGGCACCGCCAGGATTCCAGCGTGTGCCTTGTAGACCAGACAGAGTAAGCGTCAATCGTCTTACCCATTGGGCTACGACCGTGAGTTAGTGTCCGAGAGTCAAACGGCTTACTCCCTCGCCTGTAACAGTGCGGAGTACCTTAGGACCTCCCAATGCCCGTCCGCGTCCAACTGTGTGCACAACACCATCAAGTAAAAATCAATCAAAATTGATCTGAGCCGTGAGTTGCAGTTTCATTTAGGGAATAAGTAAGGTGCAACTCACGGCTCAAATCGAATGACGTTCAATGCACAAATCGGATGTCACTCGGGGCGCAAATCGGAGTGTCATTTCGAGTCGCCGTACTCCACAGCCTCGCCATCATGCACGGAGTAAGATTCTCCCATTTTGCGCAGCCCTTTGGCCGACGCTACTGCGGTTTTTCGGCGGTGATGGCCTCGGCGTTGTAACTGAGCGAGCGAACACAGAGAGAAAACGGCGGAGGAAGGTGTGGAAAAAGTATAAGGGGGAGGGCAATATGCTGAGCCTGTACAAGACGCCCGTCGGAGTGTCTAAAGGTATTGTGAGGGGGAAAGCGGCCTGCACTACTATGGCGTCATCTCGCCCACTGCCTCCCCCTCACTCTTCCGCTCTGCGTCGCTGCCAAGAAGCGCCCTCATACGGACACTTGGCACCCATCCGAACCACGAGGCTGTTCCGCGGGTAGTTCACATGATTTCCAACATACTCAGCGGCGGCTACGCGGTGCGAGATAGTGGCAGAGTATCGCTCACCGCCGTGCATTCGGTGATCATGCGATCACTTCCTGACACACAACAGATATGCGCCGTAAGTCGTTATCTGGAAGATTGCACCTCATCCTGCGTACAGATTTCGCATTAGGAAGTACAGTAATCGTCAGTGCATTTATTTATTTTGTATAGCAGCAGTGTCACATGTCAACACGCGGAACGAAGGCGTCTCTCACCGACCTCCAACCGCTCTTTCCTCCGCTACCCGAATCCATTCTTTGCCCCGAACTTCCTTATTACTTCCCTCCATCGCGTTTTTGCCCTCACATTTCTTCTATACCCCTCTCTCTCTATTCACTCTACTACGATGGTAATCCATGAGTTGGTATTTCGTCTAACTTCATGACCAGCTCAAGCCAGATTATGTTTCTTTATTTAAACGAATTAATCATCTCCTCTAGTTTGTTCCCTGATAAAGGAATCTCCTTTCCTGTGCCTAAGTGCTACTCCCGTCATCATAAATTCTATGGCGCCGTCAACCGGCGTAAGCGTGTATTAAAGTTGTTTAGAAGGACACCAAGGTTCGCTCCATCTGCAAGCACCGGGAGGATGCATTGGCTTTATACAATTCTTTTGAGGGGTAAGGTAGCTGATTTTTTTATTTTTTAAAGTACGTTCCGAGTGTACCGCGCCCATGTCATTTCTATGAAGTGCTCCTCTCACGTAACACATGCTTCACAGAGAAATTATACGCCCCAGATATTTTTCTTCCTCTTCCTGATCTTTTGCGCCTCCACAGGTAGCTACAGCTGAGGCTGTCCCCCTGGCTCTGCGCAGGGCCATTGGCTGCTTCATCGGGCGGGTGCCTGGCACCTTAATTTCCCCCTGACAACCATTAACAGCTCCTTCCCTGTAATCTTCGCGCTGTGTCCCCATTCCCTCCAACATAACCCCACAGCTTCACGAGGGCAGACGGCAACCCGGTGCCTATAACCGTGACCCCTTCCCTAGGACGCTGCCACACGCTATGTTGACACGGCGGATTAACCTGCTTGTTGCTCTACTGCTAGCGTCATTACGTCCCGCCCCACCGATACCCCAATTACCTCAACAGCAGGCCTTTACTACCATCCCATTTCACTCCTATATCTCGAACTGGAAGGGAATCGTACGTACAACTGGAGAACTACTTGTCCAACCTCCTTTCTTCCGCTACCGCACTTGCTCCAAGTCCATGACGGTGATTCTAGCTCTTCCACACAACCAACTTTCCAAAGATTTCCATGACGACCTCTCTGAACCTCTCTCGCTCCGCTCCCCTGTATCAGTCGCTGCAGTGTGGCTGCCGGCCCACTCAGGGATCATTGGCAATCAGCTGGCTTACCAGCTCGCCCGCGAGATTTCTTGACGGCCCCAGTGATGCCTTAGCGTTTTCCGCCCATGGCGCACGAGGCATATTACTACAAAACCCTCACGTAGCACTATCAACACCTCCGGCATTCGTTACCGACTGTTCCGGCACCCGATACCTGATATCCACGGCAGAACTGCACACGTTTCTGGCAATCAGCTGAATACGCTCCCCATTCCTGCGCATCTTTACCGCTACAGTTATCGCTTCCGAATCATCCTGCCCTAACGGCCCCCCTACATACGCCAATTTTGTTCACACCCTTTTCTCCTGCCCCGCTGCCCACCGGTCCCCTCATTACCCTAACCTTCCTCCTCCAAACTATCGAGTGGGTTCGGCATCGGCGGCCCTCGTTGACCAGCTGGCCATAGTTTTTTCAGAAGAGTAGTAATATGTGTTAACCGACCGACAACAGTTTCTCTCTTACTCTCGCTCTCATAATTGGTGTGAGGACTAGCAATCTGCCAGAAGTAGTTTTATTCTTGTACTTGTTCTGGTGTTTTGTTACACATGCTGAACAGGGCACTTTCAGCTTGCTATAGTCCTTCAAAGAAGTATCGACTCTTTTAAATATTGGCGCCCACCGCCGCATTGGGAGCCTCAGCCTTTCTGAAAATTCTTATCTCTGCCAAATCCGTTATCTGTACATTATTGCCCCACACCACACATCTCACTGCAATATTCACGCAATTGAAGTTGCCAGGCCTCGTATTGAAATACTTAGACTTTCTCTTTCCTCGTATACATGCAGATGACTGAAATAACCTTCGCAATGATGTCGTCTAATATACTGACCATCAACATCTTTTACCAACTACAACTACGTTTCACACACACAAACAAACTCCTGGCAATAAGAAGTATTTCTATCGTTACGTACCCCTCGGGTGTTAACATTTAGAACGGTTGATTTGTTAAAATGGTAACATTTAACAAATAGAACGGTTGATTTGAAATTGACGTTATACATATGTAAATAAAGAATGATAAGGACGCAAGGTATGACAATAACGTAGACTTCCTTAATGACAGGGGGAACACTTGCAAAGAAGGCTTCAGGCAATGTACAAAGAACATGTAGTCGCAAGGGTTTTTGAAAGGCATAGGTCCAAAGTGATGCTAAATAGACATGCGAAATCGGTCCCGTCAAACCTAGGTAATTCAAAGACGGAAAAGCGAACGAGAGTACATGTTGATAAAATACCCATATTGCACAAGTTGCAGCGCCGATAATAAACACCGGAAGAAAATCCATCGTAGAATGTTCACACCTCCATGCTCATTCGAGCAACCACTCACAGCAATAGAAGCCAAACTATGTGTGTATGTAGGTATGCTCAATGCATTTCTACCGCTTTCACAGTGTTCAATTACGGTCGATGATAAATCATGTGATTCCTATCTACCGTTCAGTGGTTTATGCCTTATGAATCGGTATTGGGTTGCATGGATGCGCTGTTCTGAAGAATATTTGCTTTGGTCCTTGTTTCGAATGCGCCCTCTCGTTCGTATGATAAAATGAATTATAACGACGTGCTGCTTAATGCAAACTTAACTATAGGCTCGTGCGTAATCAACTCGGCTATCGTAGAGGTAACCATGATATTTGCCTGGCGTGTGCTGAAAAAGTGCTAGCGGTCATAATTTCTCCCTTGTATGTGCGCCGGAAAAACGGTACAGCTACCTAAATATTCCAACTGGTCATGACCTAACACCCTAGACAGAGGTTTGCGGCGGTTATCTACCGCTGGTGCACTCACTTGTAGCAGCTCTTTAGGCCTTCTCCAGCAGATCCGCCAAGGCCGTGTGGTGTGCGACAGCGTTTAAAAGCCCATAATGCGCCACATTCTCGTATGCAAGTTGGGTGAGCTCGACACGAACTTGGAGATATAGCAGACTATCCGTGGTCGTGGAGCTGAAAATGATATCACAAGAATAGTGTCGGTGAGAAATTATTCTCCACTGAAAATAAATGACTGATATCGCATTCTATCTTTATTCTAGTTTAAAGTCCGAACGAAGAATGTATTCAGCAAAGCAGGGATGTTAAGGAATGTTTAAACAAGAGAATGTTAAGGGCACAGTTCTGCAGCCATTGTTCCTACATTTTTTGGCAGTAGCAATAAAAAAAACGCGCAATAATCGATTACGTGATGTAACGTAAGGCGCAGCCGCGTTGCTGCAAAACATTGAGTTCTTTTTTAGCTACAAAGTTAATGTGGGTTTGGGTTTTTGGTTGCTACCTGCCAACCGTAAATACAAGAGATGTGATACAATCGATGTGTCATAAGCCGTACACTTCTCCCATCTGGATACTGTGATTCTTCCAGTTTTCTACGCGAGTGCACTGGGTGCCTACAATTGTGCCTATCGTGCAACCCTTTGAATCGGCTCCACATGAACACAGGCATCTGAGGTTAGAAACGCTCAGCATCGGCCGTATGTAATCCTGCCAGCAGCAGTGCTCGAATCGTGCGTCTTCTAACCTGCTTCGCTGCGTCGTTGCCTCTCTATGTGAATGGGAGCAAAAAGTTGAGAATGTTGGTACGGGAATAGGCTAGGCAAGTTCATTCATGCAAAAATGACGAAACACCTAATAAAAAGCAGCCGGTACATCTCCATTCTTCTGCTGTGTTCTCGTCTTCTTGCACTAAATAACATTGTCACGTAGCCAATAACAATACCGAGTTCTTTCAGAAAACAGTGTTTAATAGTGCGAGCTGATGTTCAGTAACAAACAAGAAGTAAACACAAATAGCAAATACGAGGTCAAAAAAGCGACACGCACAGTAGAGGGTCGCCGAATGCAGTGCTGCGGCAATTGCCGTGCGGGCAGTTTTCTGTCCGCGTTATTCTCTCCGGCCCCATGAAATTATATCGATAACTCTAGCGCTCAAAGAAAAAAATAGCGAAGGCTTTGCTCGGCTTTGACCGGATATACGTAGCGTGAGCTAAGGTTCAGCTGGTTATTCTTGGGCTTCCTGGTTGTCTAGGATTAGCTGACTATCATGCTTACTTAGGCTCAAACGATTTCCCACCCAATCTAATCCAGTCGCGGTGGCGGCGGCTTCGGCGCACCAGCTATGCGCCGTGAGACGTCACTCCTCGCACACGCGCAGCACGGCTCTCCAGGAGCCACGCGAAACTTCTCAACCTCCGCCAGTGTAGCTGACTCTACAAAACATTCTAATCTAAGTGTACGCGGGACCAAACACTCGCTCTGTACAAAAAAAACGAGCGAAAATGCGTGTTTGTTTCGGACACAGATAATATCACCGGGCACGGCGATGCGCTGGCAACAGAGCGCCTAAGTAAACAAAATGGACCGCATGGTTCGCCGCTATTTGAATAAGAACCCCCTCCACTCAGCACTAAGACCACCTTGGGATTATATTCATGTCAGGCATAGCGGCTGCTATTGGAGACATTGGAAGGCGCGGCCATTACACAGGGTGCAAAGAGAACGTAAGTATGTAATGGAGCTTCGCATACATATGGCCACCATGCTCGGTGGCTCAGTGGCTAAGGCGTTGTGCTAAGATCAAAGACGCGAATTTGGTTCCGAATGTGGTGACTGCTTATGAACGCAAAAAGCGAAAACGCCGGTGGGCCGAGATTTCTGCACACGTTGGAGATGCCCAGGTGGTCGAACATAATCCGGAGCCCTCTATTACTGCGTGCTCACTTCCCAGGAGTAGCTTCGGCAAGTTAAACTCCAGAAGCACGATTGCATAACTTGGTTCCTGCTTAGATGCCACTATCCCCTAGTTTGTTTAGTGTACCACGTCTATAGCCTCATTGCGTCTCAGTAGCTTGGCATAATAGAGCGGTCAACTATGTTGACCTATATCGTGGATCAACTCCAGGTTTGTAGGTGTGACACACAAAGAAAATGGCGCCAAGCTATACGTATGAGGGTTTACTATAAAGTTTTATGTATGGGTTTAGAACGCATATAGGTTTGCTCTGGAACAAAACGGAGAGAACAAGATATCCAAAAAAATTACGAGAACCCATGAGCACTGCTTTATTGAAAGGAGTGAGTGCCAGAGACTTTATTCGTAATCCAGTGCTTCTGCTTGTTCAGAGGCAACAAAAACCGAACTGACTGCTGCGCCACACGTGTGGAAAGTGCTCTGTATCACTAGGCACTGTTCTGCCACCATGTCAGAGAAGGGTGTGCGTTGAAGGACACCCTGGCTGCTGCGACGTGAGTACTATACCTTTTTGAGATGCCGCCATACAAATGCTCACGATGTTTCACAGCCAAGGCGTGTTTATGTCCCACATTTCTGGGAGGGTGGGGCCGCTTTTAGAGTCAGCGGACTCTTTACTCGACTAGCCATTCATGCATTTGTAGAACACCCAAGCGGCGCTGCCTGTGCACGAACACCACACGCCTGCTAACCTTACAGAAACGACTTCCAAATTTTTGCCTGAATTGGTGATTTTTAAGGGCCGCATATAAATTGTATAAAAATAGGAAGTAATACACAATGTGACACCACATTTCATTGGCAGAATGCAGGAATTGAGCGAGCTGGTAAACGTTTAAACACTGAAGCTCAGAAAAAATTAGCAGTGGTTTAGCTCGGCTATGACAACTAATAAGTAGCGTGATCTAAGGTTCAGCTGGTTATTCTTAGCTTTCTTGGTTGCCTACGATTGTCTTGATTATCATGCTTACTGCTGCTTCAATGACATACACACGGTATACGCATTATGTGGCGCATGAATATTGATCAAGCAGCTTCGGCGCAGCGTCACCAATCGCCCAAGAGCTAAGCTGGTTTCACAGGCGCACGGCGGTGATGCTGCGATGCACGGGCCATTGGCTCCACTCCCGGCCACCCTTCACATGATCATCAAGTGCACCGGACCGCCACGTGCCACGTTTGCACAGCACGGTGGTGCTGCGACGCACGAGCCATCGGTTCCACACCCGGCCACCCATCGCATGATCATCAAGTGGACCGGGCCGCCACGTGCCGCGCTTGCGTAGCACGGTTGTCTAGGAGCCGCGCCAAACTGCTCAACCTCGGCTAGTGTCCATTCACGCTACAAAAAAAGAGTGAAAGTGTTGCACGCACAACAACCTCTGTTTGTCTGGTGGCCCGTCAGTTTCGCCTATTTTTGCTGGAATGTTGTGTTTTAGTGCGAAGTGTGGTAGAGGGGTAAAACAAGGCTCTGTGAGTCGTTCTTTCAATAAGGTTTTAGATTTAGCCCCGCACTGCCACCTTTACCGAATTAAACTAAGTGATCATTATATACAGCAAAGTTTTCCCGTGTCGAAAAGGAGCAGGTTCCATACAGGGCGCCTCCTTTATCGCTAACAATCACAACACCGTTTAAATGGCCCCCCAGAACGTAGTGCTAGTAAAGGCGTTTGCGTACTTCGCGTCGAAACCTATTCCGCCGCCAGTTTTCGACAGTGTCTTCATCTGTTGCTGAAACATAAGCCACCCCTCCTTGTATGATGGCGTCAGCGTGCCCTGCACGATGATTGTTGTGAAGTACAGGTAGTCGCAGACCCCATCGTCCGGGTAC
Organism: Haemaphysalis longicornis; assembly: GCA_013339765.2. Taxonomy (NCBI): domain Eukaryota; kingdom Metazoa; phylum Arthropoda; class Arachnida; order Ixodida; family Ixodidae; genus Haemaphysalis; species Haemaphysalis longicornis. The sequence continues at coordinate 188,557,725 of CM023452.1, forward strand.
ATCTTTTTGAATGCAGCATAGATTCCCACGGTGCAGACGAGTTCTTTGTCTGCAATAAAAAGGTGAGTCAAGAGTGACCTCTCTGGAGGCCACGGCGGCCTACCATGGTTAACATCGTTTGAAGAGGTCGCAAAGATAAAGCACAATTTGGCCAAATTTTAAAGTATAACCCTTGGTAACTTCCTCGGATCCATTCCAACCATCCAATACCTTTTGTAAAAGCGAAGGTTTTCTTGCGGGATAAAGATGGCGGGCTAAAGATGGCGGGATAAAGGCGTTCCTGTCAATAAAGTAATTGATTTTCCTTTGCACTGCTTTGTCGACCGAAAAGCTCGGATAAGATCTCTGTACGGATGGCGCTTATGTAAAGCCGGCCTTTAGTTGTTTCAGAACGGTTACATTAAAGGTCATTGTACTCCTTCAGCAACAAGGAGTACAATAGTACACCTTTATTTCATAAAGCACCTATCCGTTTACATTTAGGTAAATCGTAGATGCCTTTAATTAGTGCGTGACAAATCGTCGCAATTTTCCGGTTATTGATTGCGATTTGGGTATTTGAAGATTTGACGATTGATTGGATGCACTTTCAGCGAAGGTTTTAACGCTCTTTTTAAGTACTTTTAATGTCAGAGAGCGTTGGCGCTTATTTAAACTTTACTTATAAAAGCTCGCTCAAAGCGTTTTAAAAAACAAAATTAAAAAAGATATTAAAATCTTTTTTTAAGTTACGAAAGCTGGACAGAGTGACGTGGTACTGCGAAACGATCAAAACATAGTTAGCAGTCACTCCATATTACCATCCAAGTAACACGGTCCCCTAAACCTACAGGCCCCTCTAGTGGGGCCTGTAGGTTTAGGGGACCGTGTTACTAAACTATACACTACAGTTGTATAGTTGTATAATTTACAACTATACAACTATACAACTATATACAGTTGTATAGAACTGACCAGTCTGTTTTATTTCTGGTGGCTTCAGCTGGCGGCCACAAATAGCACAAACAAGTTCCTCATACCTCATAGCCACTCACTGAGACATAGCTGGAAAGTCAGCCCTGTTTCGATATGTTTGAAGTCTGCTTTAAAACTGCCATAATTGTTATCGTGCCAAGCATTGTCTGATATAAATGAACGCTATATTTTATCTTCATCACCCGTTTAGGACATTGGAGAGAAAGCAAACGAGTTTGTCGTGGACAACTCGATTTTCACTTCTGAAAATGAGGCCCGGCTCCAGTCTGTATCATCTGAATTTTATCTTATTGCTCTAAGCCATTACTGCATCCAAACTTAAAATGGAAACATTGTTTTTTGGCGCTATTTTATTTTAGATGAAAACCGAGATGTGACATTTCCCCACTGCCAGGACATACCCCGAAAACAGAATTTCCGCATTCTTTCCGGAAATTGGATGGTTGCGTATGACCACACGTGATCGACAGTGAGTGAACCCCAGTGACATCACCCTTGTGGCATGTCTTTTTCAAAAACACAATATCAAAATTCCTGGGTTTTACTGTGCGGCCTCCTGACGTTGTGATGGAAACAGACACTGCCTCTCGCATGCTGGGATGGCCAGCAGAGGCGCGCATGATGGCTGCGATAATGGGTGATTGTGCAGGGTCTTTTGGAAAAGGGCAGGCGGGTGACTTTCGAGGCAGTTGGTTAATGCCACTATCGGGCTTGAGCTCACATACCAATGGTGGTAACAGTAGTATGATAGTGATATAGCGGAAATAATACCGAAGGCAAGAGAAGATAAGGTGAAAAAGTTTTGTCACATGGTGAAATCACGAGATCGGGTTGGCGTAAGTTGGTTGGAGTCTACGGCGGGCTTTGCGGAGCGGTGCAAGAACACACTGGCTATAAAAAGATACCGGTATGTGTTTATATCCAATCAAACCAATGCCGATTCTGCCCAGTTTTGGGTTCGTGAGGCCTCATTTTGTTTCGATTGCAGTTTTACTCGGACAAACTCCCTTGGGGAATGGTTTCGTGAGCTAGTCCTGCTAATGGAACATATATGGAGAATTAAATTTAGCACCGATTCCGCAGTGAATTTAATTTCCGACTCTGAATACGTGCTGACTTTCGTTATTTTGGCAGAGTGCGAGAAAAGGTACGGTGGGGCTGTGTGTATTTTCACTCCAGCATGGCTCAACCGCCCCTTTCAAACGAACACACAAAAACATGGTGCCATCCACAGTGCCTTCTGCTTCGCAACCGTGTGTTCGACAGCCTTCCACATAAAGTGGGATTGCTTCCACACTCCTCTGCCTCGGCCACATTCCCAGCCCCAAGACGAGCTGGACGACCCGGATCCCAGAGATGAGCATCGACTCGTCCTAATGCAGCGGCCACAACGCGACTTCTCGAATGAGATTTACCACAAGCATTCAGCTAAGCATTACTTGATTTAGATAAAGGTTATTCCTCCTAATACTAATTTCGGAGCTCACCATTTGAACGTAGTTGGATTTAGCATTCTCGGAGGCATATCACCCGCCAAGAAATGTGGTATGCTCGCAATCGAGCTACGTTTACGCTCACGTATGCCGGGGAAAGGCTACAGTTTCTACCTGCACCTCTCCTAACACTAGCAGTGAACAGACTTCTCACACAAGAGGTGCCCAAATACGCACAAGCAATAAGGCTGGCTCCAAACCTTCCGCGTAGGGAGACTTTCCGAAACATTCATACCAGGACACGGACGCGCGCGCGCACGCCCACAGAAAAGAGCACTCTCTAGCGCAGTGTATAGCAGTCCCCCGTGAGGCCTTCATGCTTGTATGAACCATCGAAAGAACAAAGGAGTAACAGGGCGGAAGCTGTAGGTCATGTCACCACGAAATGTGTCCTACAAGCTTACGATAATCCGCAAGAACTGTGTAGAAGATAGGGAACATCAAAATGCATGATCATGTGAAAATGCCACGTAGGCAACATCCGGCTGACACACTTGATCTGGTTAGGAGTCCCTGATGTTGACCAATCAAGCATTCTGAAGGGGGAAGAGGAAGATTGACTTGCCGCTGGCTGTATAGTTGCTTGCGAGCGTGTCTAAAACCGCAGAGTCGTACTCGCTGATTAGATATAAAATTGTAAGGAAGAATACATTTTGGTCTCAGTGTATGCCATTCGGGCAACACGAATGACTTACTCCGACTGCGCCGTGACCATTTAAAAGGCAGGTGTGAATTATGTATCGACCGAGCTTGTTTTTCTAGAAACAGGTTGCTTTCCTGCAGGAAAACCCGCAAGGAGTCCAGGAAGCGTTCTTGAGTTTCTCTTGCTTAATAAACAACACAATTAAAATGCGCCAGACACTCGCCAGCTTCTAGAGTTCAGGACGCCTTCTGCATTGTTACTCGTCCGTATCTGCCTCGAAACGTATTTTGGGACAATATTACCAAGTGATTTGCGATAATCTAATATTGGCTCTAGACATACAAACCACCTTGGGCTAGGCATAAAGCACGGAGGGCTACTTTCGCGCACTGGCGCGTGATAGCTGCTTATAGCAAGGTCACAAAATGAAATATCACGTTTAAATATTTTAATGCAATGTAACTTCTTAAAACATATTATGTGAAGGTTCTAACTACTGCCTCTCAAACATATTGTTTGTTTGCAAGACTGTTTGCCATCTCCGGATACAGCACTGATGAATTTATTCTTTAGACAAAGTTTTATCTAACAGTTGCATTTCGAGATAGCCTGTGCCGACGTATGAGAATTTGCGACAATGTCAACAGTGTCTGCGGCGTCTTTGGAAAGAATGGAAAATCAAACAAATATATAAGCAATTTTAATCTAAAAGGGGTAAATTAGCGCCAAGCCCCGAAGACAGGCGAATTCGTGGGAGGCATAGCTTTGCATTTTAAGCGACAAGTGCCCCCTATATAACGCAAATGCCAATAAAAGAGAGAAAGTTTGGTGGACGAGATCAGGACTAGGCCAATAGGACAGGGCCAGACCTGTCGCTTTTCGTTGCGATTAGGGTACTTCAACTCCGCCTCGCCATTAGAAACGATGTACGTAGTGCTCGTAAGAAGAGAGCATGTAATTTCTTTCAGATCAAAAAACATACGCTCCTTTCACTAACAACATAAGCTATGTCTTATTAGAATATTCTGCTTCGTTGAAGTAGGAAAAATATACGCGAATTACGCGAGAAAGCTCGCTGCATTTGTCATGTAAATTAGAAGCCCACAATGCTCTTGACATGGGTTTGTTTGAATATTCGGAAATCGACCTGAAAAAGCCCTTTGCTTTCAAGCTTACTAGGTGGTTTTACTCAAAGATAAGAAGAAAAGGTGTCATGCTTTCTAATAAATACTGGAAAACCACGCGAAAATTTCTACCCTTTCTTACATTGAGCCACAATTTCAAGCAGCATAGTAGTGAACGCCATCATCGTTCAGTGAAAGAAGAGAAGGCGGTCCGATAGTGATTCAGAGGCGCATCAGAAAGTAAATGGTGCAGCAAAGAAGACGAAATTATTCATAAACACACACACGAAGCATCTAGCAAAGTCTGGGAAAGTAAACACCAGGGGAGTTATCAAGAATTTTAATCTCGTGGTGGCCCAAAAGACACGGAATTAAGCCGTGTGGTCAATACGCGCTCGCCTTCCTTTCGGCAGTTTGGTTAAGTATTTCTATCATCAGTTTGACGGCATCAATATCCAATCATTCTGAGCTTCCGCGTATCACCAATCAGTCAGAAACGCATGAATTTACCAAGCACCTTCAAACACAACTTATCTTGGCCAAAGGAGCAATAGAAAGATTTGTAGGGTTCACGCTTAGCAACGCGACACAAGCAAACTGAATTGGGGAAGACATTCCCGCGGAAGACCTCCTAGCTGCTCCTAAAAGAGAAACCTCGAGTTGAGTGGTCAAAATTGGGGGCCCATCAGTAAGCAATAGCTGCCAACACACGCAATAGGATGCATAATACGACAGATGACTTGGTTGAGAGATCAGATAAGGCGATTGGAAGGCAGAGTCAATTCAAGCAGCGCTGGGCCGGACTGGAAGTGAGAGTTTCACGCGCGATGCATAAACTTGTATGATATCACGATGATGATAATGATGATGATGTACAGTTCTTCGCAAGTTACTGTCCGCACCAACATTGTTGCGTTCATACACCACAACTTTGAAAACTCATCTGTTTTATGGCACATGTGATACTGCGTGTTCACCGAAGGATGTCATAATCTGGAGTGAGTTTAAATGCTTGCTTATGCAACTTGAATATGTGCATATGGCAGCTGAGAGAGAAGAGCTAACGCATCGTATGTTCTCGAATTTTATATTTGATGTGTTATATATTGCGTTTTCCGTTTGGTAGCTTGAAGGGATAGGAAAGATAAGACGAAGTACTCACATGGTCCTGGTGGGCCTGTTGTTGTGGTAGCTGTTGTTTTGGTAGCTATTTCAAAAAAAAGGCAGGAAAAAACTAATGCATTTCAGGTCATTTTATACTACAACAAAATAAAGAGAAATCAATCGTTTCTGTTGTAGTTGAAAGGTGCACATGACAAACATTCGTTATTAAGCGTTAAAATGAAAACCGTATGGCAAAGGAGTGTCCTTTAGGCAATAATACAGATGCGAACATAAAGTAAACACTGGAACTTTACGGAAAATGCCTATATTGACCGATGGTGTCCTTTCAGCACATAAAATGGTTGGCCGACCAAAATCTATGATAAAATCTCTGGATATTCGGCATGTGCGCGAAAATACACTTGTATTTGCGTCAAAATGATCACTTCAAAATTGCAATAAAGTAACGATTTTAGATGAGACATGCATCGATCAGAAAGGATTACCCTGGTACACCTTTATGCTATAAACCACCAGTCGGTATACATATAGATCGTTCGTAGAGGCGTTTCTTTATGGCGCGAAGAATCGTCGCCTTGGTTCGTTCTTCGGTTGGGGTTTAGGTCTTTGATGGTTTAACTATCCTTTGGACGCGCTGTTAATGAATTTCGGACGCCTTTTAACAAATGTTTAGATTCACTTTTGACACAGTTTTGAAGTGAAAGAGCGTTTACTTGTCGTCTTATTGATTTGGGGGTTTAACGAGCTGACGCTACAAGGCGATGAGGCGCGCCTTTGTAGAGGGCTTTGATTATTTTGACCACCAAAGAATGTTGAGCGTGAGCCTAAACCTCGAATATACCGGCGTTTTTCGCCTCCATCAGAAAAGCGGCCGCCGCGTCTGGGAATCGCAGCCGCTTCTTTATACTCATCAGCACAATGCCTTATTTTTAATTCTGTCAACTTTCTCGCAGAAGGGATGGTAAAGTTTTCTCTCCCTTCAGTCCATACAGAGCCTATTTAAAGAGGACATGAAAACCAAATTCAATTTTGTTTACTTAACTAGGCTTGAACATCTTACTAAGCTTCATTTACTACACGAAAGACGTTTCTCAACAAAAAGAGCGCAACAATATTGAAAAGCGTGTAAATTTCGCACTAGTGTCGTGTTAGATATCAGGAGTGACCTCGTATGAGTGAACATTGAAACATAATTTTCAGTCTGTTAACTGCGCGTTATCATTCAAGTGAGGAGATCAAAACAGGAACTAGAGGCCTCAGTGCAACCGTCCCGTCTTGTGCCTTGACATTTGTCAGGTAAGTTCTTAATCGCACAAACAAGATTCTGTGACGTGATCGAATTTATGCGGGAATTTTACCAGGTGTACGCTATTTCTTGACGTGATGTGTTTAATTACTTAATTTCTAAAACATTGCTGTACAATTGGTATCATTGTTATCGGGAAAATGCAGTGTTAAACCAATCGTGAGTGAATGAAAGCGAGTCCACGTAAAGCCTGTTTTAGATACAAGAAGCAGCTGATAGAATAAAAACATCTTACCCACCATATTGTACCAATAAATGCCTATTTAGGGATTATTCCTAAAACGGCCGTAATAGCGCGTAAAATGTGTATTTCTGGTTTCATTATGCCTCTTTGGGTTTTCGGGGTGCCTCAACTTTAAGGAATGTTCTTACTTCAGAATATCGTCACTCGGTGTATACTTGCACGCTGGTTGCGAGCAGAATTCGACCTGCGTGCAAAGTACACCGATACGCCGAAATCGTGGTCGAGCCACCGCCGCCACCTCCACCTGACGCAATCCCGAGCAACTAGGATGCCAGAGATCCGGGCGCAGCGACACCACAGCAAACCTCGCCATCGGAGGAGCTTGACGTCACCCCTGTCAGCCCGAGCTGTTTTTTATTTTAGATGCGAAGCACCTCATGGTCAGAGCTATGTCCCTCCCTTGTTGTTGCGACATCCGCACCTCCACTGCGCATGCTCGGCTTGCTTAACGCCCAGTGGTGTCTTGCCCTTTAATGGCTCCTGGAGCGACAGTGTTGGCGTTGTCTTCCTGGGCCGCCACAAGACGAGCACGCTTCCCTCTCTTCTGCACAGCCGTATAAACCAGGTGTGCCCACGCACTGCGCGCCACTCCACTGCGCATGCGCGTCTTTCCTCCATTCTCCTGGTGTGCACATGCGCTGCGCGCTACTCCTCTGCGCATGCGTGTCTCTCCTCCATTCTCCTCCTACCAGCCTCACACTACTATACTCACACTACTCACACTACTTACTTCAACTCTACTTACACACCAACAAACCGCCACTGCTGCTTTGTATCCTACTCAGGGTTCCCCAACGGAAACATGGCGTAACTTTAAATTATTATGTCCGCTGACTTCAGTGTTCTTCGATCCGTGTTATTCTATTGCAGCGAAACGTTTTAACCATATTTTGCTAACGCAATAAAAACAAGCCAATCAGATAACTAATGCGACACAGCCATTCACGTGCCGATCAAGGTCAAAGACACCAAACGAGAGAAAACACGGCAAAAGGGGACACAAAAGTGTGAAGGTAACGGCCGAGCACGCGAAGGGTCAGCCATTGATGCCGAGTACCCCACCGATCAGAAAGATTCAGTTTGTGTAGCACAAAGAAGGAACGAGAGACAAGTTGTAGAAGGAGTGTCTCGCGGTTTTTGAGGTGGCCGTGATGGACAGACCCTCATCACGTCGGCTCCTTCTGTGAAGGACCACACAACAGACAAGGCCGAGCCAGCAACGAACGGGTGCGCCACAAGAGCAGTAACCGTCGGTGACGTACCAAAACCTCTTGGAGTGAGTGTTGGCGAATATTCCAATATTCCGAATATTACAATACCGATTGCAAGATCCTGCTGACGCCACTACGCTAACCCTAACGGTCATTCCAGAACACTTGTGCTCTCCTACTCTCGCCAGGTTTACGAACCCAATAGCCGGCCAGCATGAGCACCTGCCACGCTGCGCCGCCAGGCTTAACGGGTACAAGGGGTAGGAGCCAACGTCTTCACAAAATTGAAATCTCCTTCGAGGAACCCGCAATAGACACCCTGGAGCTGCTCCCTCCCCCCCCACCCATCCGCTACAGCGGGTAGAGTAATATCTACAGTGCCAGAAAACGACACTAAGGACGAAATAATGCGCATCCTGGTAGCCTAAACCACGACTCCCACATACAGGACTCTAAGCGGCTGCGGAACTCTACCCTGATGCAAGTGGTATTTCAGGAAATCCATGGGCCATACTGGGACCGCTACACGGCGACCACCCTCCGTTTCCACCCGTTAAAGAGAAAATCAGAGGCATGTTGCAGCTGTTGGCCACCGCGTAGTGTAAAGACGTCTGCCCAAATTAACCACGACCAAAAGAAGTCCAATTGTGTAGGCTAGCCCAAGGCCCGGAGCAGCACCCGTGCAAACAGAACTGCATTTTGCGCAGCGGGTTCTGCCCAGGGGGAGCCGTAGGTCGCCACGCCATTTCTAATCAGGGCGTCAACAACCACACATGAAGAACGAGATGTGGAAGTTACCAACCAATATTCAACAGAGCAGTGCAAACCAAGGGAAATGACCCCAGACGGAGGAAATCAAACTCACAAGCCTGCCAAACCCTCCGAGATGACGACACCGTGGAATGAACTGCCAGAAAAGGGGCAGCAGTGGGCTATGACATGCGTTCTCGAGCAAGCGAACGGAACAGCGACAATCAAAACACAAGCAAAGCTAAACACCCAAGGAATTTTCGCTCCTTTGGTTTCACCCCTCCTCCCCTGAATACTCCGTTACCCACAGCTCAGGATAGCAAAATGGATGTAATTCTAAAAGATATGAAAAATATGGTAGCCGACGTACCGCTACTTAGAAGCGATAACCGCGAACTGAGGGCAGAGAACAGTGACAACAAAGCGCTGATAGCGAAGCAGACAAACACCACCGTCGATGAGACTGAACCCACCCAGCCACCACTTAAGTGGTATAACACGATAAAGCCACCCACTAATCCGAAATCCGACGACAAAAGTGATGCCGTAGACATGCAAGAACTCAAACAAGAAATTCTTTAATCACACAGCGCCACCCCAAAAGACTCCATAAGAGCCGTGCGCGCGGAATTACTTGAAAGTCTGACGAGCGCGCGATTGGGCCGACAAGCAACCCAACCGACCAGGAAAGCAGTACCCCTCTAGCAATAGAAATTGAGCAAGATGCCGACCTCTATAGACACATCACCATTCGGCAATGGAACTCCAGAGGCTACACAGCCAAGGCAAGCCACTTGCAAGCCCACTTGTCCACCCTAGATAAGCAACAAAAGCTCATAGCCTTACAGGAGACAGGATCCAACCACGTATTCCTCAATTACGCAGCGAACACATACCCCGATGACCCACAGCTAGCTACACCCGTCGACAAAAACATATGAACGTCCGCTTGCGAAATCGCCAACAGAAATATACTGCGCGTATTCACCGCTTTATTTCTGGTCAAGAAGAGACAGCAGCCGCTCCCCGTGCCCAACGTTTACAGCCCTCCAAAACAGGCGACCAAACTCTTCAAACACCTCATGCTGAAAACCTTGAGAATAGCCGGATACGAACCTCTGACATCGAGGCGGTAGAGAAGGGGTGCGCCATTTGCGAAACGTCTTCGGGGCTAGGCAAGCACTGGCAGAACATTGCTTTACGAATATTTCCGCTGGTCTTGGGAGTGGAGGCAGAGCGCAGAAAAGGCCGATTGGAGTGATGGCCTTGAAGCGGTCTTTGTTTCTTTTTTGTACTGTAGAAGCTGTATGGCCGGCTGTAATGACTCCGAAGGTGGATGAGCCATGTCGGTTAGCAGCCAAAATTCATGGGTGCTTCATTTCAAAAACGCTAGTGTCTCTTGCGCTTCGAAGGCCATGGAAACACCAGCCATTGTAAGAAGGGCAAACTCGGAGCCATGCCCGCAGCCCTCCGCTACAATGTACCCCGGATATCTCAGCCGAAGACACGGTGCCGTCACCTGTCAGTAGCCCGGGGTGCGCGAAGTTGTTTTTTTCCTGGTACAGTGCCAGATGACGCCATAAGTGTTGCTTCGGTGGTCGTTTCGGTGGTAAAGTAAAAATGGCGTTGCCAGATCGCGTGGTTTTCCACCCCTCAGCGACCATGCCAGCGGTCACGAATTCCAAAGCGAAGGTGCGGAAACATGCTCGAAATACGGAAGGAAACGATTCGAGGACTTCTATAGCGAGGGTTGCTGAAGTCTATAACCTTTCAAAGACATATTTCTGCGAAGGAAGCAGATACGCGGCCTATTCTTTGCTGCTACAACTTTACAACGTTTTATGCTCATTTTCTGGATCTGGATGTTACAGTCGATTGAGGTAATCAGAGGTATTTTATCTTGATTTGCTACTTTCTTTCTGAATCCCAGTCTTTATGAGTATAAGTAAATAGCACCTAAACAAACCTAAACGCTTAGATGAGGTTCACCTGTGTCCAACCTAATGTTTATATTGGTCGCTAGGCGAGAAATGATAAGTTATTGTAACTTTCCCTTTTTCTAAGTTTTTTCTGTTTTACACATCTTATATTCCTGCTTGGTAACGTGAAGAGAAACAAAAATAAAACGAAATGCTCACTCTTTGGTTGTTGCGATGTTGTTGATGCGGTTTTGGGAGCTGTTGCTAACAAAAAAACACGAAAAGAGTAAGGCCTTTCACGATATTTTTTGTTTCCAAACCGCGAAATCTCCCGCTTCCAGAAGATCACGCTAATTACGGTACCATCAGCAATTCTATATATCAAAGCTAAGAGGTAAAAGCATGTGTAGACTCGTAAATATACTAATAAATTGTTCGTCGTGCCATCGGATTAAGAAAAAAGTCAGTGCCTTTCCCCTCCGTGAAGGAGGATGACCAGCAAAACTGTGGTGCCGAGCCTAAACGTGAGCGACATTATGCTTTGACCGTGCCGTAGTTAAGGAGTGCACGAAGCAATGCACGCTTCATGATGGAATGTAACAGCGCAAAAAGCGACGAGGGACACAAAAGAAAATTCACAACACGGGCGCTGTTCCAATAATGAATACGTACCCACTCGCCCAACTTTCAATCTAGTTGCAATACACGCTTGTTTGTAATTTGCGATTGAGCATACTAAATGGGTAATTACATGAATAGGACGTTGAAGAACTAGAGTTTTATTCTGGTGGACAAACATGGAGCTCTCCGTTTTCCTCCCATAAAAGCCTATATATTGACAGCAGAAGAAAATTCCACAAATTATACAACTGCACTGAACTCAGGAATTTTAAATAGTAAATGAAAGTCGGCGTAATGTTAGAGCCGTAGTAGCTTGAAGGAGCCGTCTGATTGTCATATAACGTGTTTTAGAATAGTTACAATAAAACAAGAGTTGCAGCTAGTTTCTATAATCATAGTCCCTCAACAGATGGACGTGCTTCGCTGTGCAACACATCAGTATGGGAAAGACATCTCACAAATACCAAACTTACAACGCTGCCGTAAAAATCGGCTTCGCCTCTAAACACATATGCATTGCAAGGAAAAAATTATCCAGGGAAAATACACGGCGTCCTCTGTTAAAATTTACATACCCTAGGACGTGTTTTTATTTTTGATGTGTTTTTCCATACCTTGAAAATGTGGCGCAGTTTTACAAACCCGGGGGTTAGAGTTGCCGCCGCAACGTGCCGCTACGCCCGCTTGTGATTCTTCTCGACATCGCTACATTGCTGGAGACCATCTGCTAGAACCTAGCGTTAGACAGTTTCGCTGTGAACTGCTTTCTAGAGAGTAGTTAGCAATTAAAGTCAGCGTGAAGGGTTCTATTGTACGAGGGTCGAAGTATGAGGAGGAGGCCTTTGTACGGAGATTGGTTCCGAGGTTTTGTAGCGTGTCAATTTTAGACGGTGCCAAATTAGGTGCTGAATATTGGCGGGTGTGAGGGAGTTGCGGAATGGACATCGAGGCAGCAGAGATGGGGTACACCGTTTGCGGAACGTCTCCGGGGCTAGAGAGGGAGAGAATATTCTTCAATGATACTGGGGAGGTTAGGCTGGGGAAGGCGCCTAGCTTGCTACACCGGAGGTATGAAAAAATGAGACCAATGAAATGATGATCATAATGACTGTGAAGAAGATGATGCGCTATTACTAGAGTCCTGTTTAAAGACTCTGATCAAGTGCTGTGCTTTGAAATAAAGACAATATAGCTTTTATCGCTCGAGATTATCGTTTAGAGTTCGACCAAGGGCCTAGCACGTCACTTGGAATTAGTCCTCTAGAAAGCGGAAGACTCATGGACACTAAACGGGACGTTCTATGTGCTCTATACCCCATACACTCACATAATACGTGGTTCAAGTCCTCCCGCATGTTACAAAGTGTGCAAAAGGGGAAAGCGGGCGGTTTAATCTTGAATCGAAAATAACTTGTGTAAACGACATTTAGCCGTACGCGGTGAAGAACCGCTTCGTCCTGCTTTGAAAGTCCGTCAGACATCCTAAAGGTCCCGTGCGGGTCTATGGAGTGAAGCGGCGCATACATTTGCGCCGCAAAAGCCCACATATATCGCTGAAATCTCCAGGCAGCCTTGGGCGCAAGGGCACAAGCATCTCTTTTGGAGAACGGCATCCGTATCAGTGGCCCGTGCAGAACATGCGGTATCGATGCCGCAGTGTCCGCCTTGACATTCGCAGTGGGCAGAAATCCACTGAACCTGTACATGATGGTGTGCATTTAGAGCTTGTAAGTGCAATGCATGAATGTCGTAAACAAGCTGACCTTTCGGGTATGATTTTAAGCAATGAAGAGCAGCCCGATAATCAGTGAAGATTGCCCACTGACGCGCTAGTTGCTCGAGAATGCAAACGAAAGCAGCACGCAGAGCGGCAAGTTCGATGACCATGGATGTCGTCCTGTGGCTAAGCGTTGTGCTGAAGGCGGTACAGGAGGACGAAAACCAGATTCCTATACCCGATGAGATAGCTACCACTGATTCATCCATGTACTGATGGGTGTGGGCCCTGAATATTCGGTACATCTGTTCTAATGCGAATAACTGTAAGTCAGAAGTAGCGATATCTGGTTTGCGGGTAAAGCAGGGAACTCCAGTTGTAATTTGCGGACGCGGGTACATCCAAGGCGGTTTTAGCGACGAACAAGGGTGCTGATAATACAGAGGCAGAAGGTCTCGCACTTCAGTGGCTGAGCTGAGGGCTAATGGGTGACTTTGCTGCCGTGCTAGAAATCGCAGTTGAGCCCCAAGGAGCTCCTCAGCGCTAAGAGCAAGTGGCGCCAGTCGTCGACACTCCACCATAGTTCCCACCATAGAAACGGCCTTCGGAACTTTAATGCACACCCTCAGGACCTACGCTTGCATACTTTCTGGGACTCTCGCCTTTCCTTTTGAGAGGGGGAGAACTACGGGAAGGCTGTAGCGCAACAATCCTACGCACATGACGTCACACAGCCGAATAAGCGCCGGGACGCTGCATTCTGCGGCGTTACTAGATATCATGTGGAAAATCTTGCTGAAGGACGCAAGCTTGTCTTTTATATAGCGGACGTGTTTTGCCCAATTCAGACACCTGTCAAATATCACACCCAAAAACTGGTGGTGCGAAACACAGGGGATAGTTCAGCCTGCAACGGTGAGTCCATAATTTGATATATCACGCTTCGTGAAAGCGATGGCGGCGCACTTGTCACCTGATATATCTAGGCCTCGGGTCCCTAAAAATGCCGCAACGGAATTGATTGCTCGTTGCAGACTGGCACGCAGTACCCGCGTTTTGCGGCGTCCAGCACTCCATATGCAGATGTAATCCGCGTACAAGAATATTTCCACTGACTGTGGAAAGCACTTCTCTATGCCCGTCATAGTGATGTCGAAGAGCGTTGGACTGAGGGCACCACCTTGAGAAACACCATGGGTCACTCTGTATAGCGGTGTATCACCACTGTCCGCTGACATATAGATGCATCTATTGGTTAAATAGTCCGAGATCCATGCATATATGCAGCCCCCAAGGACCGAAGACCTCTTGTGCTGGGCATATAGCTTCATGATACACGTAGTCGTACGCTGATTTGATATCAAGAAACACAGCGAGATTATTGTTGCGCTTTGTTTTGGCTTGTTTTATGCTGTTAGCAAGGGCTATGGCATTATCAATGCTACTACGTCCCTTGCGGAAGCCAGATATCTGTGGCAGGTGTGCGTTGCGAGTTGTCAGGTCTCAGTCGAGTCGATGGAGCACCATGTTTTTCATGAGCTTGCCGACGCATCTCAGGAGGGCAATAGGACGGTAGGAATCGATGGAAGTCGGTATTTTGCCTGGCTTCAGTACAGCCACACAACGCCTCTGCTTCCATTTTTCTGTAGGTGGCCAGTTTCCCAAGAACTATTGAAGATGCTTAAAAGGCACTTCTTTCCCTTTTCGCCCGAATGTGAACGGGCTGTGTAGCTGATATTGTCCGGACCAGGCGACTTAGCTTTCTTGACAGAGGTCAGCGCTGCGACGAGTTCTGTAAAGCTTGATGTCGGGCTAATTGGTGTAGCATTCTTTTGAGGGTAAGTTGCACTTGTTAAGAACACTGAGACGGACACGAAAAAGAAACGTACACTTTTCCGTCTTTACGTATGCGCCGTCTTTTCGTGAAAGTCTACGTTTTTTTTTTCCGTGTCCGTCTCAGTGTTCTTAACAAGCGCAACTTACCCTCAAAAGGACGAGTTCTGCCATAGAAAACGGTTCATCCTTGGGTGATGTTATTGCTAGGGCAGGTGCATTTGTGGGCAACGGGTGTCTTATGTTTGATGTCGGTGAAGAGGTAATTGTTCTGCAGAAGGCGTTTGTAGCGTCCAGGTCACTGATGTTCGTGCTTAGCGAAACAGAGTTTAAGGGGTGAAGTTGTGTCAGTGGTGCCCGGAGTCATCGTACCAGGCTCCATATTCCCGAGAGTGGCTTCCGGGGGCCCAAATTAGAGTAAAAACAAGTCCATTCGCGCTTGGCCAACTTGTTCATGTGCCCCTGAATGACCTTCTCTGCTCTTCTAGCATCGCGGATATCTTCCTTGATTGCGTACGGCGCGCTCTTCTGTCGGCTCTCTGACACACTGCACGACGTCTTTCAAACTCTGCATCGGCGGTAGTGTACCTTTTCTATAATTTCAAATACTTAGTGCAGGCAGTCCTGGTGGATAAAAGTGGTTCTACTAAGTCGTCATATAATGACGAACAGTCCACTATCTCCTCTACTCTGGATTTGAAAGACGTCATGTCAGAGCAACGCAGTGTCCGTTGAGAACGACTGCCCTATAAGCCATCCACAGTGACGAAAACCGGAACGTGATCGCTGCCATGCGTTTCAATGTCCGATATCCAACTCGTTCTAGATAGCAGTTGCGATGACACAATGGTGACGTCAGGGGCGCTGACAGGGTTCCACGGAAAACGTTGGTTCTCCAGTGTTGAGTACAAACATGTCGTACCATTGAGCACAGTCAAAAGGCCGCCGCCCTTTAGCTGTCATGCACTACCTCCCCATGACGGGTGGAGGCAAGCACTGGAAAAATATTTCTTTACGAAAATTTTCGCTGGTCTTCAGAGCGCGGGCAGAGCGCAGAACAAGCCGGTTGAAGTGAAGGCGTTGAAGCAGTCTTTGTTTCTTTTTTGTACTGTCGAACCTGTAATGTTGTCTGTAATGACTCGGGAGAAGGTGGAGGAAAGTCGATTAGCAGTAAACATTTATAGATGCTTCATTTTAAAGACGCTAGTATCTCCTGCGCTGCGATGGGAATCGACACACTAGCCATTGTAAGAAGGCGAAACGTGGAGCCATGCCCGCAGCTATCCGCTACAATGTACCAAGGATATCTCTGCTGAAGACACGGTGCCGCCCCCTGGCTCTAGCCCGGCGTGCGCGAAGCAGTTTTTTTCCTGGGGAAGTGCCAGATGGCGCCACAAGCGTCGCTTCGGTGTTGAAAAGAAAATTAAGTTGCCAGATAACATGGTTTTTCATCCCTCAGCGACCATGGCAGCGATCACGAATTGCCCAGTGAAGATGCGGAAAGATGCACCGAAAACAGTAGGAAAAGACGCGAGGACTTATACAGCGAGGGTTGCTAAGACATTTGCTGCGAAACAAGCAGATACGCGGCCTATTCTTTGCTCCTACAACATTACGAAATTTTACGCTCATTTTCTGGATCCGGAGGTTAAAGTAGATTGAGGTAATGGAAGATTTTTTTTTGAATAGGTACTTTATTCTGAATCCCCGTCTTGATGAGTATGAGTGAATAGTTAGCAACTAAGAAACCTACATGTTTGAATGAGGTTCAACTGTATTCAACCTAATGTGTTTAGTGATAGCTAAGCGAAAAATTACGTTTGTTATGTTCCTTTTTTAGAAGTTTGCTCTATTACACTTCTTATCTTCCCGCTTGGTAACGTGAAGAGAAACAAAGAGAAAAAGAAAGCGAAATACTCACTCGTTGGTTGTTGCGATGTTGTTGATGTGGTTTTCGAAGCTGTTGCTAACAAAAAAAAAAAAAGATTCAGGCGTTTGCAGCTATTTTTTGTCGCCAAACTGCGAAATCTACCGCTTCCAGAAGATCACGCTAATGTTCCAGTAGGAGTACGTACCAACTCGCCCAACTTTCAATCATGTTGCAATACACGCTTGCTTGTAATTTGCAATTGAACATACGTCCTAGTTAATTACTTGAATAAAACTTTGATGAACTAGCGTTTTAATCTGGCGTACAAACACGAAGCTCTCCGTTTCCCTACATTAAAGGCTTTGTATTGACAACAGACGAGAACTCCACAAAATTTACAACTTCACTGAACTATGTAATTTTAAAATTAAATGAAACTCGGCGTAATGTTAGAGTCGTCGTAGCTTGAAGGAGTCGTCTGATTGTCATATAACTTGTATTGGAATGGTTGCAATAAAACAAGAGTTACAGCCACTTTCTATATTCATACAACCTCCACAGATGGACGTGCTTCGCTGTGCAACTCACTATTGCGAGAATGACATCTTACAAAGACAAAGCTTACAACGGTGTCGTAAAAGTCGGCTCTGCCTTTAAACACAAATGCATTGCAGGGAAGAAAATTAACTAGGGTAAATATACGACGTCCTCTAATAAAATGTACATTCTGTAGGACGTGTTTATATTTTATGTGTTTTATATACGTTGAAAATGTAGCGCAGTGTTACAAACCCGGGGATTTGAGTAGGCGCCACCACATGGCGCTACGCTCGCTTGTGATTCTTGTCGACATTGCTACATTGCCGGAGACGATCTGCTAAGACCTAGCATTACACCCCTACCCTGTAAACCGCTTTTTAGAGAGAAGTCAGCCAGTGTAAGTCTGTGAGAAGGCTTCCATTGCGTGAAAGAGATGAGAAGGAGGGATTTGGAGGGAGATTGGATCCGACGTTCTGTAGCGTGCAAATTTTAGACAGTGCAAAATAGGTGCTGGATATTGTTGGGTGTGAGGGAGACGCAGAATGGAGATCGAGGCAGCACAGTGTGGGTGCACCGTTTGCGGAACGTCTCCGGGATAGGGAAAGCACTGGAAAATATTTATTTACGAAAATTTCCGCTTGTCTTCAGCGCGGGGGCAGTGCGCAGAAAAAGCCCGTTGGAGAGACGGCCTTCAAGCAGACTTTGTTTCTTTTGTGCCCTTTAGAAGCTGTATGGCTGGGTGTATGGACTCGGGAGGAGGAGCCAAGTCGGTTAGCAGCAAAAATTTATAGATGCTACATTCTACAGACGCTAGTGTCTTCTGCGCTGCGAGGGGAATCGACACACTAACCATTGTAACAAGGCGAAACGTAGAGCCGTGCCCGCAGCCCTCCACTACAATGTACCGCGGATATCTCTGCTGAAGACACGGTGCCGCCACCTGTCGATAGCCAGGGGAGCGCGAAGCAGTTTTTTTCTGGGGAAGTGCCAGATGGCGGCAACAGTGTCGCGTGAGTGGTCGCTTCATGGTGAAGAGAAAATGACGTTGCCAGATAACGTGGTTTTCCACCCCTCAGCAAAAATGGCAGCTGTCACGAATTGCCAAACGAAGATGCGGAAACATGCACCGCACACAAACAAAAAGAACGAGAACTTCATAGCGAGGGCTGCTAAGACATTTGCTGCGAAACAAGGAGATACGTAGCCTATTCTTTGCTCCAACAACATTACGAAATTTTACGCTCAATTTTTGAATTCAGATGTTACAGTCGATTAAAGTATTTGATGGTATTTTTTAATTGGTACTTTCTTTCTGAATCTCCGTCTTTATGAGTATATGTGAATAGTTAGCAACTAAACAAACCTACATGCTTAAGATGAGTTCAACTGTATCCAACCTAATGTCTTTATTGATAGCTCTGGGAAAAATGACAACTGTTTGTAGTGTTCCCGTCTTAGAACTTTGCTCTATTACACTTCTTATCTTCCTGCTTGGTAACGTGAACAGAAACAAAGAGAAAAAAAACGAAATACTCACTCGTTGATTGTTGCGTCGTTGTTGTTGTGGTTTTCGAAGTTGTTGCTAACAAAAAAAACAAAAAGAGTGAGGCCTTCTCAGCTATTTTTTGTCGCCAAACTGC
This sequence comes from Haemaphysalis longicornis, assembly GCA_013339765.2. NCBI lineage: Eukaryota > Metazoa > Arthropoda > Arachnida > Ixodida > Ixodidae > Haemaphysalis > Haemaphysalis longicornis. The sequence goes on from CM023452.1 coordinate 188,576,736, forward strand.
GAAATCTGCCGCTTCCAGAAGATCACGCTAATTACGGTACCATCAGGAATTATATATATCATAGCTAAGAGATAAAAGCATGTGTAGACTGGTAAAGATACTAGTCAATCTTTCAGCAGCCATCGATTTATGCAAAAAGCCAGTGCCTTTTCACTCTGTGAAGGAGGATACCAGCAAAGTTGAAATTCCGATCGCAAAAGTGAGCGACAATATGCTTTGACCACGTTGCAGTTAAGGAGTGCACGATTCATGATGGAATGTGACTGCGCAATAAGCGACGAGGGTCACAGAAGAATATCAACTACAAGGGCGCTGTGTTATTATGAATACGTACTAACTCGCCCAAATTTCAATCTTGTTGCAATACACGCTTGTTTGTAATTTGTGATTGAGCATACGTCCTGGTTATTGATTTGAATAAAACTTTGAAGAACAAGAGTTTAATCTGGCGGACAAAGACGGAGCTCTCTGTTTCCCTACATTAAAGGCTTTGTATTGGCAGCAGAAGAGAACTCCACAAAATTTAGAACTTCACTGAACTATGTAATTTTAAAAAGTAAATGAAACTCGGCGTAACGTTAGAGTCGTCGTATCTTGAAGGAGTCGTCTGATTGTCATATAATTGGTTTGGAACAGTTGCAATAAAGCAAGAGTTACAGCCACTTTCTATATTCATACAACCTCCACAGATGGACGTCCTTCGCTGTGCAACTTATCATTTTGGGAAAGACATCTTAAAAAAGACCAAGCTTACAACGGTGTCCTAAATGTCGGCTTTGCCTTCAAACAAAAATGCATTGCAGGGAAGAAATTTTACAGAGGAAAATATACCACGTCCTCTATTAAAATGTACATTGCCTAGGTCATGTTTTTGTTTTTTATGTGCTTTATATACGTTAAAAATGTAGCGCAGTTTCACAAACACGGGGATTTGAGTAGGCGCCGCAACGTGGAGCTACGCTCGCTTGTGATTCTTGTCAACATCGCTGCATTGCCGGAGACGATCTGCTAGGACCTATACTTACGCACCTTCGCTTAAACTGCTTTCTAGAGAGAAGTCAGCCATTAAAGTCAGCGGGAAGGTTTCCATTGAGTGAGGGTGATGAGAAGGAGGAATTTGGAGGGAGATTGGATCAGAGGCTCTGAAGCGTGTAAATTTTAAACTAGTGCCAAATTAGTTGCTGGATATTGGCGGGTGTGAGGGAGGCGCAGAATGGACATCGAGGCAGTAGAGATATGGTGCACCATTTCCGGAACGTCTCCTGGGCAAGGAAAGGCACTGGCAAAATATTTCTTTACGAAAATTTCCGCTCGTCGTCAGAGCAGGGACAGTGCGTAGAAAAAGCCGGTTGGAGTGACAGCCTTCAAGCGGTCTTTGTTTTGTTTTTGTACTTTAGAAGCTGTATGGCTGGGTGTATTGACTCGGGAGGCAGAGGAGCCAAGTCAGTTAGCAGCAAAAATTCCTAGATGCTTCATTTTACAGAAGCTAGTGACTCCTGCGCTGCGAGGAGAATCGACACACTAGCCTTTGTAAGAAGGCGAAACGTGGAGCCATGCCCGCTGCCCTCCGCAACAATGTACCGCAGATATCTCTGCTGAAGACACGGTGCCGCCACCTGGCAGTAGACCGGGGTGCACGAAGCAGATTTTCCTGGGGAAGTGCTAGATGGCGCCAGCAGTGTCGCTTCGGTGGCCGCTTCGGGAGTGAAGAGAAAATGACGTTGCCAGATCACGTGGTTTTTCACCCCTCAGCTAAAATGGCAGCTATCACGAATTGCCAAGCGAAGATATGGAAACATGCAGCGAAAACGAACACAAACAGGCGAGGACTTGTATAGCGAGGGTTGCTAAGACATTTGCTGCGAAACAAGCACTTACGCGGCCTATTCTTTGCTCCAACAACATTACGAAATTTAACGCTCATTTTTTGAATCCAGATGTTACAGTCGGTTAAACTATTTGAAGGTATTTTTTGAATTGGTACTTTGTTTCTGAATCTCCGTCTTTATGAGTATGAGTGAATAGTTAGCAACTAAACAAACCTACATGCATAGATGAGTTCAACTGTATCCAACCTAATGTCTTTATTGATAGCTCTGCGAAAAATGACAACTGTTTGAAATGATCCCGTCTTAGAACTTTGCCAACGTGAACAGACACAAAGAGAAAAACAAAGCGAAATACTCACTCGTTGGTTGTTGCGATGTTGTTGATGTGGTTTTTCGAAGCTGTTGCTAACAAAAAAACAAAAAGAGTGAGCCCTTTTAAGCTATTTTTTGTCGCCAAACTGCGAAATCTCCCGCTTCCAGAAGATCACGCTAATTACGGTACCATCAGCAATTCTACATATCATAGCTAAGAGATAAAAGCATGTGTAGACTGGTAAATATACTAAAGAATCGTTCAGCGGCCATCGAGTTAGGAAAAAAGTCAGTGCCTTTTCACTGTGTGAAGGAGGATACCTAGCAAAGCTGAAGTGCCGAGCGCAAAAGTGAGCAACAATATACTTTGACCGTGTCGCAGTTAAGGAGTGCACGAAGCAATACACGCTTCATGATGGAATGTAACAGCGCAATAAGCGACGAGGGTCACAGAGGAATATTCACAACACGGGGGCAGTTTCATTATGAATACGTACCAACTCGCCCAACTTTCAATCTTGTTGGATTACACGCTTGTTTGTAATTTGTGATTGAGCATACTTCCTGGTCAATTACCCGAACAAAACTTTGAACTAGCGTTTTAATCGGGCGGACAAACGCGGAGCTCTCCGTTTCCCTACATTAAAGGCTTTGTATTGACAGCAGACGAGAACTCCACAAAATTTACAACTTCACTGAACTACGTAATTTAAAAAAGTAAATGAAACTCGGCGTAATGTAAGAGTCATCGTAGCTTGAAGGATTCGTCTGATTATCATATAACCTTTTTTGGAATAGTTGCAATAAAACGAGAGTTACAGCCACTTTCTATATTCGTACAACCTCCTTTGATGGACGTTCTTCGCTGTGCAACTCATCATTGTGGGAAAAACATTGTAGCGCCACCATCATCATCTTCTTAAGCGCCACCATCATCATCAGGAGATTGGCCAGCTGGCGCGGAGGACACGCAACACTCGGCACCCGGCTACCGGTCTGGAACGGCGCCCCGTTTATACGCGCCTCGTCCTGACCATGGCACGGCCAACGCAACCGAAATAAACGTGGGCTCGGCCAGCACCGGCTCATCGGCAGCCAACAATTTGGTGACCCGACAAACGGCCTCGCCATGGCATCGCACCGCTGCTTCCCCAGCCACAATGCAGACAACGGCACACAGCGAACGTCCATCGCCCTCCCAGACGTTCCCTTGCTGATTCCGTTTCACTCCATCACAAACCACGCTGCATGGTTCGTCATCCTGGAGAGCCATTTTTATGTTCGCAAAATCCAGTGCCAGGAAACCAGGTACCTCATCAATTTAGAGAAGTTACCTGCTGACCTCATTGACGGCATCCAGCTGCCAGCCCCAGTCCTTAGTGCATACGATGATCTGAAGGCTGCCGTCCTAAACCACTACGGTATAGTAACGCCTTTTTCCACACCACCGCGGCTTCCAACAGCATCCGTGGATTGCACGTCGCCGGCGGGTCCACCCTCGCCTGACCAACAAACGCGAGCCCCGGCTACGACGTGCGGCACTTCCGAGTTGGCGTTTCACTCAGTCACCTCGACGCAACACGATGGCGCAGGTCCCACACGTTGTTGCGTTTGCTGCAAAACCCCACCCCTGGAGCAGTCTGTCCGCCACCGCAGCTGCGCTGCCTCCACGCCCTGCTGAACCACCAGGGTGGCGTTTGAGGCAACCGCATTTACCACCTTTCGTGCAAGCGGCTCCCGTTGACCCAAATGCAATTTCCGCAACCACTGCACCATTTTCGCCGAACCAGCTGGAGGCATCAGTTCGAAAACGCCGCATCTCGACGCATGTCGACCATCTATGATGTGACGGACGCGTCTACTCCAGCTCCACTGCCATCTGAAGCCTGACTCGGGTGAATCGTACATTGTGGCCCTGTCCGCGGACACCAACAACACAGCCGCGGCCACTAGCTCCACAGTCACGTGCCCCAAGAGCGCCCCGTAAACCACGACGTGCAGGATGATCAGACCGCTACCGCACAATCGCCCGACCAGTCAAAGTCTGTTATTCGGCGGCGCCGACGTCGCCACCGACGCCCTAACCAACAGACGTCAAAGCGAGCTTCGTCGCGGGCGCTCCATCAGTGCACGCCCCCAAGCCGTCCCTGGCGCCTTGCCCAACGCCCTTGGCTCGTGCCCGGTCGACGGCGACTTCGGATTCATGCAAATACTCATCGGCGCTCCAGCACTCGGGTGTCTTGCTGTTGTCGCGCTCAGCAGAGTCGTCATACGACGGACGCACTTCGAACCTCCGCAACGATGCTGCGCCCGAAACCACGCTCAACAATTCCACGGCAAGGACGTCAGCCTCGTCGAACCGGCTACCGAACGACGATGTGAACGCATCGCCAGAGCCTGCTTGTGCAGCGCCAATTCTCGGAGCGCATCCGTTTCGTCTCCACCATGGCCGCGGCTCACGCCACTTATTCTCCGGGGATGCCACACCCTACAACAACCCGTCCCATCCTCCACTCCTAGCCTCGTCCACCGGAGGTTTCCCCACATCCCGGAAGCTACCTCGCCGACGACAAGGACCGGTGCCGTTAGCCAACCCTGCCACTTGACCACTGACTGCCCACGGACTTTTCCTGACAACGGACAACTTGTACATGCCTGTACATAGCGCATAGTGCATTTTCGTGCATTGTCATTTACGTTTGTCACTTTCCCATGCTTCACGCTAGGGGGAAGCCCTGTAGCGCCACCATCATCATCTTCTTAAAAGCCACCATCATCATCGGGCGATTGGCCAGATGGCGCGGAGGACACGCAGCACTCGGCACCCAGCAGCCTGTCTGGAACGGCACCCCATTTCTACGCGCCTCCTCCTGACGATGGCACGACCAACGCAACCGAAATAAACGTGGGCTCGGCCGCACCGCCTCATCGGCCGCCTACATCATCATAGTTAGCAACTAAACAAACCTACATGCTTAGATGAGTTCAACTGTATGCAACCTAATGTCTTTATTGATAGCTCTGCGAAAAATGAAGTTTGAAATGTTCCCGTCTTAGAACTTTGCTGTATTACACTTCTTATCTTCCTGCTTTGTAACGTGAACAGACACAAAGAGAGAAATAAAGCGAAATACTCACTCGTTGGTTCTTGCGATGTTGTTGAGGTAGTTTTCGAAGCTGTTGCTAACAAAAAAACAAAAATAGTGACGCCTTTTCAGCTATTTTTTGTCGGCAAACTACGAAATCTCCCGCTTCCAGGAGATCACGCTAATTACGGTACCATCAGCAATTCTATATATCATAGCAAAGAGATAAAAGCATGTGTAGACTGGTAAATATGTGTAGACTGGTAGAATCGTTCAGCGGTCATCGAGTTAGGAAAAAAGTCAATGCCTTTTCACTGTGTGAAGGATGATACCAGCAATGCTGAAATGCCGAGCGCAAAAGTGAGCGACAATATACTTTGACCGTGTCGCGGTTAAGGAGTGCACGAAGCAATACACGCTTCATGATGGAATGTAACAGAGCAATAAGCGACGAGGGTCACAGAAGAATATTCACAACACGGGGGCTGTTCCATTATGAATACGTACCAACTCGCCCAACTTTCAATTTGTTGCAATACACGCTTGTTTGTAATTTGCGATTGAACATAATTCCTGGGTAATTACTTGAATAAAACATTGATGAACTAACGTTTTAATCGGGCGAACAAACCCGGGGCTCCCCGTTTCCCTACAAAAAAAGGCTTTGTATTGACAGTACACGAGATCTCCACAAAATTTACAACCTCACTCAACAATGCAATTTTAAAAAGTAAGTGAAACTCGGCGTAATGTAAGAGTTGTCGTAGCTTGAAGGAGTCTTCTGATATCATATAGTTAGCTTGGAACAGTTGTAATAAACAAGAGTTACAGCCACTTTCTATATTCATACAATCTCCACAGATGGACGTCCTTCGTTGTGCAACTCCTCATTGTGGGAAAGACATCTTACAAAGACCAAGCTTACAAAGTTGTCGTAAAAGTCGCCTTTGCCTCTAAACACAAATGCATTCCAGGGAAAAAATTTATCAATGAAAAATATACCACGTCCTCTATTAAAATGTACCTTCCCTAGGTCATGTTTTTGTTTTTTATGTGTTTTATATACGTTGAAAATGTAGCGCAGTTTTACAAACCCAGGGATTTGAGTGGGCTCCGCAACGTGGCAGTACGCTCCGTTGTGATTTTTGTCGACATCGCTACATTGCCGGAGACGATCTGCTAGGTCCTAGCCTTACACAACTTCGCTTTAAACTGCTTTCTAGAGAGAAGTCAGCCATTAAAGTCAGCGGGAAGGTTTCCATTGACTGAGGGTGATGAGAAGGAGGGATTTGAAGGGAGATTCATCAGAGGCTCATTAGCGTGTAAATTTTAGACTAGTGCCAAATTAGGTACTGGATATTGGCGGGTAGGAGGGAAGCGCAGAACGGACATCGAGGCAGCAGAGTTGAGGTGCACCATTTGGGGAACGTCTCCGGGGTAGGGAAAGCACTGGCAAAATATTTACGAAAATTTCTGCTGGTCGTCAGAGTGGGGACAGTGAGCAAGTGACGCCCTTGGAGTGTCTCTTTGTTTTTTTTTTGTACTTTAGAAGCTGTATGGGTGTATTGACTCGTGAGGAGGATGAGCCAAGTCGGTTAGCAGCAAAAATTCCTAGATACTTCATTTTACAGAAGCTTGTGTCTCCTGCGCTGCGAGGGGAATCGACACACTAGCCATTGTAAGAAGGCGAAACGTGGAGCCATGCCCGCAGTCCTCCGCTACAATGTACCGCGGATATCTCTGCTGAACGTAAAAGTGCGACTTCCTCATAAGCTGCATTCGCGCGCTCCTCGTCTTCCCTAGGGGGGAGCCACCTCTATCTCTCCGCTCATGTTTTTGGTTTTTTATGCGCCTTTTTATATACGTCTAGCGCAGTTGTACGCGACCTGAAGTACACGGGGTTCGGGAAGCAGATTTTTTTCCTGGGCCAGTGCCAGATGGCGCCACCAGTGTCGCTTCGGTGGTCGCTTCGGTGTTGAAGAGAAAATGACGTTGCCAGATCACGTGGTTTTCCACCCCTCAGCAATGATGGCAGCTGTCATGAATTGCCAAGCGAAGATGCGGAAACGTGCACCGAAAACGCAACAAAAAGCGGCGAGGACTTATACAACGGGGTTGCTAAGACATTTGCTGCGAAACAACCTGATACACAGCCTATTCTTTGCACCTACACCATTACGAAATTTTACGCTCGTTTTTTGAATCCAGATGTTACAGTCGATTAACGTAATTGAAGGTAACACATATTGAAGGCGGGCCAATTCGTACATAAGTGACTTATAAAACAGCGCTAGAAACAGGACTACAGAAAGGGCACACAGACAGGGCGCTGACTAACAATTCAGTTTATTGTCACTGAACGGGCAATAAATACGGAAAGAAAGTGGCACGTGAAGCAAGAAATAAGAATTGAAGAATACAAAAAAACAATCAGTTTCAAAAAGTACAGTAATCTTCATTGCTAACACAATCGTAGCAACTAGCACGCCTTATCTACAGTATCACCAAGCAAGTGAATTTTTTTCCCCATAAGAGACACAGAAGGACCGCTGACGCAATCATGTTTCCGGGTATGCATTTCCCAGGCTTCTCTATTCTCACGTCGCATCCGGTCGCGGTATCGCGCAGAGCACGTGGCTTTTCTCAACAGAGGAAAACGCTGTGCATTTGGGCACCGTGAGTAGCGAGTGTGCTACCGTTGTATTCTTACGCGCACCGCGTGCTCCCGAAGACGATCGTGGAGGCATCGCCGCGTTTCTCCCAGTACGACCGCTTACAAGACAGTGGTATCTCGTAGATAACCTGCCCCTGGCATTGGACGTAGGGCTTCGTATGGTTCTTCCGCATTTTTTCGTCGCTGGTCTCTCACTGTTTACCTTGCGGCAAAGGCTACTTTTTGTCAGGAGCAGAAAACACGAGATCAACACCCGACCACCCTGCTATTTTATTAAGCCATTTGCTCACCCCGTGGATGTGAGAGGATCACGGGCTAGCCTTCCTTGCTCCTCTGATGGAGGTTCCTGTTCCTGGGGTGGTTTTTCCTCAGTTCAAGATTTTGTAGCCCACTCCGCAAAGCAGCGAATCAGGAAAGCCAGTCCTCAGCAGACTGCTTGTTTGGGTGTCAAGGCTGCTCTGGATTCGATGATGACAGGACCTTGACAGCAAGTTTGTAATGCTGAAGTAGCAACTCCTCGCTTTACAAGCTTCGAGTACACCGACGTGAATGGCGTGCAACCCTTTTGACTTCGCGGTGCATAACTCCAACAAAGGTGCTCCTTATTAAGGAACAAACTCATATCTAAAAACTGTAGTTCCTCATCAGTGGGCACCTCTTTTGTTAGCACGAAGTCACTAAGGGTTCTGGGCAAACAATCTCATGATGCCATCAACATCGCTCGCCTGTTCTTTCGCAGACACCTTGTACAGGACACCAGGAAGTCGTCGACGAAGGGAAACACTTTCAGCACCGCGCTGTCCTTCAAAGCCGCATCCAAAGCCCTGCTATGGCGGGCGAGCACAAGGTCACTCAGTATAGGAGCGATAGGAGCTCGCCCGCCATAGCAGGGCTTTGGATGCGGCTTTGAAGGACAGCGCGGTGCTTAAAGTGTTTCGCTTCGTCGACGACTTCCTCGTCCTGTACAAGGTGTCTGCGAAAGAACAGGCGAGCGATGTTGATGGCATCATGAGATTGTTTGCCCCAGAACCTTAGTGACTTCGTGCTAACAAAGGAGGTGCCCACTGATGAAGAACTACAGTTTTTAGATATGAAGTTGTTCCTGAATGCAGAGAACCTTTGTTGGAGTTATTCACAGTGAAGTCAAAAGGGTGTCATGCCATTCACGTCGGTGCACTCGAAGCTTGTAAAGCGAGGAGTTGCTACTTCAGCATTACAAAACTCGCTGTCAAGGTCCTGTCATCATCGAATCCAGAGCAGCCTTGACGCCCAAACAAGACATCTGCTGAGGGCTGGCTTTCCTGATTCGCTGCTTTGCGGCGTGGGCTACAAAATCTTGAAAGGACTGAGAAAACCACCCCAGGAACGGGAACCTCCATCCAGAGAGAGAAGGAAGGCAGCCGTGATCCCTTACATCCACGGGGTGAGCCACAGGCTTAAGAAAATAGTAGGGCGGTCGGGTTTTGATCTCGGGTTTTCTGCTCCTGACCAATTAGGTAGCCTTTGCCGCAAGGTAAACAGTGAGAGACCAGCGACGAAAAAATGCGCGAAGAAACATACGAAGCCGTACGTCCAATGCCAGGGGGAGGTTATCTACGAGATACCACTGTCTTGTAAGCGGTCGTACGTGGGACAAATGGGGCTTAACGATCGTCTTCGGGAGCACGCGTGCGACGTAAGAAACGCCACTGGCAACACACTCCGTACTCACGTTGCCAAATACCCAGGCTGTTCGCCTCTGTTTGAGAAAAGCCACGTGCTGGCGCGATACCGCGACCGGAAGCGACGTGAGATTAGAGAAGCCTGAGGAAATGCGTACCCGGAAAAATGGATTGCGTCAGCACTCCTTCTATGTGTCTTACGGGAAAGAAATTCACTTTGTTGGTGATACTGTAGAATAAGGCGTGCTAGTTGCTACGATTGTGTTAGTAATGAAGATTACTGTACTTTTTGAAACTGACTGTTTTTTGTATTCTTCAGATTTTTTGTATTCTTCTTTTTTTTGTATTCTTCAGTGTTATTTCTTTTTTCACGTGTCTGTCACTTTCTTTCCGTATTTATTGCCTGTTCAGTGACAAACTCAGTTGTTAGTCAGCGCCCTGTCTGTGTGCCCTTTCTGTAGTCCTGTTTCTAGCGCTCTTTTATAAAGTCAGTAATTGAAGGTATTTTTTTAATTGGTACTTTCTTTCTGAATCCCCCTCTTTATGAGTATGAGTGAAAGAGTTAGCAACTAAACAAACCTACAACCTTAGATGAGGTTCAACTGTATCCATCCTAATGTCTTTATTGATATAACTGCAAAAATGGCAACTGTTAGCAATGTTCCCGTCTTAGAAGCTTGCTCTATTACGCTTCTTACCTTCCTGCTTGGTAACGTGAAGACAAACAAACAGAAAAATAAAGCGAAATACTCACTCTTTGGTTGTTGCGATGTTGTTGACGTGGTTTGGAAACGGTTGCTGACAAGAAACACGAAAAGATTACTGCCTTTTCAGCTATTTATTGTCGCCAAACTGCGAAATCTCCCGCTTCCAGAAGATCACGCTAATTACGGTACCATCAGCTATTCTATATATCATAGCTAAGAGATAAAAGCATGTGTCGACTGGTATATATATACTAATTAGTTATTCAGCGGCCACCAATTTAGGAAAAAAGTCAGTGCCTTTCCACTCAGGGAAGGAATTTCACCAGCCAACGCTCTGGTGCCGAGCGTAAACGTGAGCGACAATATGCTTTGACCTTGTCGCAGTTAAGGAGTGCACGAAGCAATGCACGCTTCATGATGGAATGTAACAGCGCAATAAGCGACGAGAGACACAGAAGAAAATGCACAACACGGGCGCTGTTCCATCATGGATATGTACCAACTCGCCCAACTTTCAATCTTGTTGCAAGACACACTTGTTTGTATTTTGCGATTGAGGATAATTTATTGTAATTACTTGAATAAAACGTTGAAGAACTAGTATTTTATTCTGGTGGACAAACATAGAAGCGTAAGTATGGACAGCAGACGAGAATTCTACAAAATTTACAACTTCCCTGAACTATGATTTTTCAAAAGTAAATGAAACTTGGCGTAATGTTAGAGTCGTCGTAGCTTGAAGGAGTCGTCTGATTGTCATGCAACTTGTTTTAGAGTAGTTGCAATAAACAATAGTTACAGATAATCATACTCCTTCCACAGATGGACGTACTTCGCTGTGCAACACATCAGTGTTTGAAAGACGTCTCACAAAGAGCCAAGCTTACAACGGTGTCGTAAAAGTTGGCTTCGCCTCAAAACAGAAATGCATTGCAGAGAAGAAACTGATCCAGGAAAAATATACCACGTCCTCTGTTAAAATGTACATACGCTAGGATATGTTTTTTTGTGTTTTTACATACCTTGGAAATGTCGCGGAGTTTTACAAACTCGGGATTTGAGTGGGCGCCGCGACGTGGCGCTACGCTGGCTTGTGATTCTTGTCGACATGGCTACATTCCGGAGACGATGTGCTAAGACATAGCCTTAGACAGCTTCGCTCTAAATCGCTTTCTTGAGAGAAGTCAGCCATTAAAATCAGCTGAAGGGTTCCAATGCACGACGGTGGAAGAATGAGGAGGAGGGATTTGGAGGGAGATTGGATCAGAGGTTCTGTAGCGTGCAAATTTTAGACAGTGCAAAATTAGGTGCTGGATATTGGCCGGTGTGAGGGAGGCGAAGAATGGACATTGAGGCAGCAGAGATGGGGGCAAGGCAAGCACTCGCCAAATATTTATTTACGAAAATTTCCCCTGGTCTTCAGAGCGGGGGCCGAGCGGAGAAAAAGCCGGTTGGATTGACAGCCTTCAAGCGGTCTTTGTTTCTTTTTTGTACATTAGAATATGTATGGCTGGCTGTATTGATTAGGGACGAGGAGGAGCCAAGTGAGTTAGAAGCAAAAATTCATAGATGTTTCATTTGAAAGACGCTAGTGTTTCTTGCTCTGCAATGGGAATCGATACACTAGCCATTGGAAGAAGGCGAAACGTGGAGCCATGACCGCAGCCCTCCGCTACAAAGAACCGCGGATATCTCTGCTGAAGGCACGGTGCCGCCACCTGGCAGTAGTCCGGGGTGCGCAAAGCAGCTTTTAAATGCAGAGCATTTCTTTGACTCACGATGTCACCCGTTCTAGGCGTCCGTAGTAGTCGCATCGCTCGCAGGTGCGCGCTCTCGGCACGATCGTGGCGTGATGAAGGCCGGGTGTCGGCGAGGCTGGAACGCACTCCACGCCGCGCTCTCTCGTCAGCAGTTGCCACAAGTGCAACAACATTAACGTAACGCAAACTACTTAACGTCGTGCGCCCCCGGAAATGCTCTGCATTTGATCGTGCCCTTCGCGAGGGGGATGTTTTTTAAAATCACACTAGTCGTGGAAAGTAATTCCACATTGGTGAAGTGGACGTTAGTGTGGTGAAAAATTGTGCTAGGTAGTGTCATCAGCTGTGGTTTTCAAAGTGAATCTCAAATATCAGCCGCGACTTCTGTACTCCTGTTTGCAAGGGGTACGATGGCCTCTCCCGATTTTGGTTTAACAGCGGAGCTCTTGTTACTGGCCGTAAGTTAAGGGGTTTGTGCGCAGTGAAAACTCCCCGAGAAAAGGCCCAGCGCTCGTGCACTCCTACCTGGAGCGCCCGTACGTCAAGCTAAGCATACCCACTTGGGTGATTGGCCAATATTAGAAAAAAATACTCCAGCCTTGACCCCTTGCATCGAGCGCACGTTCGTCAAGCCAAGCATACCCATTTAGGGAGATTGGCCAAGATTAGCCACACAAAACAGTCCAGCGTTCACCGTACCGCGGCAAAACTTGCACAGAACGAGGAAAACGCGTCATAGCGTACGCTTATCATTCGTTCATCCTCGTGTCGTCGTGCTCATGCGCTCTGTACCGTAGAAGGGTAGCGACTTTAATGTCGAAGCTGGTGTAGGTGATCATTGACTGCACATGGCCCGGCGCGGATAGTTCGCACGGCCGAGGAAGAGACCACGCTTTGAGAGGATCGGCGTGCAAAGCATCCGCTAGAGACGATAAGTCACGCTTGCAGAGTGGCGTAGGAACACGCCTACCAAAACGACGAGCTCACTCTGGCCTTCCTCAACATACGGTCATTGAAATGGCATGCCGCCGGCGTCAACCACGACACCACAACGATACCTAAACTCAACTTTGTGTCCGTCAGTGATCACCTACAACAGCTTCGCCATTCAAGACCTCTGTGCGAATGCAAGCTTCTCTGAAATTTTTTTTCATCCGCTTTCTTGCTGCTAGGAGAGTGGTTTCTCCGATTTCTTGAAATGCGTTACGAAGACACAAGTTGAGGACCTATGTAATTATCACCAACTTCCTATTTAGGACGACTGGAGCGTGAAGGTTTCTCCCATTGACCTCCACCCGCTGTTGTCCTGCGCTTCCCGAGTCCACTCTATGCTCCGAGAATTATTATTTTCCTGGGCCAGTGCCAGATGGCGCCACCAGTGTCGCTTCCGTGGTCGCCTCGGTGGGGTAGGGAAAATGACGCTGCCAGATCACGTGGTTTTCCACCCCCCAGGGAAAATGCCAGCGGTCACGAATTTCCAACGGAAGCTGCGGAAACATGCACCGAAAACGGAACAAGAAGAGGCTAGGGCTTACATAGCGAGGGTTGCTAAGACATTTGCTGCGAAACAAGCAGATCCGCAGCCTTTTATCTGCTCCTACAACATTACGAAATTTTGTGCTCGTTTTCTGAATCCGGATGTTACAGTCGATTGAGGTAATTGGAGGGATTTTTTAAATGGTACTTTCTGAATCCGTATCTTTATGAGAATGAGTGAATAGTTAGCTACTAAACAAACCTACATGCTTAGATGAGGTTTAACTGTATCCAATGTAATGTCTTATTGATAGCTAAGCAAAAAATTACAAATGTTTGTAACGTTCCCGTGTTAGAAGTTTGCTCTATTACACTTCTTATCTTCCTGCTTGGTAACGTGAAAAGAAACAAAAAGAAAAAAAAGCGAAATACTCACTCTTTGGTTGTTGCGATGTTGTTGATGCTGTTTTGGAAGCTGTTGCTAACAAAAAACACGAAAAGAGTACAAAAAGAGCCTTTTCAGCTATTTTTTATCGCTAAACCGCGAAATCTCCCGCTTCCAGACGATCACGCAAATTACGGTACCATCAGCAATTCTATATATCAGTAGCTAAGAGATAGAAGCATGTGTAGACTGGCAAATATACTAATGAAGCGTTTGGCGGGCCGTCAATTTAGGAAAAAAGTCAGTGCCTGTCCACTCAGTGAAGGAGGATGACTAGCAGAGCTGTGGTTCTGAGCGTAAACGTGAGCGACAATATCCCCAGCCGCAGATGCCAATTGCCAATGATTGGAACCCCATGGTCCCATTGGCTTCCCAGCTATCGGCCGCTCATCGGTAACTCGGCTGAAAGATCTATAGTGCGCCAAGTAAACCGCGACCGAAAGTAAGGCCACACGGAAAGCCCATCAGAGGCCAAACTTCAGCAGACGTATAAAAGCGCATTTTGACCTTGAGCTTGCCATGCCCGTGACGACGACGGTTAGAGCGGTGAACAGGCCACAACGCAGCAAAAAGTAGTTACCTAAAAGGCCACAGCTCCGTGCCACCAAACAAGACGTACTCAAATTAAAGTACAGCGTCTTCAAAATAGGGTGCGAGATAGTGTTACACGTTCCCTGGGAATGGGTAATTTGTGTTTCCTAACGCAACGGTATCCCTCGGACTATTTGAGCGTTGTGCCTTTGCGCGTTCTTTTTATCCGCGGTTGGGCTGGCATGCGCCGCTCGGTCGCTTCGTCGCGTCGCTCCGACGTCTGCGCCTGTTTTGTTGCATTTAAACCGCCGTAGTACTCCTGTAGGTGTCTGTGATGTGCGTTTTGGTGTATCTGGTGGTGTTTAGGTATACCTGACTGGTGGAATAACATCATTTGCCTGCTGCGCCGGCCGCTGGAAACGTAAGTCACTATTTCATTTTTCTTTGCAGAGAACAGGGAAGCTCGCCCTCGTTCCCGCCAAAACTTCAGCTGTCGTTTATACTAATTGGCGCACGTGAGTGCTGCTTAGTACTGGTTCTTGCGAAGAATTAAGTGGTCACATACATGTGCTTCCATTTGTGGGGCGCCAGTTCTAGCTATCCTCTTCCCGGCTTTGTCTTTTACGAACAAGCGGCCGTGCACCAACTGCAGGTTCACTACGTTCAACATGCGTTGAAGCAAGACGCGTGTGGGGTGTAACAATTACGGATATATTAAGCTGGGTTCATTAAGCTCTAGTTATAAGTGGATCTTTCGTTTTAATATTTGCTTGAGCAACGTAAAGATATGGTCGAGCGACAAATTAATTGCACTGCCGCTGGGCTTCTCCGTCGGTTCCGCTCGCATCTGGCGCGTCCGACGAAGCAGAAGTGAGCGAAGGCGACAGCAACGCCGTAACCATGCAGTTTAATACCAAATCAGATAGGTTTGTAGATTCGCTTTAATGGACGCTTTATTTGATTACCCCTTAAAAATATAGCTATTTAAAGGTGACAAAGCTTCTCATCTACCTCCAAGTTGGCTTAGATGTCTTGCAAAAAAAAAAAAAAAAGTGAACGTTTGTGCGTTCTGAACCCATTGTGTAGTGCCTTGCCTTGCAGTCTGATCCCGCGTTGTTAGAAAACAAATGTTACGATAGTTAAACCTTGACGGAACGACATTTCAGTCGGGGTTAATTGTTTATGTGACTACAGTAGCCACAACAAAATTTCACCGAACCTCTGGAGTGTTGCTTTGTGCTATTAGACTCTTTTTATATTACCTTGCGCGATTGCAATAAGTGTTAAGCCCATTTTCGGTGAAATTCCGGACTGCTTTTCTCAAGAACGAGCCATGTAACTGCTACCGTGAAAGTCAGTTTAAGAAAAATAAATAGTGCAGTACGTTCCATGTTTCATAGAGAGTGCTAACAAGCTAAAACTTTAGGCGAAATATTTTTGCACGTGTATGCGTTAAGGATGGGGCTAGGTGCTGTATTTAGTAAACAGCGTGTATTCACCATTGTAGTGAATGGTTTATTTTTACTTATTACAGGCGCTACAACGTAAAGGTGTTTCCGTGGACAAGTGGTGGTTGCAGCAGAGAGAACAAGCCTTCAAAGCTGGACTATTCTACAATAGTGCCGTTGGAACTACATACTGTGATCTTGGCAGGTCGGCGAATTGCCGGGGAGGAGCGTCTTGTTTTCATTTACCTGAATGCTTCTGTTTTGTAGTCATCTCAAACAGTTAAACGAAGCGCAGATTGGTTCGCGCTTCATGAGCAGCGCTTTTTTTATTTTCTCGACTATTGAGTTTGTGTCTTCTTTCGTGTTTGTTTTCGAACAAGCTTATTTCATATTCTTGCAAAGGTCAAGGCAGGTTTTTCGCTTTAAATTTGGTGTGCATAATAAAAAACTAAGCGAAGAGACGTGATGTGTTGTGTTGCTGAATTGTTTTTGCAAGTCACGTATTGCTTCGCAAAGTTGATGCAGGATATTGTGCCTCGCGGGCCGATTTCTGTTTTATACATGCCATTTTACTGGAAAATATTCGAGTGCGCAATAATTAAATAATTATTTCACCCTAGTTAAATATTTTCCTGTATAATGGCATGTATAAAGCAGAAATTGGGCTGGGAGGCCGCTCATAAACTAGGAATTGCCCACAAGGACTGGCCACAAAGCCAAACATATGCATGGAAATAGCGTGGGGTCCACCCATATGCATTAAAATGGCAACATACTTTGCCAAGCGTTGCCCAATATTGACCTTCCAGAGCTTGGCCAATTTTTGGCTCGTCACCTTTCCCAAGCACCAGCCAATAATTGCGGCCGAGGTATTGCCACGCTCGGGCACATTGGCCAGAGATGATTTGTCATACTTATGCTTGGCACATCTGCCTGCTTGGGATGCTTTGACCGTGTCGTAGTTAAGGAGTGCACGAAGCAATACATCTTTTATGCTGGAATGTAACAGCGCAATAAGCGACGAGGGACACAGAAGAAAATTCACAACACGGGCGCTGTTGCATCATGAATACGTACCAACTCTGCCAACTTTCAATGTTGTTGCAAAGCACGCTTATTTGTAATTCGCGATTGAGCATACTTCCTGGTTAATTACTTGAATAAAACTTTGAAGAGCTATAGTTTTATTGTGGTGGACAAACATGGGGCTCTCCGTTGCCCTCCCATAGAAGCCTATGGATTGACAGCAGACGAGAATTCTGCAAAATTTACAACTTCACTAAACATTGTAATTTTAAAAAGTAAATTAAATTCGGCGAAATGTGAGAGTCGTCGTAGCTTGAAAGAATCGTCTGATTGTCATATAACTTGTTTTGCAAAAGCTGCAATATAACAAGAGTTACAGCCACTTTCTATACGCCTCGAGCGCTGCCTGAAGGGGCGTCACGGAAATCCCCCTAGCGGCCCCTTCCGAAAGCTGTCGCGGGAGATTCCGCCCCGCTTACCACTGTCGCCGTTGCTTTTGCAGCACATTCGCAACTGATATTTTCCGTTTGTATGCTTTGGAAATACATATTTATGTGGAGCCAGTCACTTTTTTCGCAATTGATTCTGTATTTACGAGAATGTTAATACTTCTGAGACGATGTCAGTGTGGTACATTCGGTCCGCATAAACGCCAGGTGTGTGTCTCAGGCCGACCTCGCGAAATCGAAATATCAATGGAGCTGATTGTAATTCCACGGCCCTTAAATCTAATAACAGTACCTTCGTAAGCAGCATTCGTTCAGATACTTATGCTGCGGCTATGCATTACGATGTAAATCGGTGTCGTGTGCTTACATAATCTGGCGGAGCACAGCTCGCCAGTTACGCTTTATATCTCAGATATGATAACTTCCCTGAAATAGCCAATGTGGTATATATTTCACGGACATTCTACGAAATAAGTACGATGTATAATGCAAAGTCATATGCGGAAATCAGCACACGACAAAGAATTTACCGCAGGGTCGTCTTGACGCGAGGACGCGAGGTGAGCACTCGTACCCATTCATCATTTGCTACATACATCCTCCGCCTATATATCCGCGTCCGCGACTAAACGCTTCCTCGAAACATGATCATATGACAGGTAGCCTGAAGAATGTAGCAAAAAAGTGAAATCAGAGGGCCTTATCACATACCACACTCTTCCATCGACACATTTTATCGCTTGCGACTACGTATTTACTAACTGTATACTTCGAAAAATTCGTCCGCCGAGTCGTCAGCTGCTCGATAAAGTGGGGAAACTAAATAAAAGTGAACGCGCAGCTTGTGTGTGTGTGATTACTAATTCATTGACTTCGCTCCGCATTTGAACACAACGGTCATTTAGCGTCCCCCTCGGGTACCCCCACCTCGATGTCTTGAGAAATAGGAGTACATTTCGCATCTATTGGTCTGGTAAGTTCTACGACGAATTTTAGCATCTCCGAAGCTACACTTGTTTTTTTTTTAATACCCGAACGAGAATTCGCTTCTCCTGGAGTTGCAGACCATTTATTTTTCTGGGGTTGCGTCAACCCACTTTGGTTCTTGTTATAAGGCGTATATTTCACGACGCAGAGCCCTGTAATATACTTAAAATTTTGCGGTGGCCTCTATTCCAATAATAGGCGCAAGTCATTGTCAGGTATTAATCCCATCCCCGTATCATATTTTTCTATGACGTACAAACGAAGCCGCATTATTGTACGCACTGGAAAACGAAACCAATCCCTTACTGTTCCAGTACTAGGTCTAAACGATGCGACAAAAGAATTCATTCTTATTGACGTATTCAGAGGTGTCAGTTGTGATATATAGGCTGCTGCCGTCGCCGACGCCCGTAAAAGCGGCGAAGAAGCGCGCACTACCGTGTCCCCGGACAGCTATTGTTGGCGTTCGAGTGCTCCATCAAGACGCATCTGTTTTATGGGCCCTAAACATACTGGTTGCTTACAGACATCACCATAACTATTTTTCAGGGCACCGAAAAGAAAAAGGAAGCGAAAGAGAACCAAAATACTGCATGAGCTGCTACCAGCTGCGCAGCGGCCATCCCGTAAGCGCCGTGGAGAAAAGGCGGCAGGCGGCGCAGCGATCACGAAGCTCGAGTCGTATCGTCATACGCCCTCCACCGATGGACGTGCTTTGCTGTGCAAAACCTTTGTGTAGGAGAGCCATCTCACAAAGACAAAGCTTACAAATAAGTCGTAAAAGTCGGCTTCGCCTCTAAACACAAACGCATTGCTGTGAAGAAACTTATCCAGGGAAAATACACCACGTCCTCTATAAAAATATACATACCCTAGGACGTGTTGTTTTTTCTTGAGTTTTTACATACGCTGAAATTGTGGCGCAGTTTTACAATCCCGGAGATTTGATTGGGCGCTGCAACGTGGCGCTGCGCTCGCTTGCGATTCCTGTCTACATCGCTATGTTGCCGGAGACGATCTGCTGGAACCTAGCCATAGACAGCTTCGCTGTAAACCGCTTTCTATCGAGGAAAGAGCAATTTAGTCAGCGTGGAGGGTTCCATTGTACGAGGGTGGTTGTATGAGGAGGGGGCATTTAGAGGAGGATTGGAGGCTCTGTAGCGTGTAACTTTCGCACAGTGCCAAATTAGGTGCTGGATATTGGCGGTTGTAAGAGAGGCGCAGAACGGACGTCGAGGCGACAGAGATGGGGCGCACCGTTTGCGGAACGTCTATGCGACTAGGCAAGAATTTGCAAAATATTTTTTTACAAAAACTTTCGCTGGTCTTGGGAGCGGTGGGCAGAGCGCAGAAAAAGTCGGTTGGAGTGAGGGCCTTGAAGCGGTCTTTGTTTCTTTTTTGTACTGTAGAAGCTGTATGGCTGGCTGTATTGACTCGGGAGGAGCAGCCATCTCGGTTAGCACCTAAAATTCCTTGGTGCTTCATTTTAAAGACGCTAGTGTCTCTTGCGCTGCGAAAGCAATCGAAACACTAGCTTTTATAAGAAGGGGAAACTCGGAGCCATGCCTGCAGCCCTGCGCTACAATGTACCCTCGATATCTCAGCCGAAGACACGGTGCCGCCACCTGGCAGTAGTCCAAGGTGCGGGAAGTTGTGTTGTCCTGGGCCTGTGCTGAGATGGCGCCACCAGTGTCACTTCCCTGGTCGCTTCGGTGATGAAGTGAAAATTACTTTGACACATTACGTGGTTTTCCACCGCTGAGCGACCATGGCGAGCAGTCACGAATTGTCAAGCGAAGATGCGGAAACATGCACCGGAAACGGAAGGAAAAGATGCGAGGACTTATATAGTTGAGGTTCTGAAGTCTATAATCTTTCAAGCAGATACGCGTCCTATTCTTTGCTCCTACAGATATATGAAATTTTATGTTCATTTTCTGGATGCGGCTGTTACATTTGATTGAGGTTATTGAAGGTATCTTTTCTTGAATAGCTACTTTCTTTTTGAATTCCCGTCTTTATAAGTATGAGTGAACAGTTCGAAACTAAACAAACCTACGTGCTTAATGAGGTTCAACTGTGTCCAACCTGATGTCTTTATTGATAGCTAAGCGAAAAATGATGAGTTATAGTAATGTTCCCTTCTTAGAAGTTTGCTCTATTACACTTCTCCTCTTCCTGCGTGGTAACATGAAGAGAAACAGACAAACAAAGCGAAATACTCACTCTTTGGTTTTTGCGCTGTTGTTGATACGGTTTTGGAAGCTGTTGCTAACAAAAAAAAAACAGGAAAAGAGTAAGGACTTTTCAGCTATTTTTTGTCACAAACCGCGAAATCTCCCGGTTCCCGAAGATCACGCAAAGTAGGGTACCATAAGCAAATATATACATCGCACCTAAGAGATAAAAGCATGCGTAGACTGGTAAATATCGTAATGAATAGTTCGGTGGGCAATCTTTTTTAAGAAAAAAGACAGTTCCTTTCCACTCTCTGAAGAAGGACTACCAGAAAAGGTGTGGTGACGAGCGTAAACATCAGCGACAATGTGCTTTGACCGCGTCGTAGTTAAGGAGTGCACGAACCAATACACGCTTCATGATGGAATGTAACAGCGCCATAAACGACGAGGGACACAGAAGAAAATTCACAAGACGGGCGCGATTCCATCATGAATACGTACCAACTCACCCAAATTTCCATCTTGTTGCAATACACGGTTGTTTTTATTTTGCAATTGATCATACTTCCTGGTTAGTCACTTGAACAAAAATTTGAAGAACTAGAGTTTTATTCTGGTGGACTGACATGGGGCTCTCCATTCCCTCCCGTAGGAGCCCGTATATTGACAGGAGACGAGAATTTCACAAAATTTGCAACTTCACTGTAAGCCATGTAATTTTGAAATGTAAATGAAACTAGGCGTAATATCAGAGTCGTCTTAGCTTGAAGGACGTCGTCCTCATTGTCATATAACTTGTTTTGTAATAGTTGCATAAAACAAGTTACAACTACTTTCTATAATCAGTACTCCCTCCCCAGATGGACGTGCTTCGCTGTGCAACACATCAGTGTGGACAAAGCCATCTCACAGAGACCAAGCTTACAACGATGTCGTAAAAGTCGGCTTCGCCTCAAAACACGAATGCATTGCAGGGAGAAATTTATCCAGGGAAAATTTACGACGTCCTATATTAAAATGTACAAAACCTAGGACATGTTTTTTTTTGTGAGTTTTTACATACGCTGAAAATGTGGTGCAGTTTTTCAATCCCGAGGATTTGAGTGGGCGCCGCAACGTGGCGCTACGCTCGCTTGCGATCCTTGGTCTACATCGCTATGTTGCCGGAGACGATCTGCTGTAACCTAGCCATAAACAGCTTTGCTGTAAATTTTCTTCCCCTTGCCACTGTGTAATAAAAGATTACAAGCGAACTTAGGCGCAGTGATATAAGTGCACGGAACAATGGAGGTTTATTTTGTTATTCAAAACTGAGCACTCGTCTTAGCTTAGTTAGCCGATTTAAACTTGGATCGGCTGCAGTTTTATTCGGGGGGAAAGAGTGAGAGAGAGAATTACGGTTATTCCCTGGGTTAGGTTTTACTCTGGCCAATCATGCCGAGCTTAAGGCGTCTACGTAGGCTTTGGCTCGGAGCACCAGGCCGTGGTGGAATGGTGAATCCAAGCGCGCTACTTCAGACAACCAGGACGTGGAAGAGTTATTTATGGTAATAAGGGCAGGGCACGGCAGTACAACAGGGGAGGGGGTGTCATTTGTAATGTCCTCGGCAGTTGATAGCGTAGGTGGATAAGAGGGAAGGAGCAGTGTGCGTTAATAGCGCCCTCGTTGGTAAAAGGTGTGCGTATCTGTCCACTTTGTTTGGCTTCATCGGGGTACAGAGTTGACTGAGTGGGACGAGAATTCGAACGGGAAAGTGTGCAATGCAGAGCGATCTTCGGGTATTTGTAAAGCGGATTCTGTCGGGTAGGACTTGACGGCAGGGGGAAGGCGCGGCTCAGGCCTCCGGTGTAATCAGACTCGGGCACCCTCGTGGGCCTTTTCTGCGCCGTGAAAGCCTATTGACTTGGAGTCCATTCGATGGTTATGAGATGTGAGGTGTCGGGTGGGAAACCACAATTTTGTGCACCTGATGGAACATCATTCATCGGGTGTAATTCCGAAACGCCGTTTGGGCATAATTCAATTCGTGAAGCGGCGGGAGGGCAGGATCGTCGTGGCCAGATCGATTGTAGCTTCCTCGGTCTTGTAAGGATGGGCTACGCGGATTGTCGCTGAGGTCTGCGGTGGGGAGTTGCAGTGTCATCGATGGTGGTTCGTAACTGGACAGACAACCGATTTTTGGGGAGTGCATGTGTATTATGTCGTATGAAAGCCAGCGATTTATATACAATGGTGACGGCAAGGAATTTCTAAACAAACAACCGGAAGGTATGTTGGTGTCCACGAAACTTTCTGAAGTCTGACCAGTGGCAGCATGTAGTGTATAAACGGGACACTACCGTATGTGGCCAAACAACTCTGTCGATTTCAATGGGCGATTCAACAACCGCACGAAAGAATCAGAAAGGTTGCTTGTGGTGTTACCCGGGGACATGTTTTATATAGCCCTTTTAATATGAGGTACAGTTATAATTAAATTGGGGAACGATACACTGGCGTGGTTGCCAGCATTCCTTTTGGCCGGCCGCGTAAGGGCGGTGTATCTCAAAATTCCGATTTCAAAAGTTCCATGATGCTTACAGCAAAACTATTTTGATTTAAGGTGTTTTAGGTGATGCCCTTGTCATGTGTCAAGGGCACACCAGGAGAGGGGATGCATGAAAGCCCAAGAAAAGGAGAAAAGAACAAAGAAACGCCCATTTGAATAGGCGCGCCAGGAGCGCACCAATGAGAGAACGCCAGCGCCTAAACCCCCAGGCATCACGGTCAAATATGGCAGCGCACTGGTCATCCAATCAGACAATGCTGCGCAGGAGACCAGTGGCGTGATGACCATATATGGACATGGTAAAGGCAAGGAGCCAATGAGAGTGCGCCACGAGAGACCCCAGAGGAGATAAAAACGGGGTGCACAAAGAGAAGGGAGAGGCAAGAAACCGGGAGGCAAGAAACCGAGAGGCAAGAAACCAGGATGCATTAGGAGCACGTGTGCTTGAAGGAACGAGCCAGGGGGACGCGGCCATGCAATCCGAGCCTGGGCGAGAGCGGGCCAACTTTGCATCGCACCGTCATCCTAGGTGCAACGCGAAACTGTGTCTTCGTGGCCCCAGTGGCATCGGTCGCGCACCAGCGGCCAACGTCTCCGCTCCGGCGACCTGCGCTTCGACGGCCCCGAAAGGCTACGTTCGTGCCGAGCCTACCTGACACCTCTAGGTGCAGCGGCTACCAGGAGGTAGCCACAGAGCAAACCTCAGGACGCGCGGAGCCCACGCCGTCCAAGGAACGACCGCGCGCACCGAGAGCCGGCATCAAGGACCTCTAGCGGCAGCTGCTACAAGGGGTAGCCACAGAGGAAACGTTCGGACGCGCGGAGCCCACGCCGTCCAAGGAAAGACCGAGCGCATCGAACGCCGGAAGCGAAGCGAGACGAGGACGGCTATCACCGAGTCGCTGCCACAGAACGGGTGTGACATGTCAGCGCCGACGACCGGGTAGGCCAGTCCATTAGGGACACAGTCATAGGACACAACTAGGGAGTTGTGGAGGGAAAGTCATTAACTAGGACCTGATGTAATGAGCGGATATGAACTAACTGTGTAGGGCTGTATTATAGATACTTTTTGGGTTTGCTTTGAATTGTATTTTGGTATATTGAGTTTGAGGTTTGATTGTTGTCGGTGTGTACAATTGATTTTTAAGTGGTTTCCGTTAGGGTTTTTCAAGTGTGCAATAAATGGGTATTATGTTAAACCTACCAAGGGCTTTCCTGCGTCCATCTCTCTGAGCTGGTAAAGACAACCTTGCTATTTGTTCACGTGGCAGCTCTTTCCATTTGGGATAAAGAAAAAAATACCTCACGAAAATCGGTTATCTGTCTGTACGTGTCATCTGTGAGTAGCTCTGGGGCGTCAACGTAAAGGGTATTTCAGTTCGCCTCTGCGGATAATTCTATGGCTGCATGTTGCTGTGAAGGGGCAGTGGACAGACAGTGTCCCGATGTTTCGGCGGGATCGGAAGGGACGATGGGAGGTTTAGTGGTTGGTTTGGGCAGGGGGAGTCGGTTGTTGCGCTCCTGTCGGCTGTTGTGCCACCTCGCAGAGCTGCGCTAGCCAGTGTGCCTCTATGAGCCCGGAGCACGACCGGACTCGACTCTGCTCCTCCCGCGCTCCCCTTACGGCCTTCGCACTGGGGCGTCTTGCTGCCTGCGGCCGCAAGTTAGGGGTGGCGCTGCTAGACCCACTGTTGCTCCGCCGCCGCAAAGCGCGTTCACAGGCGCAGTGTGTGCGCCGCAGCGCCGGTTACAGCCACATGTGGGACAGTTTGCGACGCGGAAAGTGCAAGGTTGCACATCCTACCATTTATATGCACTGTTGTCTAGTCAGCTGCCAGTATTTAACTTAGTAACGCTGGTCAGCACCAGCACCCATAGCGGCGAAACATAATGGTGCGCCATGAAAGGAGGTTTTGAAGATCGACCGCCATGTGGAGAAATGGCTTCGTGTCCTGCAGGTTCACTTCAACAAACTAAAATCCCTTCATTCACATAGTGAGCGCTGTAAGGTAGTGCTGTTGCTTTCAAACAAGCTACCACACTTTGGTTATTCGAAACCTCATCGTTGAATTGCTATCCACTCAACAATCGGATTTACAATTTGTCAAGGAGGATTGCCAAGCTGTATATAAATATCCAGGCCTCACCAATGTTCCGAGAAATCAACCGGAAAACCGGCACAGCGGGGTAGGAACATAGCTCACAAAGAATATATATTTTGTATGTATACACTGCAACTCCGTGCACATTGCCGGAAATGCAAATGCACGCCTCTCTGCAGCGCGAGAGGACGAGAGTTGAGTCCGAACGTGCCCGGAGGGGGTAAGAGAAGGGCTGGCGAGAAGGTGGTGGTAAAGTTTAAGATAGATGCCGGTTTCGCAGAGATGGCTGAGAAATCCAAACAAGTTGTGCGTGCACGCGTCGGATTCCTTGAAGTATGGGTTAGTCTCCTAAGTACCATTTGTTTCAACAGCTTCCTGACGCACGTTCCAGTTGCTGTTTCTGAGGAAGAGGTTCGCACTCATTCAGCGAAATGGATCTTGAGGCAGCACAAGCAGCGGCTGCACTTCGTGCAGCAGCGGATTTGTGTTGTTTTTGCGCCCACGTGCGCTTCAGGGCACCCGCACGCTCCTTCAGTTCCCGCTTTTCTTCCTCGACCGAACGGCACGGATGTGTCACATAAAGAGTGAAACGTTCAACTGTTGATAGCGGCGCTAGGGCAGTTAACAGCTGATTCCGCAATTTGTGAGACTCTCGGTAGTGGCGAATGGTTTAGAAAAGGTGAAAGAAGTAAGGACGATGGCTGACGAAGGGTAAAAAGCGGGGCAATACAGCGACTGTACTTAGAATAAGAACTCGATACTGCTTCGTTGTAAACTTGAATAAAAGACTCACTGGGGAATCTAAGAATCCCTGGGCATCTCATTATTCTTCCTCGTAAGCTCGAGGTGCATCCCTAAGCGCACGCCTCACTCCGTCTTTAGAAGCCGGCCACACGGCGTTTTAGTGCGCGGCATTTTGGCAGCCCGTAATGTTGTTAGACGGCGGCATTGTCCTCGTTACCGATGGAACGAAATAAGAACCGAAGGCAGAAAGATAGCGGAGGAGGAGTGTGGCGAAAGTATGATGCGGACATCGCGGACATTTCCGCGGCAGGTTCAAATACAATGTAAAAAAAGCATGATCTGTGGAGGCGGTGTGCTGCGAGTTACCGCCGGTGTAGCGCGCGCCACCGTGCGTTCGCTTTTCACGGGATCACTTCATGAGACACAGCTGATATGCGAGGTGTCCAAAAAGACTGCAGTTCACACTGCGCACAAGTTTCGCATTATGGAGTTTCAGGAATATTTTTTTAGCGCACCTTCCTCGCATTGTGTGTTAACCGTCTTTTGCGTTTTATCTGTCTCAGCAGTCATCTTTGCTCGTTTTACGACAGCCGTTGTCATCCTGTCACTCCTGTATCGAAATTTGCCGCGGTTTTTCTAAATTGAATATTATTTGCCCCTCCGTGGTTCCACACTCTCTAAGTAGTTCATTTCATAACGCGAACAAGAATTAGAAACATTTATTTGGGAGCACAGTCAGTTGACAATGGTGGCCGCCGTTTTGGCGGCGACGGTGGCCGCCCGGGCTACCAATGAAGCTGGACCCTCGTGGTATGGGCAGCGCAACGTCTCCTCCCACTGCTCACACGTGGTTATTTTTGGATAGAGGTCTCTCGCGCATCCCCACATAAGGTGCTGTAGGGTGCCGAGGGACTGGCAGGTGGTACAGTCAGGTGAAGGGTATATGACTGGCTGAATTAGGTGTAATTTAGCTGGTTTGGGAAATGTGTTCGTCTGTAAAAGACGCCATGTGTGTTCTTGCTGACAGGTGAGGGGAACGTGTACCGGGGAGTATACACGGCGAGAGAGGCGGTAATAGGTGGTTATTTCGTTGTACGTGATCATCCGGTCTCTAGCGGATCTGGCACCAAGGTAGGGGAACGAGCTGGGCCCGGCTCGGATAGTGAGTTTCTCGAGCCATACTGTGGGCAACTTCATTCCCCTCCAGGCCAGCATGCGCCGGAGTCCAGATGATTTCTACGGGGGACGTTGGTGGTGCTTGTCTAAGATGTTTGAGTTCCAGATCCGAAAGAAAGCGACGGAAATTGGGACGCCATGCGAAACACATTCGCCGAACGGATGGAATGGGCCATCGGGAAGCGCTACCACGTGACGCGTCTCTAAGTCACGGCAAGAACGCCGGCACAGAGCAGCCAATAGCGCGATGGTACCAACTGACGTCCACTCTTCCAGCATGGCCTAGATCATTCTGTCATTCTGGCTATCTCTTTTTGCGAGTTGGCCGCGAAATATTTTCCGAAATGCCCCATCAATTGCTCCCGCAATAGCAACTAGTCGAACAGCTCCGTGAAAACGCCTTAGGTTGATGACATTTTTTTAATTTCTCAAGCAATCGCATGTGTATGACCTAATGTTATCAAATATGTTTTTTCTTAAAGTATAAATTCTGTCTGCTAACGTTTATCATTTTCTCAATAAAAATTAGCGGAAAAATGAATAATATGTCTGATATAAGGACTGGTTTCATGGACTAAGGAAAAGTGAGATTTCCGTGTCTATAAATATCAAATTAAATACAAATTATTCAAATGAATGCAAAGTTTTCTTGCTCCCAGACTACGAGTTGACCGGGTCACAGGGTAAATTATAAATCAAAGTTTAATGGTGGGTCAGAGCACGTCCGCCTGTTAAAACATCGTTTTTTGCTTTCACTAATTCAGCAAATGTCTCACTAATTTCCTGGTCTGGCTATTAAAGCTGATTCATGAAGGTTAGGATTATTTTCTAATCATCTCTTCGAAATTCACGTTCATGCAACCTACGAATAAATAGTGGGAACTGAACGAAATTTCGCTACGGCTTCTATAACCATGTCACCCTTATTGGTGTCTTATCCGGAGTCAGTGCGACCTGAGCCAACCAGCGGGTTTGTATTCCAATACTTTCACCTGATCATTACTTTTTAGAGCTCCCAATACCAACCTAAAAATATGATACATCCATTGGTGTATGTAGAGGAATGCGTATGTTATCGCTCTCTCGATCGAACTTCAGGCTCTGCCGAAGGAGTACGCCTTGCACCGTGTTTTGAAGTGTGGAACACGGCATCCCTCGCATTCTTCTCGGCCTCTGTTGCAAAGGTTTTTGCTCTCTTAACCATCGCGTTTCACTTTAAGCGATTCGCTTTGCGGCCTATATGATTACAATTAACATAATGCGCCCGCTACATGACCTAATAAACTGCAATGAAACTAGAATGAACTAGGATTAATCGACAAAACAATAAAATAAAATGCAACTTTAATATGTGTATATGTTAGCCCAGCCTTTTAGGCATTTTAATGGTCTTATTTTGGTCGCCACTTTTATCAGAGTTCTTGTCTTCGGTAGCCTGAAGAGAACCACAAATGCAACGTGGAAAACTCTCTTAGTGTACCTCCTGAAGTTGGTGCCATAAGAGTTTGAGGTATCTCTACGAAAATTCAAAGAAAATAAACTTGTTTTTCACAATTTTTATTTCAAGTAGGAACGCTGGTATAATGAATCATTTGTACCAACACGTAAATGATGCCCGTTTGGTGTCTTCTTTAGTGAGCGTGGACCTGTTGGGAGTGCCGCTTACCATAGTTTCTAATAAAGCGAACCTGAGACATCACACATCATATGAGTCTGAACATGTTTTAGTTGCTTGCTTTTGCATGGAATATTTACACCTGCGATCAATGTAGGACGCAATTCAGGAGGGAGATTCACCAAACAGCGACGGCCTGTATTAAATTGCTAACAATTTCTCCACACCTAAGAACAGTGTTTACATACGATAAAAATTTCACATCATCCAGTCCGCAGAAAGGTTAGGCCAAGTTACGTATCATGCACGGTGAAGCCGAATGGATTGAGAATCAGCAATATTTGTGTGTTTTTTTCTCATGTAGGGCCACGAGTAGAAGTGTAAAAAAAAGGCAGCATCTCCAATCCGTGGATGATGGCAAAGGTTCGGAGTACGAGGAATAGAAATGACATCCAAGTTGCGCCCCGAGTGACATCCGATTTGCGTCCCGACTATCATTCGATTTGAGCCGTGAGTTGCACCTTGGTTATTCCCTAGATGAAACTGCAACTCACTGCTCAAATTGAATTTCGCTTGACTTTCGTTTCATAGTGGTGTGCGCAAGTATGCACTCAGACGGACAATGGGGGGGGGGGGGGCGGGATAAGGTACTCCGCACCGTTACAGGCGAGGAAGTAAGCCATTTGGCTCTCGGTACTAACTCACCGTCGTAGCCCAATGGGTAAGACGACTGACGCTAACTCTGTCTGGCTACAAGACACAGGCTCGAATCCTGCCGGTGCCTGTGTGATTTGTTGCGATAAATACTATGCATACGGACGCGGACGGACATTGTGCGGTCGTAAGGTACTCCGCACCTAAAAACATTTGGTCTCCTCAATTTGGCTACACTTTCTGCACCAGTTGAGGTGGTGCAGCCCTCGCGCACTCGATTTCCAGTGCAGCTAGCGCCACATGCCCGTTGGCCCTCGAATTGACGCTGTGCTGCACCAGTTCTTCTACACCTCTGCACTAGCCCCTGTGCGAGTTCCCGTCTCGTGCAAGGTGCAGAGTGCTTTGGCGCGTTGCAGACGACTCCAGCATGATACTTGTTTCAGTAAAAAGAGTACAAACGATAGCGTTTCCCGTCTTAGACGAGAATGGTCGTCACGTGAAACAAGATAATGCATTTGTGCATGAAAGAGAATGTCACGGCAGGGTGACTCCATTTCGAAAAAAAACATGAGCGGGCAAACACGGACCGCCGCAGAGGACGTTTGTGCGGTTTTGCCTCCGATTGGGCCCCTGCACGGAAAACACTAGTGAACGCCTGCACTCGCACTGAAAGAACCGGCGCTGCACTTGCACGACACCTTTGTAACTAGTGCACAAAGTGCAGCTAAATTTAGGAGACCTATTGTTAGCGCATGCAATTATGCTAGAATCTGAACGCCTTCGATGAATACGCAGTATTTTTACCGCGAATGGTTGGACCACACCTCGTCGCCCTGTCGTCAGACTATATATGCACCCCAACGGGATGTTACAGGGTTACCAAACAGTTCACTTTCCCCTTATTTCGCATTGTGGCTCTAAATGCCAAAAATTGCCTCTAGTGAGTTAGCAGTCAGCATTTCTCAAGACATGCGGTTATGTGTCGATGTAATCTTTTTTAATCTTCCAACTTCACGCCCCCTTTTTTGGGCAGCCATTCGAAGTGATTGGAAAGCTTTATAAAATTTTGTTTTTCTCTTTTCTAATCCACGTTTCCATCCCGTGATTATAAACAGTTAGCAGATAAACAAAGTCTTCGCCCGTATTCAGGTATTGTCTATTTCAAAATGTAGCGAATCTGAAATTCGCCTGACCTAGCAAATCCTGGCGTTTTTTGATATTTCTTTTTTTCCGGGGAACTCGAACTTCTCAGTCAAGAATCCGGAACAGTCGGTTTCTAGAGAATAATGATCTTTCGTTTTTGAAGACGACAGTCTTTCTTGGGCTACCTAAACGCGAGAACTTTGGTCTATGGCTGAAATCAACCAGAAATGTTATTGGTGTTACTGACTTACTGGAAATGCGAGGGTAATGTGACCGAGCATTGAAAGAGAGGAGAGAGTGTGGCGTAAACATGGATGGGATTAGAGGGGAGAAGAAAAGTAGAATAAGTAAAGGACTCGGAAAGAAATGGTGAGCAGGGATATTTGGTGA
Organism: Haemaphysalis longicornis; assembly: GCA_013339765.2. Classification (NCBI taxonomy): domain Eukaryota; kingdom Metazoa; phylum Arthropoda; class Arachnida; order Ixodida; family Ixodidae; genus Haemaphysalis; species Haemaphysalis longicornis. The sequence continues at coordinate 188,607,683 of CM023452.1, forward strand.
GAATTGGATGAAGAGTAAGGGGTGGTGAAGCGAAAGGCAGCAGGGGGTGAAGACATTGCATTGGTGATAAGATTAGAGCAGTTAAGAGAAGAAATGGCAGCATCTCCCCTCCGCGGATTCTGGCGAGGGTGCGGAGTACGGGGACTCGAAATGACATCCAAGTTTCGCCCAGAGTGATATCCTATTTGCACCCTGACCATCATTCGATTTGAGCCGTGAGTTGCACCTTGATTATTCTTTAAATGAACTGCAACTCACGGCTCAAATCGAATTTCGTTTGATTTTTGCTTGGTGCCGGTGTGCGCACGGATGGACGTGGACGGACATTGGGTGGTCCAAATGTACTCCACACCGTTACAGGCGAGGGAGTAAGCCGTTTGACTCTCGTGTAATAACCCACGGTCGTAGCCCAATGCTTCATTGTTCACGAGTCCACGTGCAGCGAATGCACAGCGTATTCGCAGTCTTTATCTGGTCATCGGTGTGGGGGCGTTCCAGTCGGAGTAACATTTTTCGCCGAGTAAGGCATGGGGGTGTTGGCCTGTGTCATGTATTTGTTCGCCAGCTTGTAAACCGGTTTATGTTTCTCTGTTTCTCCGTGATACACGTGATCCATTTCTTCGCACTTTAATGCAGATTACATTCGCAAATGCCTTGCCTATGTATATTGTTTCTTCTGTAAGTGATAGATGTGGAGCCATGAAAGGCTATATGAAGGAAGTGGTTGAGCCTTTTTGTTTTCTTACTGTGAGATTTTCAGTAGAAAATTTAGCTACGGTTTCGAGAAAACCCTTAGAAATAATTTGAGGGAGATGCTGTTCCCCGTACCACGTTATCGTGAAATGTTTAGTTCTGGTCTTGGGCAGGATGTGTTATCCCGTGTGAAAAAATGGCAATCCCAGCATCCGCAAAAACTTTTTTTTTTCAAGTTACATACAGGAACGCTGTCAGTTAAAACATGGATGGAGGAGAAGGGGCTGTTTATTGGTTGGTCTAACATGTGTACGCTGTGCGCGAAAGCCGAAACAGTGGAACATGTTTTCGCGGAGTGCTGGGACGCCTTATTTTTTTGGGACGTCTGACAGAGAAAGTTAAAGAAAGACCTGCCCATTTCAGCGCAAGGCATTCGGTTCCTTCCGGTTGAGCGTGAAGATGAAGTCCCGTATGATTTGATCATGGCGCTAGGGTCACATGCCATTTGGAGGTCCAGAATGGCTGTACGACATGCGGACCCGAATGCGCTCACTGTAAGCAAGTATTTTGCTCAAAATGTCAGGCTGTTGTATGAAGTGTACAAGTTACAGGACCCCGAACTTGAATGGTTTCCTGCTTTGGAAGAGCTGTGTACTTTTGATGTTTATTAAGTCCTTCCGTGAGCCAAAGTTTGGCAGGCGGCTTTTAAATTATCCGTGACTTGTATTACGTGTGTGCAAAAGGTAATAAACAAAAAAAAACGGTCGTAGCTCAATGGGCAAGACGACAGACACTAACTCTAGCTGGTCTACCAGACAGAGGCTCATATCCTGTCGGTTCCTGTGATTTTTTGCGATTGTAAATGGTATGCGCACGGACTCGGACGGACATTGTGCGGTCCTAAGGTACTCCGCACCTAAAAGAACAGAAAAATAGTTTGGCGGAAGGAAGAAGTGGAGGACGGATATTAGGATTGAAGAAAAGAAAGAACTGAGCGAAGAGTGCAGGGAGACAAAAAACTAAGCCACTTAGTGTGAATGCTGCCGGAACAGCGGAACTGTGAGTTGCCTTTCCGAATATTGCATTTAGCGTCGGCTTCATTCTTGTGGGTAGAGTCGTCTTAATCGGTAATTGTTATCTGTTTTCCTTCCAAACAATTCCGGTGAAGGAACGGTGGCAGCCCTTTCGGTGACTATCCTCCCTGCGCAGGTGGTCATGTATCGACAGAAGACATTTTTTGTGTAAAGTTTTAAACTTCAGAGTGAACTAACTAATCGTGAATAGAAAAAGAAATGCGACGTAACGGCTGAGTCGTATTGGCGGATATTGTCATATAATGTGCTTGGGGAATCTTTAGATAGAACAAGAGCTGGTGCTGTAATCGCACTCTCTCTGTAAATGGCCGTGTTTCACAGTGCAACACAGAACGTAGAATAGCCAGCTTATGAAGAACAAGCCTACACCAATGCCCTTAATGTCAGCTTCACCTCTGCGGCGAAATGCATTGTGGGGACGATATTTTTCTAAAGACAGATAAGCCATATTATAAGAAAATTAAAAAAAACCATTGGGCGTTCTTTTATTTTAATTAATTTTTCCTCTTCTGGGGGCAGGTGATACGATATCAGCAGCGACTGAAGTCAAGACCAGCGATAAAATAGCCCCGCTGTTAATAACGGGACAATTGCGTGGCCTGCCCTTTTTCGCCACGTTGTCAAGTTGCAAACTCGGGAAGCACGGGGGCACTTGTGAACAATTCTGCGTAATTCACTGATGCACGTGTTACTCCCTGTCTAAACGCAACATCAATTGGGCGAATACTGCAATAAAATAAAAGGTACCTATATACTTCTTCACGCATCTTTATTCTTGATATATTCATGTGGGTGTTTCATTAACAGCGTTTGGTAATGTGAAAAGAAACCAAAAGAGAATATGCAAGGCTCAGCGGCAGGTCCTTACCGGTTTCGGTGGGGTAGACTGTAGGTTTTTCCGGATGCGTCTCTTCGGTAGGCCGTTCTTTAATAGTGTACAGAAAGGTGAAAGACAGTTCCCGCTCTTTTAATGTCACTCCTCGATGCTGAGTTAAAAATTTTAAAACCAAAGCAAGTGGTTTACACTACATTTTCCACGATTGGGGGCTACCTCGTCACACCTGTTACATGCGATATTTTCCTATGAAACACAAGGTGTCATTTACGAGCAGATAGTCGTACTCATCTCACCGAATGGTCAGGCAGGTTATTGATGTTAAACATAATTAAGGTTGGCGCTTCATACAGCGCTGGTTGCAATAACGACCCGTCGTTTACTTCTCCAGCTATTGATTTCATGCTATCGCAACGATATGTGAAGCATTGTAGGGCTAGTTAATTACACAAGCGTGTTGTACTGATATTTGCTTGCGATCATCCAGAGAGTAGTAAAATAAGGCCTTTATTCTTGTATTGTGCTGCAAGTCGTGGAAAACACAAGCACAGTTGTTGTACAGCGGAATCTATTCGCGCATGTGGAAGATTACTCAGCTGTATCACTATCCGGTGTGAGTATAAAAGAAGAGAAAAGTGAATTAACCAATATGCCCCCGCCTGGGATTGCAAATTTGCTAAAATACGGCAATTGCTCACAGCGTCGCAGCAGGTATTAGATAGAATAAATTTCATATAATAATAATAATATAAATAATAATCCAATAATATTCAATCAATCCCTTTATTTTCCGGTGCCCAGGAACAGACCCTAGGGGTCTTTGGTGCTGGTACACCATACAAAAAAAAACACTAAAATTACGATGAGACAACACACAAAAACAATATGTATGACAGAAACAATAAAGTAAAAATTAGTTACAGAAATCTTACAAAGCAAAAAAAGGAAAAAAAGAACAAAGGTCAAAAAAAGAAAGACAGCTCTTGTGTTGCAAGCCATGACACTCGGCCAGCGAAACGTTCAAGAGACGTAAAAAATAGGAACTATACAAGCAAATATTGAATGAACATGACATCATAAAACCAAGGTTTTCTAACAAAATGTTAGGAAGTTCCAAAATGAAAAACAAATAAAAAAGCTTCAGTGTTACCAACACTGACACCAAAACGTACAAATATTCAAGCAACACAAATCAAGGAAAAGTGAAAAACAAGCAAGAACACAGTTTGGATATAATAAATACGGTACATAAATTTGGAATGACATAAAGGACTTAAGCTACAACAGTTTTCAACTCATTAGAGAACAAAGTAAAAGAGCTCTGGAATATATCAAGACGAACGGAATATTCATTATATGCACATTGTATTCTGCAGATGGATGAGCGTCGGCTATTTGAAGCAACTGGTCTGAAAGCTGGAAATTTTCTGAAGAGATTGTTTGGCAAGTTTACATTAATAAGTGTAACGCAATCGTCACACAAAATATTACCATGAAGAAGTTTATAAAGATAATATCACCTCGCTTTCGTCGACACCAAAGGGAAGGAATACTTTTCAGAGAAGACATGCTGCCGTTTGTGTCTCCTTGCACATGACAGAAATGGTGCTTAAGGATTGATAGGAACTTATTTTGAACCCTTTCGATACGGTCACTGTTGGACTTGCAAATTCCATTCCAAACAACAGAACCGTATTCGAGTAGAGGTAAGCAGAGAGTCGAATACAACTTTAAGAAAGGAACCGGACCTTTAAACTCTCTATAATACCTGCATACAGCACCCAGACACAGAAGAGAGCGTTCGGTAATTTGTGTAACGTGGGAGGAGAAAGTTAGAGAAGAATCAAATAGGACTCTCACGTCCCAAATTTCGGTTACCCCCAGGAGTGCAGTGATTGCAATTTTATTTTTTTGTAACCGTTGAGATTTTCTACTATAGGAGACAACTTTTATTTTTGAGGGGTTCAAAAGTAGATCGTTTTTGGTGCACCAACGATGGAATGACCGGATATCAGCCTGAAGAGAATTACAGTCCTGAACATTACGCACTTCTCTAAAGATTTTCATATGATCAACATACAACAAAAAAGAATTGTGAATGCCAGAAGCAACATGGTAATGAAAAGTGAAAAAGAAGGGGACCCAAGACAGAGCCTTGGGGCACACCACTGGTTGCTTGGTACCTAAATGATGTTTGACCATTAGACTTGCATAGCAATATCGCTCCTTGAGATACCAACATACAAGACCGTATAAGTAACGGATAATGATAATATTATTAATATTATAATTTAAAAAAGAAATGAAAAGATAGACCAAAGTGTGGCTTACAGAATCGTGTGGTCGGGAATGGGGGGGGGGGGCTAAATTTGAGTTTCCGCAGAGTACTTACTCGATCTGTGTCCAATTCAAGAAATGTAACTATTCCTTTTCAAACTAGGTCGCGGGCATAGTGAAATCACAACGTATACGCAGTTCTGCATTATAATGCTTACTTTTGTAAACAGAAATCCGCCTATTTAAGTTATCAAAGTTGGGCACCGTTCTTGTAGATCAGGGGTAGGCCCTTAGGCCGCACGAGACCTGCAGGGCAGTATTATGTAGTCCCAGCAGGTCGTGAGAATCGCCATGCCTTCCCCGTACCTTCGTACCTGAAGGCCGACACGCCAATTTTACCTTTAAATGTGGTTAGACAGGAGTAAGAAGAGAGAATTAATATGTTCCTGGTGGCATTGACCCCCATTTTCGCATTTAACCAATATTTGTTAGCTATTGTCACATATTGTTGTCAATTTTGCTGAATTTTGTTCTTTGCCGGACAAGGCACCCTCTCTTCCCACACCAGATTTCCAGACTGCCCTCCGCCGGGTCGGCTTCATGCAACCCGGACCTCCACCGCGAAAGTTGGCCGACTCCTGTTGCAGATACAATGAGAAATCTGTTCTCGACCAATCGAAAGAGTAGTGCCCGTAAGTGATGTAGGTGGCGATCACCAGGTTTCGGGGCCGATTGCCCATCGATCCATATTTCACGATCTGGGTTAAGTCAGCAAGAGTGGCCTAAGGGCCCACTTTGAATATAGGATGCTGGCCTAATTGAGTGCAGTGAAATGTAATTGTGAGAAAGATAAAACCGATTACTATATTAATGGATTTTTCTGAAGTTGGTCCTGTTGGAGTACCAGGCTGCCTCTCTTCGTCCAAAGCGCTAAAACACTCTCACACATCGCGCCTAAGAGTGGTGAGTCCAGCTTTAGAAATGCTGAAGCGAAGGAGATCACCGACCAATACAGGGCGTCTCTTATTGTCTCGTTAGGCTACCATTTCGATGGGGGCCGATGCTTGTAGTAGCTCTGACATCGGTATACAATGCTCGGACGTAACTGTTAGTAGCTTCACCACAGCCTGTGTATTATACTCGTTCAATAGTTTCCAGTATGAGACACGTTATCAAACGTTCCCTTTAACACCACGTGCACTACAGAGCTTGCGCATATCTCGCTGAGTTTGTGGGTGATCTTTTTCCGTCAGTTGAAGGTGAATGCCCCCACAGCATAAATGGGCCCGAAATCCAAACATGACGTGATAAATATTTCAATATCCTCGACATGTAAAGGTTAGCGGCTGCTAGCAAAACGTTGGTTGGCTTGCTGGGGCAGGATTTCAGCGAAATCTGCGGTAAGACCATGAAATGCAACAGTATTGTTCTTTGGAGGTAGGGGAGACGGAGGAGAGTAATGTCGACAGAAAGCCATAAGGAAGGCAGGGAACCTGGGAACCAGTGATGAGTGCAGCATCCTTAGGGGTAGGCGATCTGTTTATTTCCCATACTGACGAGGACGTTGTTCGCGATAAGACCATAAACCGTGGTGTGGTACTGCGGATAAGAGTGGAGCGGGCACACAGGTACTGGTTACGGGTGAGCGGAGCATGGAGCATGGTGTGGGAGAGGGGTGTGGGAACGACACGAAGAGCCCATGCCGGAGTCAGGACATTGATGTCTAGGCCGGTAGGGAATGGTTATGCATAAGAAGGGATACTGTGTGGCCCTGAAGTTTTTAGAAGGGCTTAGGAGAATATGGCATGCTAGACTAGTTGTGAGTGAAGCGCTGACTTCCAAGAAGGATCACCATTTCTAATCTGCGCATTTTGCATATTAAAGGGCAGTTTGAGTGAGTTGCGCTAAGCAACTGTTGATAACATCGTTGTTCGTTGCGCGGCGTTATGGAAGCCCCGCCATGCCATGTAGAGCGGTTTAAATGAGCTCCGACCACACCAATGTGCTTGGCGTCTGGTGACTATGTGTCGAGAAAACTTTGGGAAATGTGGTCAATATTTTTCGTAGGTGTAAAATTTACGCAAGGATCACTGTGGAAAGCTTACGGGCTGGTTAGTTTGGCCACGCCGATTTGACGTAGGCGGCGGTTGGAACATTATTTGTTTTGGTAAGACTTCCTAGAGTATCTACTAGGAGGCGCCTGGTAGGGTTCTTGGCATAGCGTGCTTATAAAGGTCCAGTTTCACACTGTGTGTAACGCTGATGCGGTATAAATGGGCAGCGTGACATCATCGAGGAGCGGGACGCGATAATGCTGTGTGGAGTTATAATGGGGTGTGCCCCTTTTCAGATGCGTCTGGATACCAAAGGTTACGGGAGAAGCACAAAAAGTAGCGCAGAAATTAGCAAAAAATTAGAGTTCCTGGGCCGTGTTGCAGAATGTGAAAGGTCGTCGCTGCCGAAGAAGGAATGAATGGGAGGTAGCAGATATTCAGGATATAAATGCTCGCAATTGTGCGCGACAAGCTTACGAAATCAATGACAACCTGGTGTATAGTGAGATGGAAATCACTTATTATCTGGATGTGTCAAGTGATAAGCATAACCTGTTGTTAGTGTTATCCTATCAAGATGGACAGGCGACAGTGAGAAGGCTAGGTGTACGTTTTGAAGGCCATGAGGGCTCAGTGGAACGTGACGGGCAATTATCTACGGGGAATGTTGGGCCATAGTGTGTTTCAGGACGCATTTTTGCTTTTGAAAAAGTGGAAGTTTTATTGACAGATCACTAGGTCTCGTTGTGTTTGCGGACAAGTAGTGATCTGGTTATGCAGGTCTGTTCGCCTAATCAGGTTGTTCATGAATGAGTGTGCGTTTAAAGGAGGAGAGGCGAGTGGGGATCCGAAGGAGCGTGACCTCCGAGTCTAATAAATGTGCTGAGAAACTGTCGGCCTTATTTATTTATTAAATGAATTCGTGGAGTACTGCGGGCCATGAGACGCGGTTGAACAGTTTCTTCAACTTTTCTTTTTGAATGCCCGGGTGATGACGCCTGTAAGGGGGATGATGGGGAGCGCTCCATCCGAGGAGTTTGTAGTTTTACTCATGAAAGCTGCGATCAGCGATATAAAATGAGGGTTAGAAGAGAGATGAGCGATAGTCAGCGGGGAAATGACTAGCGGCGACGACAGGAGGGTATTAAGGTAGACTGGAGGTAAAAGGGAAAGATTTGGCGTAAGCATGGCTAGGGTATCGACAACGTTTCATGATTTAACTTAAAAAATACGGCGGCTCCCTGTTTCTTTGGAGCTCTAGGAATTTTGTAGGAGAAGCTTTACATGGCAAGCAGCGAGAGGTGGCCATCCCTGCAATCAGATCGCAGATCTTACGCAATAACGCCGCCAAAGAGCGAGCAGAGTAGACGGCAAAATCCACCATCTTCGTCAAGCCTCCAAATACATGGCGGTAGAAATGAGCGGCGGCACAACACGTAGGAGACAGATTGAAGCCATTAGAAAGCATGGGGCGACAACGAATCGGAAGCACAGTATATCAAGCGACATGACAACGAAGCCTTCCAAAAGGCAGGGCAAAAGGCTAATCGTTTAAGGCGTTCAATTGGATATTAAGGCATTCGTATGCAGAACGTGTAATAAAGGCTTAGGCGCCATCAGACTGCCCCCGAACCGCACATTACTTGCGTCAACACTGCGCCTGCGATCGCACGCGTTTATTTTTTTCTGGATGGTTCGAGACCAAAAAAGAATTGGTTTAGGCGTTTTGCGTTGGAGGATTTCTTTTGTAACGTCACACCGAGTATGGTTGCCATTATGCCGAACAAGGTGTAAAATGGTGACTACGAAACGATTTTGACCGTCTTTACTAACTGGCAGTTAGTGCCGGAACAGTGTGTTTACAGCAAGTTTCATTTTCCCAATGTTTACAGATCCGTGGAAACCCACCTTCGGATGTGGAATCGGTTTTATGTTTTCGCCCTTTATTCGCTTCCAACTTGTTTTTTGGATTGGTAACGTGAATAGAAATCGAAACAAAAATCTTATGACTCACCGGACTCCGTCACTTTTACAGTCTGTATCGGTATAATTGTCCCGACCCTTCTAACTCCACCGCCACCGTCGCTGTCTTGGCCGTCGGAGGTGTCTTCATCAACGCCTGCATGATTTTGGAGGCAGAAATGAAATGTCACGATTTGGCAGGCGCAGTTTTCTAATTTAGCCATGACTATAGTAAAGCAGAGGCAAAGTAAAAATCAGCCTTTGTTTACGATCGCGTCTGCATATAATGTTTCAGGAATAGTTTCAGTGCTATTAACTTAAGAAGTTTAGCATTAGCAAGTGCGAACAAGCAAATATGGCCTAAAGGTAGGGTGAAAGAAAAGGCCGACCCGTGCCCATTGTGGCGCGACGTGACATAAATGTGCGATAGCAAGTTGATTGCTCGAGCAAGAATAATGCATTGTGCTTTTAGTGTTGATCTGTACAAATTTGTTTTCTTGCATATATAGCGTAAATACGGTCATAGTCACCTAATAGCCAGAAGAGCAGAAATGGAGAACAATAATTTCTTTTCGCCGATGGTGACCTGCCCCTGCCCTCTGTTTTTGCTTCAATCAAGAACGCCGTTCAGTTTTAAAACGCAGTTCTAGTTTTTGTAAAAAATTAGCCTCTCAATAAGCGACAAGCAGCGATTTGCAGCTGACAACAAGGTAGCTGCGCTTGCGTAACTCCCCACAGGAAAACACAGAAGAGACGGAACCGACAAAAGAGACGGAACCGACAAATGGCCAACAAGGTTCAAATAAACGATCCATTATAAGGCTGCTCGGTGTAACTACACACTCGTATGGGAGGCAGCGCTCAGATTCTCAATTTTTTCTAAATCATTTCAGAAATCACTCAGTCTTTAAATGATTTACTAAATGGAAGGTTTTTTAGCTGTTCACTGGGTGTTCTGGGTGCTTCTATTGCTTTATTCTACGAATGCACCGCTAGATGTTATCTCACAGCGGATAATGCAGTCTGCATATATCACCTCCCACTTTAGCTCAGGGGGAAACTACAAGAAGAGGTGCCTGAAAAAGTCAGACCAAAATTGAAGCATCTCCGGAGATCTTTCTTACCGTAAATCAACCGTGGCATTGCCCACTCGCGCATGTAAATGAGTGACAACGCGTGTATACACTGTATACAATTCTAACTCAATCCAATCCGATACAATCCAGTTTATTACAATCCAATCCAGTCTATTCTAATCCAATCCAATCAAATGCAGTGTTCCTGGCGCATGCGCAACACTCTGCGAAGGGACGCTAAGCCGCGGACAAAGAGTGGTCCTAAGGTGCTTCGCCCCTAAAACCCTGGCCTCTCTACATTGCGACCGAGGAGGCTGCCGCGGCAACCAGCTCACGGTCCCCGAAGAAGTAGCAGTTCGTGCCTGCCTTGCGTTCTTTGCGCTTGGAGCGGGTGGCGACTTCGGCCAGGGAGTTTGTCACGCTACACGGTTGACTTTCGTCTCGTATTTTTGGACGCCCTCGTGACTGCTCCCCGTTCAAGGAAATCAACAGCTGCGCAACCGATATAGCGTTAAAAAGGCCGCACTCAAGTTTAGTTCCAGCCAGGTACGCCAAAATGACAGCTTTGCCTTACGCTGATTCTCACATATCCGTGGCATCCGAGAATTCTGGAGATTTCGCGCAGTAAAAGCCAGGAGAGAAAGAATGAAGCGCGCTACTGAAACGTTCTCCCGCAATGTAGCATTTTGCTGGCTTCGGTCGTCGGCTAGAAACTAGGGATTGTAAAGCTACGTGAACTGATATTTGACGGGTGGAGGTTTCTGTAGCTAGGGAGAATATAAAAGCTGCTTCATAATAATTTTTTTTCTTTTGGAAGCTTGGGTAATTCTCTCCATAACCTTGTAAAACTGGTTTATCAAGTGAATATATTGCATGCACGATATGGCTTTGAACACACGCGCAATCAAACATATATTTAGAAGTCCAGAAGCCTTGCAGCAATGGCTTTAGGACTGGTGGCTTTTATCACTATTAAAATTTGTCGATCCTCTTCTCAGCCTATTTTGAGAATAGATCGAGACATTTATCCACGATGCTAACCATTGCAAACTAGGCCGAATGCTGACTAACTGCAGATGAATCTTTTCAGAAGTACTCTCTTCGTGCCAATATACTGCCGCCAGATAAATTACGTTTTAATTAAAGCTGACCTAACCTAATTAGCTCTCTCCTACTCACCTAGAGGAGTTTCCCCTCTAGGAGCAACACACAGGAAGATAAACGGGAGGAGTTGGTTACAAGTAATCTTTCTTTTGACAAGGCCAATGGTAACAACCGTGTAAGTAGCATTCAAAAGCGTTCCTGCTCATTCTCAAATGATAGTCAGAACATTTGCTGGAATATCTCACCATACACAACGGCCCACCACTGCTATTTCATGTCACCTAAATACGTGGGTGGTCAAACTCGTCCGAAATGACGCCTGTTTATGTACCCTAATGGCTTTATACTGGGAATAGGATTTCTGCGTAGGGTATTTCTACACCGATTCAACCCAGGCTACTCGCGAGATACGGCGTGTATACAGCACATTGGGCATTACATGCGATGTGCACCGGATACTCGAATCTTTCCCGTGCCCTGTCCGCATCCTCTTTACCCGCCGTAGCACGCCCAACTACAAGGCCGACTTTGCTGCTCATCCTCCGCAAGTTATGCACCCGCTCCCGCTTCTTCAACTGTTTTTGCAGGACGCTCTTCTAATCAAAAAAGAGTCTCTCCGGCGCTCCACGCGTGCCCTACTTCCTCCGGTTAGGACTGACCTTCCTGGCGGCTTAACCCGCCGTGAGGAGGTCACGCTCCGGATAATTCACCTGGGCGTTGCACTGACGCCTGCTGTTCGCGCAACATGGACTCCTGGCCTTGCGGTTACCTATGCAACTTTCCCCTATTGCCCTGTTTCCGCTGTGGAAGCGACGTTAGACCACCTCCTGTAGACATGTCCAGGACTCCAACGAAGCCCGAATCCGGCACGTGGTAGCCGTAGTACACCGACCAGGCCGCCCACCCAATATTCATCGGTGGACGCATGGTCCCCTTTACTGGCAGCTCTTGGACTTTCTTGCTGAAACTGGCCTATACGGCATTCTGTAGTGCTTGAAGCCGCTTGCCTCTCGCCATTTTGTTTTTTTCAATTACTTTGGTGCCCTGGGGCAAAATGGTACAATAAAAAAAGTATTTTTGAATACATATATGACAGTCATATCGAAACCACTAGCGAACATTTTTATGTTGTTCGTCGTCGGTGGTTACGAATAGCTGCCGTGTCTGTGTATCGTGCGTTTGCGTTGGCTCGTGTGTGTGTGTGTGTGTGTGTGTGTGTGTGTGTGTGTGTGTGTGTCGTGTGTGGGTGTGTGTGTGTGTGGGTGTGTGTGTGTGTGTGTGTGTGTGTGTGCGCGTATGCGTGTGCGTGTGTGTGGGTGTAGGTGTGTGTGCGTGTGCATTTGTGCGCGCGTACGTGCGTCCGTGCGTGCATGCGTGCGCGCCCCTGCCTCCCTACCTGTCTGCCCGCCTGTTTGCCTGCCTGCCTGCCTGCCTTCCTTCCTTTCTTGTCCTGCGTTCAAAAGCTCTGCATTCAAGGAAGACTCCGGCAATGCCGTTGGCTAAAAACTGCGGCGTGGCAGCATAAGGATGCTTATGGCCACAAATTACATGTCTAATCTATTGTATGCGTATTTCAAAGAAAATTTCAGGTGTTTTTATGTAAGTTTTACCTATTACAATGACATACTGAAAAGGTACCTATGTGCATCCATTATTAGGGTAAAACTAGTCCATTTATGTTGTAACAGGTTACAAGGAGATCGTTCCCATCATAAGTCACTGAAGGGAAAACATTTGAGGTGGAGCTGCTCTAAGACACGTGGTGGGGATTTATTCCTTCTGGAAATGATCCGGATGGGTGTTTGAAGAACTTGCAGTGTAAAGGAAACTCAAAGAGAATCGCCGTCTTTTCACCGACAATCAATAACTATGTTGCAGCCGTTGGTTTCACCCGTCCAGGGATAACGCGCGTGAAGTCGGATGGAAGCCGCCGTGCCCTTACCTGAACCTGCTGTAGACAGGACAGCGGCGACTACTGCACCGACGACGAGGACTGCGAAGCACAGACCAAGAACAGCGGCCCACATCGGCCACTCGCTGCTTTCATCACTGCACATTTCGGAGAAAAGGACTTCTGAACTTGTGTTGCATTGCATTGCGCCTAAACGCTGGTTTTATACCGCGTGTTACATCGATAAACAAGAGTTTTAAAAGTTTTCACGAGCGAACCACTCCTCCATTCGCGCTCAAAGTTAATCCGAGTGTCGAATGTTTAACCCAAGTGTTTATTCTCGGATACACAAAGATTTCACCGACGTCATATCCGTCACGGAAACGACGCCAGTACAACGGAGCAAGCGGCCTGTGAAGGGTACACCCCTGCACACAGGGTCTTCTTGCGGGGAAGCAACCTTTCAGTACTAAAGAGTACGTTATTACTTAGGGTTGTTCGTATTCGGGTTTACGTGTTTTGTGCCGTAAGATTTCGCTGACGTCATATCCATCGCGGAATTGACGTCAGTACACCTTTGCCGAAGCGCCCGCCAGCAGGACGTCGCTCGCAAAGCATACTCATTAGACAGCCGCCAAGTCACAATTCATGTTCAGCTTCAGATTTCGCTGAGCATTTCTTTGTCGGGTTTTACTGATTCCTATGACAAAAAATCAACCTAAGGATTTTTTTGTATTATTTTACATAGAGAACAAGTATAGCGTGCTCCTTGTTAATTAAAAACAATTAAAAGCGGTTTAAGCTGATAGTATACTTGGTGGCAACTACTGGCCATGTTGACCGGTGTTGTAGTGTGGCGCCACCTCGGGTATCCAAAAGGAAAGAGTCGATGCCGGTTCGCCAGGTTCTCCTGGACCACACGCGTTTTGATCTGGACATCGTATAGTCGCTTCCCACTACAATGTCATTAAGATCGTCTGTATGGTCTCCAGATATGCCATAGGCACAAAACGCTTTCATATCTTTCATAAATATTGCAGTAAGTTCTGCTCTTGCTGGCACAAAATTTTAACATACCGAAAAAAAAATAAATGAAGGAGTCTCACACTAACGCGTAAAACCTGAAGGTAGCGAAGCTGTACGCAACCTTCACGGCCATCGGGATCGTTTTATTCCTTGATTACAGAGGATGTGGCTTTTCTTCGCTGCTGAAAAGACCTTCACTTCATCATTGCTGGGATAAGTGTCAGATGCTTTCATTTTTGGGAGTGTTAATCATTGGACATGACCTTGGTGGGTCCTTCGCTATGATGTGTCTTTCTCATTCCGAGCACCTGTCGCCATCCTTACTGTGAACGTTGGAGTTTTTTGTTTGGCTATCTCGGCCAGTCACCCCTAGTGGGTACGCCAGGGTTACAAACATGTGCCGCGGACGCTCGGCACCCCGAGCGCTCGGCATTTTACCCGACCGCTCGGCATTTCTTTGTTTTGTTGACTGACGGGCAGTCCCTACAAGGCCAGCGCTCACGTGCGCCCCCTAGACAATTTTTTGGCATTTTAGATGTGGAGCATCTGTTTCTCGGGGGGACGTCACTTGTCCGTGCCCCGTCCGCAGCGCCTCTGATGATGATTGTGGAAGGATACCCCCTAGGGATTGGTCAACCAAAAAATCTATCACGAGATAACCTCGCGTTCAACCACCATCGTCATCTTCCCGTAGGGGAACCGCTGTAGACGGAGAAGAAGACAAAGCTGCAAAAAGGAGGCCGTGTACGTTGCTCTCCTCCGGCGCACCAACGTCAACAACCTTTACCTCACCAACGCTTATATGCGAAGCATCTCTTGCTCGGTGGCACGTCACTTGTCCGTGCCCCGTCCGCAGCGCCACTGACGATGATTGTGGCAGGATGTCCCTAGGGATTGGCCAACCGAAGAATCCATCACGAGATAGATTCGCGTTCAACCACCGTCGTCATCTTCCACTAGTAGAACCGCTGAAGGAAAAGAAGGAGCAGAAGACAAAGCTGCGAAGAGGAGGACGTGTACGTTGCTGATTCATCACGAGATAGCTTCGCATTCAACCACCGTGGTCATCTTCCCGTAGGGGAACCGCTAAAGAAGAAGAAGAAGGAGAAGAAGACAAAGCTGCGAAGAGGAGGGTGTGTACGCTGCTCTCAGCCTGTGCACCAACGTCAACAACCTTTACCTCACCAACGCTGACGGAGACTACCGATTATACCACAGAGAAAACATCGACAAGAACATGATTGACGAGTTTCGATGCCTCGAGAGCCACCGCATACTCACTGTCACACAACAGTACTTGCGTGCCTTTGCCACCGGTGTGGACCCGGACGCGGAATTCCCTCTGGCGCTACTAAACACCAGATCACTCAACATAACAGCAACACAATGGGACCACACAAAACCCCCAATATGCTTCGCATACTCATCAGGGTTCCCCATGGGAAGATGGTGTAATTTTGTAACTGCGGACACGAAAAATTGCGATTGTTAAACACCTTCGCTCTTAAAACTATAGAGGGAACTAGCGACATTAAAATAAGCATCTTGTACACGACCTGCAAAAATAGAAGGCGAAAGTAACAACTGCGGGAAAAGAACGACGGAAGCACGGAGAAATAAATCGCGGAAATGGACGAACCGCGCTCTACGCGTTACACCTGCACAAAAATACATATCTCTCATCAGGGCCGTAGCCAAGGGGGTGGTTCGGTGACTGAACACCCCTGAACGCCCCCGAACTCATCCCCTCTCCGCTCTCAGAGTTTTTCCTCCACGCTATGTAAAAACTTTAGTGATAAATTATATCTTAACGACAGTATGAAAAAAAAATTGTTTTTCACAAAAATGGTTCGTTAGAGCCTAGTGTGGACCCGTATTGCTTGTATATTATGAAGTGAACAAAACAACCAGCCGTAAGGTTTCGTTAAAGCAGAAAAATGGGTAACATACGGCTTAAGAGCAGGATTCTTTCATTTTATTTTTTTTTTCGTTTGTGTGTAATAGGGAGTTTTAGTACAGCGTTTGTTGCCTTTGCATACGGTAAACGCTAAATTTTTGGGTCACGCTACGTAAACACCGCGAGAGGCGTTTTGGTACAGCTTCTCACCAGTTTTGAGTAGTGACACGCTAATGCTTACGGTGCCATCTGTCAAATGTTTTGCGAAATGAATCGCCGGCTGATGTGCCAGCGGAGTGCCGGAGTGCTTCGACATTTTATAACTATCCAAATAATTGTATACAAACGCTTTCCCGTTAGTATTGAATGCAACACGGCCATACACGACATGAATATTCTCGTACCTGAGTACGTTCCTTAAAGAAAGCGTTCAAGCCCCGCGGCACTTCTTTTGTGCAATCGCAGAGAACGGCATGAAACGAATGCCCGGGTTTTATGCATACATTTTATTTATCGTCAAAAAAATCCAGAGATGCGTTTCGAACGAACACAACGTGACAACACGCGTTGCAAGTCTGAATCGCGGTTGACAGGCGATCGGTTGCATCTTCCCGTCCGTCGTACATTCGGCACTCACCTCGCGCGCGGTTCGCGGGGACGAACAGCAAGTCACTTAACTCTGGCGCGCAAGCTGAGACGCTTGTAACCACGCACGCTGCACATACCCGATGCGAGGTTGAGTCGCTCGTCGCCCAAGAAAGATAATCCAGAGCATGGGAAGCACTATACACCCGCAAAAGCACAACGTCGCTTTTCATCGCGAAGCGAACGCGTTTACAACACACACACACACACAGCTTCGGTCGCTGGCTTCACTCGGGCAGTCAGCGATGTCACGACGATACAGAGCAGCGCGAGGGCGACGTGCTAACCACTCGACGTATTTAAAAACACAGGAGCAAAGAACTAGGTCTATCGTAAGCATATTACTGCCCACAGCAGAGCAGAACCGTCCATGGTTGTCGCGCTATTTCCGCAATGTTGGAAACGCAAGCGGCCTCACGTACGCACGCTATTTTGCTTAAATAGCGTCCGCTATTCTTCCGTCCGCTAAACGCAAAAGCTGTTTAACGTACGGCGCATGCGCAGTGCGAACGACGCAAAATAATTGTTAGGTAACTGTTTGCGTACGTCGGCGTACGTTATTCTAAAACTCTCTATTATCCTCGAAACATTGTTATGGACGGGTGAATGAAATAAGGCCTATTCACCCACCCACCGCCCACCTTCACAGCCCCAACAACCCACACACACAAGCACGTGCGTACCCGTGCACGTTGAGCATACGGATAGGGAGTGTACGGGAGGAAATGGTCTGACCGCGTTTTGGGATAACGTTACCTTTACTAGGTACTTAAACCACAAAAACTAGGTCTCTCGCTCTGCCTGTCTTTCTGTCTCTTTGTTCAGCCATCCGGCCCCCCAAAAAATTAGTAGTGGCTTAGCTCGGCTATGCCAGGATATACGTAGCATGAGCTAAGGTTCAGCGGGTTATTCTTAGCTTTTTTGGTTGTCTAGGATTAGCTTGATTATCATGCTTACTGCTGCTTCAACCGTGATACACACACGGTATACGCATTATGTGACACATGTATATTTATCAAGCGGCTCCGCCACAGCGTCACCAATCGCCCCAGAGCTAAGCTGATTCCACAGGCGCAGGCCGGTGTTACTGCGAAGCATGAGCAATCGATTCCAAAGCCGGCCACCCCTCGCACGATCATCGTTGACCGGGCCGCCACGTACGGAACAGAGGTCGGCGAAGACTCTGGGCGCGTGGGGTATGTGAGAGACGCCGGGCAGCAAGCAGCGTTCTGTGCGCTGTGTGACGCCACTGCTGCTCACGCACGCGCAGCACGGCTCTCCAGGAGCCACGAGAAACTCCTCAACCTCGGCCAGTGTAGCTCACGCTACAAAAGATTTCCGAAACAAAAAGTTTAAAAAGCCCATATAGGCAAAACCTCAACTTGGTAATAAGCTTAGTACATGTCAACATCATTGAGCAAAAATATAACATTCTTCATATTTGAAGCAAAATATGAATTCAAAACTGGTACTGGGGGGTGTTTATTTTAAATGTGTGCGTGCTTGATAATTGCGCAAATAAAACTTTAAAGCAGTTCCACCCAACGTAAAAGTCATCGCAAGTGCAGAGCAGTGATTCGCCACAGGGGCTGTGGCACCCTCCTTCACTCTTTTGTTACCACCCCTCAGGGCTGTGGGGGTCCAAGTCCCTCCAATCGTGGCGAGGAGGCGCTAGCGACGCCCCCTCCTTGGTGGGGCGAGGGCGATCCTTGCGCTCCTCCCTCCTCTCCCTACGAGGCGACGGAGGACGCGCGCAGGAGACTACCCGGGAGACCATCTTGCAGACCCGCAGTGCACGCAGGGTGCGTAAATACCTTTCGGCCACTTTTGGCCGTTCTTGCGTCGGTCGTTGTTTCCCACCAGCGTGGGCCACTGCACCATGTGTCGATTTGCGCGTGCCTTGATTGCGTCAGTGTGTTTCTCGTGGATGTCCGGTAAGTCTCCGGGCAAATTCCACGGCTTTGGTGGGTTGCCCGCGTCCGCGCTGTGACGGCTTGCGCCGTCTAAGGACAGCGGATGAGCGCCGATGCCACCCGGTCGAGCCCATTGGCGTCGCTGCCGGGTAACGCCGGCGTGCGCTAACTGCTGCCCGAAGACGGGCTGGGCACCCACTGACGGGTGTATGCCCCAGGGGCTAGGTGCGTAGTGCCGTGTAGCGTTTGTACCGTGGTTTTCCGCGTAATAAACCTCTTTACTACGAAAGATATCGCTTCCCTGTGAAGTGACTGACGAGGTACACGCACGGCGAGAGTCGTCGCTCGCTCTCGAACTCGTTTCTGCGCAGATTCTCACGGCAGGTCAGTTCAGTGCTGCGCGAGAGCAGTGAATAACGGTGGCGCGTTATTCCATTATTTCTTAAGCTGAGAATTAATAATGCCCACACGCTCTTACCCTCGCTGTCTCACCCCTTTCTTGAATATCTGAATGTTGCTTTGTTCAATGCAATTCAATTTTCTCGCATGGAGCCGTGCTCGCACGCCTTCTCCTGGCACACCTTTGTTCTTGCCCGATCCGGAAAGGCACGAGCGGGAGCTCTGTTCTTTTCTTGCTTGCTTTCAGCTCGCACGTGGAGGAGCCTCTCCGCACCATTCCGAACGCATCGTGGTTTAAAGCGATAGCTTTTCTTGGGCTCTTAAACGGAGAAATTTTGGTCTGCCACTATGTATGTCTGTCTGCCTGCCTGTAACTCGATTCATCCACCTGGCCAAAGAGAACGAGGAGCTGCGCAATAGTCTTATATACCCACACCCAAATCTAAACGTCGAATTCCGGTGTCAATGTTCATATTTGTAAACACTGTTTGAACAAGAACAAGACATTACGAAAATACAAGGCAGGAAATCAATACATAAGCGGTATATGCAGTGTTTCTTGATAAAAAGATTCATGGATGCTCGGTTTTTGCGATAGCAAATGAAATACTACACCAACTACCGAACAACGTGGGCTGTCGTTTCCAGCGCTACTAGAGCTCCTGGCGGCATTTAAGAAATCAGACGGCAAACGCAAGGAAAGGTTGCTCTAGAGAGGCTCCATGTTCCGCTTGGCACCCTCGTGGAGCAGGGCAACATGGTTCTATAAAATTTGTACTAGCTAGGTCTCTAGATTCACGCGCGTCTCCGATATACGGCAGCGCTGGCATCGAGGCACCCGACTTGGAGTAGTGGGGCATGGAAAATTTAAATTGACTTCAGCATACCTCTAGCGTGTCATCTTTGGAGTAACAAGACCTGAAAAGAACAGCATTAGAGGGGACCAGGAAAGAGGAGAATGGAAGCTTATACATCGCCGGGGCGTGAGTCGGCTATCGCGTTTCGTCGACGTTTGCAACGAGAGATGATACGCGGCCATTTATCCCTGGCGGCAACTTTTCCATCGCGAGCTACACTGGCCGAGGTTGAGCAGTTTCGTGTGGCTCCTGGAGCGCCGTGCTGGACATGCGCGAGAAGCAGTGACGTCAGACGGCGCATAGCTGGCACACCGGAGCTCCCGCGAGTGGACTGGATTGGATTTGGATTGAATTGGAGAAGATTGCATTGGATTGGGAATCGTTTTGGCAGCAATTAGCATAATAGTCAGCTAATCGTAGACAACCAGGAAACCTAAGACTAACTAGCTGAACCTTAGCTCACGCTGCGTGTATCACGGAATACCCGAGCTGCACCACTGGTGATTTTTTCGCTTACTATCGTAAAAATCAACCCACTGAGAATTCCCAACTAAATGGACGTGGGACCTGCCGGTTTTCTTTGCGCTGAATAATAGCGACATGTATGAGAATTGCCTGCGGATCCAGAAGTTTCAAACTTTTCTCAGTATAGAAACCTTGTCTTCAAAAATCCGCGAAACGCTTGACCCGAGGGTTGAATCAAGGGACAAGCTGGCATCTTTTCGAAGCATCCCTTCGGGTTGGGGACCCCTCGAGACTGTGTTTGGGTGCGTGACGGCGCGTGGCCGGGCAGCGTGATATCGGACAAACTTCGACGGCAAGCCGGGCCCCTAAAGTGTTCCGCACTTAAAAAATACGTACCGAAACAAAAATTGCCCTGAAAATTTAAACAGAGCTCGCGCCTGAATCTATACCACATGGCGGCATCCCACATCTAAAAGAAAGTAAATGTCCCTATAGAAGGCTGGCGAGCAATCAAACTGGGGAAATTGAATTGGTTCAGTACGCCTGCACCGTGTTTATCTTGGGAGGAACGATACGGGAGAGGAGAACGTGATAGTTGTGCGCTGAGAGAAGGTGGCCTTTTCTTGCTAGGAATGGCAGAAGACTGCCAGTCATTCGGCTACATTTGAGCAGATAAATCGCCTTTTGTTATCGTTTTAATTGGAAGAATGAATTATAGTATACCTGAGAGCACGTACAGTGCTCTCAGTTTCAATCCGTGTCGCGTTTCAACCCGTGAGCACTGTAAATGTATGGTAAGGCTAGGGTTGTATTAGGTGCGGAGTACCTTAGGACAGCACAATGTCTCTCCGCGTCCACGCGCATATCATTTGCAATCACAACAAATCACACAGGCACCGACAGGATTCGAGCCTGTGTTTGGTAGACCAGAGAGGGTTAGTGTCAGTAGTCTTAACAATTGGGCTACGACCGAGAGTTAGTACCCAAGAGTCAAACGGCTTACTCCCTCGCCTGTAACGGTGCGGAGTACCTTAGGACCTCCCAATGTCCGTCCGCGTCTATCCGTGCGCATACCCCCATCAAGCGAAGATCAAACGAAATTCGGTTTGAGCCGTGAGCTGCAGTTTCATTTAGGAAATGATCAAGGTGCAACTCACGTCTCAAATAGAATGATGGTCGGGGCAAGAATCGGATGTCACTCGGGACGCAACTTGGATGTCATTTCGATTCCCCGTAGTCCGCACCCTCGCCATCAGCCACGGAGTGGAGATGCTGTCATTTTTTGTATATATCCTTCTGGGGTGCCTGCATCTCGTATAATAACTGAATCAAATAGTCAATGCCGCAACACTGGAGCAACCAATGATCCAAGAGTAATGGCAAGGCGTATCTCGAAAGGCTTGGCACCTTAACGAAAAGTGTTTCCGATAAAGACAGGGCGGGTCGTCGCCGAATTCGTCAGCGACTCTGACAATCCCTGTCTGGTGTGGCTGTCTTCGTATTATGTAGTATTTTATGACACGACATACTTGCAAATGTTAGAACGGGCCGTCATTCTGTACACTACAGCAAAGATTTATGTGATATATTTCAGTCCTGGGGGAATGAGAACTCGCGAAAGTAAACTTACGTGGCCCTTCCGAAGGTGGTTGCTAAAAGGGAAAAAAATCGGAGGTGAACGATAAAAGTTTACAAACTACGTCATTTATTGGCCATACCATTCTTGAGTAAAACAGTTTTTATACCAATGCTATCACTTGCACCGACTGTAAAAAAATTCACAGCGACTAATTTCATGCGTTATTCGTTCTATTCGAAGTGGAACAAGTCTGTTTGGAAACTGTTCGAACATTTGGTTTGAGCATTGCCAGAAGCCTCACGAGGCAGTAAGCATCGCGGCAGAGTGATTTCTCAAAAAGACAAGGAGAAGCGGAAGCGTCCCAACGCTCCAGAAACCGCGTCTCCAAAAGTTCGAAGACACGCAAGTAGTTTGTGTGGGCTGTGAAGGCGAACGCATGCATGAATGCCCAGCTGAGCGCTTTAAACACCTTTCGTCCACCTCGCGATAAGAGGGGTTTTGTAATCGTCCAGCTTAAGACGCCCTGCGTTGCGATACGCCGGAACTCTTTGGAAAGGCCGTAATCTGTCTCTTAGGCGCTGCGCCTCTGCTTGTTCTTGCGCTGGTGCAGTGGATGAGTTAACGATGATGGCGACTTTCGATTCTCATTCGGCAGCTTTCATGTGCTTTGCACAGGAATGGGCAACCACCTCCTTATATTTATCGGTTAAGCTTACCCTTTCCTTTGCGACATTGTTTCCTTAGCGTGTGGGGGATCCGTAAGCTCAAGCCGTGAGAAGAGGGATGCATAAAAAAGGCCGTTATATTTGGTGCGACGTGCCTTACGTGGACGGCTGAATTCAGCTCTAACGGTTAGAGATTACTTTTTGGTAATCTCTAGAGGATAGAGATTAATCGGGTAATCTATAGAGGTTATAGATCTCTAGCGGTTAGAGTTCTAGAGGTTAGTGATGAGAGATAAAAGGTTAGAGATTCCTGTCGCATTCTTTTTAGGCCCCGTTTGCTTTGCGCGGAGTGGTGCTATTTTCTATTCGATATTCATAGTTGAGAATGCACAGAAGGTGATAATTATATACCATCTCTTGTTTATATCGCTGTTTTGATTGCAGGCGACTTGCACATACGTCAAAGTTAGCTGTGCGAATCCGCACGACGTTTTTCTGGGATCATGGTTGGTGTGCGAAAAAAAGATCACATTTGCACTAGATCGATCTGGAAGAGCTGATCATGGTTGCGCTGCCAATTCGGGTCACATATGCCGTCGATCTGTTCGGAGCAGCTTCAAAGAGACAACGTAGTTGGGGACATAGTATGAATTAGGCGCAATGAACAAGACACAAAGGATTACGAACAGGTCCAGCGCTCATCCTGCTTTGTCTTCCTTCATATATTGTTAATTGCTCTTAATTTATGCTCTCAGTAAGTGCCCAACTCGCCCAGTTAGCCACCTTGCTCCAGTTGAAGACTACACAGTGACACAGCACGCGGCGCGCTTACGCGATATTGCCGCTACGACGTTCGCGATACCTAACGCACGAAATAGACCTGAGCCTTAGCCTCCCTGAGCGTAACGAAGGAGCCAATCAAGGGGAGTGTCATTTCAAGTACCCCTTAAATATACATAAAACAAACAAATAAATAACGGTAACAAAATTACAGACTTACGTATTGTAGCCCCCCTTCACCCCCCCCCCCCCCCCCCCCCACTGTGGACGAAGTCACATACGAAGCGCCTAACAGAAACCAAAACACGACCAAGAAAACAAAAACACGTATACGCTTTTTGAAGATAAGAAGTCCACATGTAATGGCCTTCAAGAGGGGCCCGCAATATGAACATTGCGCAGTACCTAAATTGGCGAACGCGGTAGAATTAACGTTATGTTAACATAAGCTTTAATAAATTATGCATGGGTTTCAATACCAAAAAATTGCCTATTAATCGAAAAAAGCCTGCTTCCGGTCGCGCAGTCAGTTGCAACAAAGCGGTTCCTACAATGGCACAAGGCGGAAACAAAATAACAGTAAAGGAAAGGAGTAGCGAACCGAATGTGAGTCGTGAAGGAGATTCGAACCCGTGGCTTCAGAATACTAGCGTACGCGGCCGGGGGCGGAGGGGGGAGGGAGAAAAATGATATAGGCCGTGGCGCGTATTTCTAAAGGTTATTCTTTTGGAGCCCGTGTACGCTGGGGGCGCGTTTGACCGCAAAACCTAGCTAAGCATACAAAAAATTCCAAAGATAAATAACAAGAGGTAAAACAAACACTAAAAGAATAAAAAGAGCCCCAATTAAAAATATAATGCACCCCTCTGTCTAACGATGACGATGGTTGAACTGGAAGCTTTCTCGGGGTGAATTCTTCGGTTTGCGAATCCCACACTGCGAGTATGCGCTACTCCGGAGGTATGCTCTCCTGCTCCTGAATGCCCACAGCAACTCTCGCGTTTGCATTCCGCATACCTAATGTTTGGGGGTGAGTGCACGGTGCAAATCGGTACCTGCTGCTTTGAGTGGGTGCTTGTTTGAGATGTTCACCCCCAGATGTAACGTTAGGCCTAACGTACTAAATATCAAATGGGAAGTTAGGCCTAACGTCTTGTGGCTAACAGCCATACGCACGCAGAGCAACGCCATTCGCATCCTACGCTGGTGTGTGGTTAACGGGTGCCTATGTTCACCTCACAACATGACGTTAGGTATATTTACTTCGGGCTGTCACACGCCTGCGTCAATTTTTCCATCTGCTGCACGTCAATCATTAGCGGAGGGAGCGTAACGAAGCGGTCGTCAAGCTATAATCACCATCATCGTCAGATAAAGTTGGCTTTCCTGCAGGACGTATTCGCATTATATGCGCCACCAGTGAGAATACTGAAGCCTCCATTTAAAAAAAAAAGATCGTGCACTTCTGCTAGTCGCATAAGTAAGCTCAGTTTTCCTCAGTTAGCTACGGGACAGTTGAAACATAGCGAACTGTGCAACCAACCAAATTACAAAAAGAAAATTAGGAAACAAACCCACCTAATCACGCTGGTATCAAGAAAAATTCAAGAAACGTCGCCCAAACCGACATAAAAGCTATCTAGCTAATGAAAAGTTGTAAGCAAAAGCCGGAACTGGCCTAATACGAACAAGACAGTTGGAAATTTTTCTTGTAATGAACAAATGTGCGAGATACAAACGTGACTAAGTAAAGCTGTAGACTGGACTAGTTGGTAATTCATAGTCCGTGTGCATTCTTTCTGTCCCTTGTGTTTCTGGTTTGCTACTTTTGTTCACAAACGTGACGCGTGAAAAAATAAATGCGAGTGTTACAACAGAACAACCAAGTAAAAATAAAAAAAACCGGTGCCCACCGGAGTTCAACCCGGTTTATGCGATTATTAAGCAGAAACAAAACTTCCATACCGCGGGTCTTTTTTTTCTCTTTTGCCTTTCTTAAGAGCGGATGGTAAACACAGGCTCAATTTTTTGACTGGTGTCAATAAACACCACTGCCCTGCTTTGAGGAAGCAGTTAAAATTTGCAGGATGCGCATGTTAAACAGTGTACGGTAATCCCTCGCTATAACGAAGCGGTACGGCGAAAACTTTCGGTATGTCCAGTCACGAAAAACTAAAGCAGTTGAGCTTTAATTGCGCCACAACTGCGAGGAATAAAAACGTAATGTATTCGGAGAAGCAAAACTCTAATTCGAGTGCAAAAAAGGCAGTGAGCTTTGACTGTTTTAAGTTTATTTCGGGCACGAGCAACTCCTGCCCCAATTTGGCGACTACTTGCATGAGGCTGTGGTCACCGCGATTGGGCACCGTGAAGAGCTGTGACTGGCGTCCGGACGCCTAGCTGACTGGAGAGTGAATGAGGAGGAAATCCAGTGGCAACACTTATGGGGGCGTGCGGGCGTCACAGAAGGCTACGAGATTTTCGTTCTGGTAAAGGCCGCAAATGCCGTGACTTGATTCTGAGGTTTTTGTTTGTGAGCTCAAAAAATGACTATCCGCTCATTCTGGGTCAGAGCGCAATCATGAAAACCGACCGGTTTTGCGCTAGAGACTTTGCGTGATCACTGGACATGGACAATATTTTTCCGAGGTGTGGAGCCGTGATATCTTTGCAGAACAAGAATTTTCGGCACGCCGTTGTCGACGACGCCGTTAATTTTACGGTTCGAGTGCCGTTGTACTCCCACCATCACGTCCATGCCATTGACCAATGTCTAGGAAAAAATTTCAATGACCCTATCCCGCATTCGGACCATTTGTTTAAAGTCCGATTTTGCGAATTGAGCATGATTGGTTCGAGAAAATTGCCGGGGTATCACCGGCTTGCGTTGACCCGACATGTTGACAGCTTGATTCGCCGCTGGGTCGCCGTCACTCGGAGACACCCCCGTTGACCTCTTCGCCCTACGCGGGTCACGCTCTTCGTGTGCTTCGAGTAATGCGGTTCAAAATGCATGTGTCTGGGTTAGGACCCGAAGAAATTTCGAATAAAGAAATATTTCGACTAAAGCGATTTCATTATAGCGAGGGAGAACTCTATAAAAAGCACGTGGATATACAGTAATCCATAGTTATAACGAACGAAATCGCGTTACTCGAAATATCGCTTGATTCGAAATTTCTTCTGGTTCCAACCGAAACGTATACATTTCAGGCCGCATTACTCGAAGCGCACGAGGAGCTTGACCCGCTTAGAGCGAAGTGGCGAGCGTAGGCGTCGCCGAGCGGCGAAACCCAGCGACGAGTCAGGCTGTTAACATGTCGGGTCAACGTAAGCCTGTGTTACCCCGGCGATTTTCTAGAACCGGTCATGCTCATTTCGCGCCATCCGACTTTAGACAAGTGGTGAAAATGCGTGCTGGGGTCATTGAATTTTATTCCTAGACATTCGTCAATGTCATGGATGCGACGGTGCGCGAACATGCATGCTCCAACCGTGGTATTAGCAGTGTCGTCGACAATGGCGGAGTGCCGAAAAATTCCGTTATGCGAACTTCGCGGCTATACACGTAGGCGAAATGTTGCGGAGTGATCATGAAAAGCCACCAGAGCAAAACGGGTCAGTTTTGATGAGCGCGCAGTGTACTCACAATGAGTGGATAATCGTTTTTTGAGCTCACCAAACACAACCTCCGACTCGAGCCACGGCGTTTGCGGCGCTTTCCAGCGCGAAACTCTCGTAGCGTTCCGTGACGCCCGCAACCCCCACCATAAAACTGGCCACTGCCTTCTCCTCCTCATTCGCTCTCCAGTCGGCGAGGCGTTCGGACGCAAGTCACTGCTCTTGCTCGCCTTCGTGTCAACTCGTGTTGGTCAACTCCTCGGCTCCTTGCTGCCAGTTTCGACGTCGCAGCTCCTCCAAAGATCCTCCAGTGAAAACTCACTGCCGTTTTTGCAACTGAAAAGGTTTTACCTCACTGATAACATTACGTATTGATTCATCGCAGGAGTGGCTGAATTAAAGCTCAACTTCTCATGCTTTTCTTGAGTGATGGCTTATAACAAAATACCGCTTATAATGAACTTTTTCACCGTATCGCTGACTTTGTTATAACGAGGGATTACTATAATTTAAACCGTGTCCATAGATGACGCTACGCGTCATGCGCTCATACATGATGTGGAATATAAATGCGTAACCCCGGCCCCAACCAAATTTTCGATCCCGTGGGGAGCGGGCGGAGGAAAAAAGCAAATTAACTGGTTGTCATCAAATATTGCTAATCTATGGTTGTTTTTCTCTGAATGCGCTGTGGAGCAACGCCATGCGGCTTCAATGTATGCTTTAAACACGAAGGCGAGCCTCTTTGTGATTTCTGCATGGTGAAATATTAACCAAACAATCTCAACATTCTTCGCTAAGTTATGTGGAGTAGGATATCTTTATCAGCTCTTCGTATTTTTAGTTAGTATAAAATCCTCGCTATGGCTGTTTTTTGTTTGTTGGCAATGTACGTCTTTCATTAGTTCATGCTGAATGTACGCGTTCCGCAATTCCTTTGACTACCTCACTTTAATGACAAACCTACTCGTAACAATATACGCACTTGAGGGCTGGCTTATGGCCATGGCATTTGTCGGAACAAGCTAGCGGAAATTTCGCTAATTCGCCTTAGGTTGCGACGTTATCGTGCCAAACGAAACTTTTTACTTTCAAACGCACTCAGGGGGTTTGGGAATTACGACGAAGTGGAAATATTTGCGGTCGCTTATCTGGCTAGAAGTGCTTAGTTGTCCTAGAAGTTCTCATTATTTTGTCTCATTCGGTCTTGTTTCTCAGAATAATAGAGGGCCTGTCGGCGATATTGCTGGGCTCCGTAGACTACGGTGTTGTGAATCGCGTGTGCAACTTTGAAGAAGCTCTGAATTGGGTAACTATCAAGTCGTGAATACTATGGAGGCATATTTATGTGGTACTTACGCATCTTGCTTTGGTCGAAATCTGAAAAAGGCGCAAGAAGAATGTATTTAAAAAATTTATTTTGTTTATGCAGACGTCGGGTTATGTATTTTGATTTGCTCTCTTGAGGTCTTTCGGCATACCAAGGAATGTGTTTAGTGACAGTTTTTTTTAAATAAAAGTTAAAAATACTTACACGACCATTCTGTTTAAAGATTAAAAACATCGGACACGGCCGCAGTTACCAGCTTTGCATTTCGTGCATGTACTTTGGTTTATAGTATCTGTCCTGTTCGCAGTGTATAATCAAGAACAGAAGATATAGCTTCAAGCACTGTATTAAGGATATCGTTCGCTACATAATCACAAATACCCGACGCAACTCTTCGACGCACATAAGCAAGGTCAGCACACATTGTTTCTAGCTGTGTATTCACGCCTAATGTTTGCCTAATAGTTGCAAATGCTTACCGGACATTTCCATACCTAGAGCACAAAAACACCAACCGTCAGCTTCGAGCATTGATACTAAGATGTATATGATCAAGAACACAACATATACTTTCATGCAATGTATTAAGCATATTGCTCGCCACATAATTACAAATACCCGACGTAACTTTTCGAAGCACATAAAGCAAAGTCAGCACACATTGATACTACATGTGCATTCAACGCCTAATGTTTGCTTAATAGTTGCAAATACTTACCCGACATTTCCATACCTAGAGCACCAATAATAGCAACCGTCAGCTTCAAGCATTGACACTAAGATGTATATGATCAAGTACAGAACATATAAGTTTCAAGCACTGTATTAAGCATATTGTTCGCTACATAATTACAAATACCCGACGAAACTGTTCGAAGCACATAAGCAAAGTCAGCACACATTGTTACTAGGTGTCCATTCAACGCTTAATGTTTGCCTAATAGTTGCAAATACTTACCCGACATTTCCATACCTAGAGCGCCAAAAATAGCAACCGTCAGCTTCGAGCATTGATACTAAGATATATAATCACGAACAGAACATATAGTTTTAAGCAATTTTTAAAGAATATTGTTCGCTACATAATTACAAATACCGACGTAACGGTTCGAAGCACATAAGCAAGGTCAGCACACATTGTTAGTAGCTTTACATTCAACGCTTAATGTTTGCTTAATAGTTGCAAATACTTACCCGACATTTCTGTAGCTAGAGCACCAAAAATAGCAACCATCAGCATTGAGCATAGATACTAAGATACCAAATGTCACCAAGAATATAATTACCCATGCTGGCGTCCAATTCAGCAAGTCGGTGGCCGGGAAAATGAGGTGACCTGAAATGCGCATTAAAATGGGGTTATGTCCTGCTACGAAACCGCGCTCAAATTTAGGTTAATACGCTAAAGATTGGAAGTACGTTGCTGGGAAGCGATGCTCCAAGTTACCCTGGCTATAAAAAACTGTAGTGTCGGCTACGACAGCCTCAACGAGAAAGACACGCCAAACTGTAATTGTGAAAAATCGCGCACTTGTTTATTATGCTGTGTGGCGAGGTAATTGACTCCGTTAAAATATTCATATGCGGAAATCCACGAAACAATACCGAGTACATCACGCAACAGAAATGTATAAAAAAGGCACGCAGGGGTTACAATGGTATTCAGACGTAGGGACTAATTTTGCGAACTTGAACGTCGTCGGTGGCAGATGAAATTCAACTTTAGAGGCGTCAAATTGGTTAATTAGACCGACTGCTTCATTAGAATAAGAATATGGACAGAACTTGTAATGCAGAATCCACTCAAATAAGCAACACAACGGGGAAATCGGAGAATAGGAATGTGACGCACTAGCTGCTTTTCTGCACTGAATTCCTGAGGTAGTACAGTCGAACATCATTATAAAGAAGGAGTATTGGGACAGGAGTTTAGTTCGTTATATCCAATATTCGTTGTAACAGTAGAGCTAAATATCAGTTCAAACCATTCCGTATCTGGCTCCCGCAAAAATCCTTGATACAGAAACACAAATTTTTGTTCTTCGGATTTTCAATAAACAAGTTAACCGTTATGTTACACCTTGTCCTAGTTCGAACTCAAGACACCCGAATTTAAAGGGGCAATTACAATAGAACGAAGTTCATTTGACAAAACAGGCCTGCGCAGGTATTTTTTTCACGGAAAAATGTTACATTTGTCTGGTGGCTATTTACGGCACTGAGCAGGATGAAGTTCTCCACAGTGTCAACAAGGAAAGGAGCCTTTTCTACTTCTGGAGTTACGGACTCCGGGAATGTTTCCAAGTATCATCTCAGCATACTGGTTAATATTGCGTCGTTATATCTGAC
This sequence comes from Haemaphysalis longicornis, assembly GCA_013339765.2. NCBI lineage: Eukaryota > Metazoa > Arthropoda > Arachnida > Ixodida > Ixodidae > Haemaphysalis > Haemaphysalis longicornis. The sequence continues at coordinate 188,638,195 of CM023452.1, forward strand.
AGTGCGCGCAGATCTCAATTTTACTTTCGTTGTAAGAGAATAAGTGTCATTGAAATGAACTGCGACAAACCAAAGTTTCCATTTAGTCCGCTATAGCCGATAATTCGCTAATTATCGTTTGATATAACGAGGTGCCGCTGTGTTCGCCGCTCGCTGCGATAGTCTGTGGTCGACAACAGCTTTCATCAGATTATCAACAACAGCCGAACACAGAACGAAGACCTGTCCGAATCACCTCCAACAGCTGCTGTACTGCTCTGCTCGAATCCATTCATTTGCCTCCAAATTTCTTTACTTCGTGCCTCCATTCACCTTCTCCTTCTTGTGGACGTCTCTCGGTAACCACTCTTCTCCTGGTGCTGTACTGGTTGTCACTTCGTCTGAATGCAAGGGCCACCCAAGTTCATCTTTTTTAATTGAACTATGATGTCTATTATATTTAGTCTCCTGGTACAGGAAGCTCGAGATTTTTTTTTTTTAAGAGTTTCCCCCAACACCATTCTTCGTTCCTTGGACCAATGAGCCGTCGCAAGTTTCTTGCCAGTTGTTTAGTACGGCACTAACTTTCCGCAGCATGTATGCGATGACCGGCAGGATACCGTACACATTAGTTGTATATTAGGTCGAAGCTTTAGAAACATGGCCGAACTCAGTTTCACAAGCGCCAGCAATTACAACTTCACTTGACCGGAGCTGCACCGTAGTCTTGGGAGCGCGTCACGTGACTCGCGACGCCAAGCTCCGTCGCCGCTGCGTGCGCTAGCCGTCGCCGGTTCCGGCTGCTTGGCACATCAGTCTAAGCAGCTGGGTCAGTGCCTGATCACGCGACTACCCGCGCCCCGGGGTAAGATGAGCGGCGCGCTCGCCTAGTCAGTGCCAACAACAGCACTGTGGACGTTCGCGAGGACGGGAGGTCTTTCTGAGCATTGAGAGGGAGCGCGAGGCTTTGAGCCATCATCGGCAAGTTTCGCCTGACCCCATGGATATCATCCGACGTGCTGCTTTACTGGACAGGTTTAGGAATGCGAAGCGCACGAGACTTAGCAAGCGTGAGCCGTTCGCTTTGCTTTGCATATCCAGGGTTATCTGAGCTAATCCGTCGAAATTTTCTTTTCAGTGATAGAGGTAGCTTCCTTTTTTAATATTCGTGTGTCCTCCTCCAGTGCACCCCCGCTCATACCTATCCAGCGCCGGATTTTCTTGTCGTGGCCGGTATCAGCACTGACAATTATATTCATCTACTTCAAGGGTTTTGTTACATAAAAATCCAACGCAAAGAAACAGGGGTTATAAGCTTACCGAACGCGCTGTTTTCACTTACGTATTGTGAACATAATATTTAGAGCCATAAGAATGGTGGGGTAAACAAGGGAAGTTACCAACACGAAACATACTCGCATGAGTGCGTACGCGCGCAACATCCCTGACGACGTTGCAACGCAGACGGGTGCATTCCCCTCATCCGACACGAGATTGCCCAAGTGGCATAAGCGACCGTGCCACTTGTGTTTCCCTGCTTGTAGACGATAACCGGTAGTTCAGAAAATGACTAATATCCACAGCAACAAAAACATTTAGTACAAGTAACATTAAATACAAAGAATTGCGGACAGCGGTTCTTGATCGACATTTTGGCGCCATCTACAGAGTACGTTAACCAATGAATAAATACCCGTTCTGCGTTTCGTGGTAGCCTTAGCATACATATCAGCTTTCATTTTTGGTAACTTCCTTTAAACGTAGTCGCTTGCGTCACGAAACGCGCGATGGAGCGGCAGAGAATCGGAATTTTTCCATAAACTGTTTACTTTCCATCGAATGAAGCATCGTTTGCTGCAGGACAAGTGATTGAGCACTACATCCTATGATATTTCTAAAAAAAACATACTTGTATTTTTATTCTACTCCTTTTAACAAAGGTAGAAGAGACATTTCAATAAATTGGAAATTAAAATCAACCACGGGCTTTTCAGTTTTTTTCTATTCTTTTTCCAAAATAGAAGGCTTCAATCGGCCATTGGGAACATTATAAACAAACAAAAAGCGCGAGGAACGACGATAGCAATTCAATTATGCAGAACAAATACTTAGAAGACGTCTCTTTAGCAATCGAGCACATTGGGGTAAACCAATGGGGAAGCCAGGCAGCTTCTCCATGATTCAAGGAGGTCACGGGCAGTGGCGTCGCAGCCATCACGACGGAACAATATCTCACGGAGGCCGTACGGCAGAGTGCAGCCTAACCGGTATCTCTTGATAAGGGCACACGGTGCGGGCAACCAAAGAATCTGGTAAAGGCGGGCTTAGGAAATCTCGAGTGCAAAATACAAAAAAAGTCTTCCCAAAATGATGTTTCCGGCACCAGTATACGTTACCTAAGGGCTTTTCCTAAGCTTTTCTTTCCTCCGTACATACCATGGATTTTAACGTTTCTGAGATGATATTACGGTTTAAAATCTCTGACTACAACCGATCATTTGTTCGGACGTGTGCAATAAATAGAAAGTGACTTACTAATACGTCTGTTATTAGCAGATATAAAAAGCATTTTCTCCCTGCCTGCGTAACCCGACAAGCGCACGCACACGAGGAACGCCAACTTCAACTGCACCCTTCATTACGATTGCTGCTATGATAGGCCTTGCGACGGGACGAACCGCGATCTTCCCGCGAGGAATCGAATGGGAAAGCAGTACAAATAGACCGCTCACCGGTGGAGTCAACGACGAGGCAAGGAACGCTTCACTGGCAGGGGACAAGTATCGCACCAGCGAAGCGCAGACGCAGGTTTGTGAAGACGCTGAATCGGGAGACTTTGATGCGCGGAGGTCGTCGAATTCGCGTTCAGCGGACTGGTAGCGCGAGGCACGAGCGTCCCTTGTCTCGAGCCGCCCGGTAACCGCTTCTGCGCGCCGCGTACCCTCACAAGCAATTGGCCGGGGCTTCCATGTGTCTATCCTTTGAATGTACCATTAGGACATAATACAAGTTTGGTTCACTGAGATGACTGTCTGGTCCCAACAGCAATGATAGCAATTTTATTGGCAACATAAATAATCTAGATATTAAGGAAAAGAAATGAAGCTGTGTTGAATCACTGCGATTTTCTGAGCACCGGATCTGATGACGTCAGAGAATTTCTCTTGTGGGATTTGCGCCTGCCGACAAATCCTCAGGCAAGAAACATAAGCGACACTCACTTTCACGGTCACTGCATGCCGGGCCCTTGCAGTGAGATTAAAAACATCAAATAAAAGTCGAGAATGAATCCTCGATGCCGTGAAGCCAACGTAACGGTAATTAACCAGCAGATCTACGAAAATAATGTGTAGGAAGGACCTAGGGGGGGGGGGGCGTTTGTTCCATAAAAAATTTAGCAGTTGCTTAGCTCGGCTATGCCAGGATGACTGTAGCGTGAGTTAAGATTGAGCTGCTTATTCTTAGTTTTCTTCGTTGTCTAGGATTAGCTTGATTATCATGCTTACTGCTGCTTCAATGACACACACACGGTATACGCATTATATGACACACGTATATTTATCGAGCGGTTCCGGCACAGCGTCACCAATCACCCCAGAGCTAAGTTGGTTCCTCAGACGCACGTCGGTGTTGCTGCGACGCACGAGCCATCCGTTCCACACCTGGCCACCCGTCGCATAATCATGAAGTGGACCGGGCCGCCACGTGCGGAACGGAGGTCGGCGAAGACGCTGGGCGTGTGGGCTGTATGAGAGACGCAGGGCGGCGAGCAACCTTCTGTGTACCGTGTGACCCCACTGCTCCTCGCGCATGCGCAGCATGGCTCTCAAGGAGGCACTCGAAACTGCTCAGCCTGGGCCAAGTGTAGCTCACGCTACAAAAGTTGGCGCAGCTTACTCCAGTTGTGCAAGGCTGTTTACAAAGCCCGTTTACAAACAGCACAGCTGAGGCAGACCTAGCTTCTTCCCACACGGACAGCGGATCCCAGGAGAGAGGAAGAAACCGGATTACAGCATAACAAAGCCGTTTTGGAAGGCACTTTCAAGCAAAGTCCATTCATTAAAGTGTGTGTGCACAGTGTTTTATTTATTAGCAATCGTCGTCATTCGTTTCGTCGTCGTCTTCCGACGGCATATCCGCGTAGTGCAAATCATGTTGCAGCGCGCTATCGTCTCGGTTGACCTCTACTTCTTCGTCAGCTTGCCTGGTGGTCGTTTGCACGTGTTGCTTGTGAAAGGATGGCTTGAGAGATTCGCCATCATTGTCTACGGCGCGGCGGCCCGTGTCCCGCCGTTCTCTACATGAAGCCGATGACGAAAGCGGGAGGTTCTCATGTGGCGTAAGACCATGCGCAAACCTGGGCGACGCCGGGTGGCCGACCACCACGAGGTATACGCGCTCACGTGCGCTCGGTATTTTGTCTGTTAAATCCACGGCACGAAGGTTGTTCTTGTTATTGTTGTTGTTTTGTTGCTGTTGCTTCTTTACTGACGGGAAATACCGACGTTGGGGATTGGCAAGAACCGGGGTGCCTGTTTGTGGCTAACACGCCCACCTCATAGCCTTATACAATAAGCCTGTAGAACTGAACTGGGGAAACGGGTAAGGAATTATATCATTGAACTGGAGAAGAATGAGAGGGTGATGCCATTTTTAGGAAAATAAGGCGAAAAAAGCAATTTTTGGCCGGGTTAACAAGGCAGGCGTCTGGTCTCTGATATCTCCGCGTCAGTGGCGTAACTAGGTGGGACGGCGCCCATGACAAATATATTTTCGCGCCCCTCATGATGATAAGGATAGTAATTATGAATAATATATTATCATCATTATTAACAGCTGTTGTAGAAGCCTTAAGTTCGGTGTTGCAGGGAAAAAATGTCAAGAAAATGCCGAGCGCTCGTGAGCACATACGTAGCGGCGACCGTAGAGTCCCGGCTCGCGCAGCGGGTTTAACAAAAAATTGCAGCGCTGTCGGCAAGCGCTACCGCGCATGTAATGCTTGGTATCAGGAACACGAAGATATCGACGCATATAACGGTGACTAGCACAGTGTCAAGTAACGTCGGAACATGTAAAGTAAAAGTTTCAAAATTGTAAAAATGCATGGTGATTTTTTTTTCAGTGCTCATGTAGAAAGAAGTCCTGCAGCTTCGCTATGGTTCAAGCCTTGCCCGACTTAGTGCACGCTTCGCCAGTTGAGCTGGCAGAAGTCTACAATGCTGAGGATGACTTTGCATCCACCACTCGCCGCGAAGAGGAAGGCGACTTCTTCGAGGCGTATGATGATGAGTGCTAGTACCGAAACTGTGAAAATAAACAATTATACTGAAACTTTACTATAAGTGCGGCAATGGTAACCTAAAACAGCTTCGCCATTCACGTCTTGCGCCTGAGAGCAAGCTTTCCTGAATTTTTTATATTTATTTTAGTGTAAAAAAGGCCACCTGGCTGAGCGATTTCGTGATTGATTGTTCACTAGAGTTTACAATAGCCATCTTAGAGAGAGAGCGAGGAGCGAACCACCTTTAATGAAAACTGGCGAATTTATAGCCGTCCTGAGCGCATCCATGCATCGCTGGTGTACAGCCGCCTGAGCACGTCGATGTATCGTACCATACACCAAAAAAAGGTTAGAAAAAAGTGACAGAAATTTACCTTGCCGGTCACCTGTTGTCGTCTCCCTTGGCATGAAATAGGTGAAGCTTATAAATTACGCACAATCACACAAAAGAGAACGACAATACAGACATATAAAGAGCTCTTATCGTTTTTCGTTCATTAGCATGAAATGCATTGCTTCGCCACTGCTTCAGATGTTCTCTTTGAAATCTCCACTGTTTTTTCAAATTTTGCGATAAAATTACCATCACTGTTTTCGAAACAAACCAGTGTTTCTATTGACCAAACCCGCAATTTGTGTCAACAAGCATGCAGAACTTTCTCCAGCGGCTTCGCCTCACTCCTCGCCTCACAAAGTCTGCTGCAGCATTTTCCATAACATCGCGTAAGGATTATTTCGGGCTCCCGCCCATGCCGACGTGCGCGGCCAACGAAGCTGCTTATCAGCACGCCCGCGATCTGACACACCGCGCTAGTCAGGGGTTCGGCGAACAGTGCCGCATCTGTCCCCTCTTGTCCTACAAAGAAATCACGCAGCACTACCGCCTGCAGCGAACAATGCACCCTCCTCCACACAAAAACCTCAGAAAAGAACAAGAACGCCACCTTCGAGGTATCCAAACCAACACCATTCCCCACCCAACTAGAGCCCACATTCTGGCCCCCACCCTGTACTCCTCCCAATTCCGCTTTTGTGAGGCTCCGGGCACGCTTTACCATATTGTGTGGGGCTGCGATAAGATACCCTTTCCCTCCCCTGAGCACTAGGAGAGAGCACTGTCCAGCTCGGACCCTGACGACCAGCTTTGGCGGGTGAAGAGAGCCCAACAAATCGGATGGTCTCAAGGGGTCCTGGAATAAGGAATCCTCCCCGAGGCGAACTGCTTCATAGGGAAGTTTATTCCTCCTCCATCGCCTCTCCATCGCCCTTTTTATTGAGAATGATTTCTTTGTTAGAACAAAAACTCCACTCGTCTGTTCCTGTTTTCCACTTAACGCGCCGAACGATATTATTTTTAATAAAATTCGTTCGACCATTAATCTCCATTTGTGGTTTTATAACGATTACAGTTGGAACTACCGCTCATTTCGCTCTATTGTGGAAATTCCGAGTATTACACTGTTCGCCATTTTTCGTATTGTTTATACTTGTCCTATTTTTTAATTTGCAACATTTTTTTCGACGAAATCTCTGCATTTACTTTATTACAACAGTTAAAGGTGAAATTCGAGCGAAATACGTATTCTTGTTGAAAAGCAGGGCATTATAGAGGTTCGGCATTTTGCGTAATTTTTAATGGTTTTGTTGTTTTTTAGTTTCTCAAATGTTCGTTCGACTAATCATCTACATTAGCGCTATTTTAACAAACACAATTGGAACTTTTGTCGAAAAAATGTTTGTAAATATCTATGTCTTGCAATGCGGGTGGGTGGGTGTCCCGTGAATCCACTGGTCAGCCATTATTAGATATTTTCTTCTATTCCTTCGTGGGAACAATACTCCATGATTTTCTTTCGTGTGCAGTCGGGCACCGGGGACAATAAATTAGCCGGCAAATTCTTCGTCAGGTTGCACTAGTAAGTCCAACTTTGTGCAACGGTAAAGCATTATTCAGGTCTCCATGACAGCTCCGTTTCAGTATCACCACACTTTCACTACTTGCGCAGCGACAACAACCTGTGCGGGGATGCCCCACTTGAAACTTTAAAGAGCCTAATATGTGTTACCGAGTGAAGTAATGGGGACATCACTTTCGGTGTAGCCATCTCCTGTATATTTAATCTGGGAGGGGGGGGGGGGGCGGAAGGCTAAGCATGTTAGGTAACCGTGTATGGTGGCAGTTTCGGCGCTGAGCGCTCGGCGATTAGGCTTCCCAGCCGTGATGTTTTTGCAAAGGAGATGAAACGGTTGAGTGGTAGAGGTATACAACTTTACTGTTAAAGATTGCAGTATTTGGAGCAGTAAGCGTTCAAGCGCGAAGCATTTGGAAAGCAGTGACCCGGTGTGTTCTTTTAGTAGGCGTTTTTGGCCATGTAGATGAGACGTGGTAGCCCTAGGCGTTCGAAAACTAGGGTATCAGTGTTTTAGTACCCGGACCATAACAGGCACCGACAGCCCGGGCCACGAAGATGCTTCGCCCGAACTATAGTGCCAGAATAAAGATCAGAACATTTACATCTTGCCTTTTCCTTCCACGAATTTACCCATTAAACGAGAATTCCGTACTCCGAGCAGTCGCAAAATCGCTCCGCGTGCCTCAAGTTTCGCAACCATATCTACATGCTTTATACCAACGACGTAAAAACTACGCTGCAGCCATAAAAAAATTCCCCGCATTTCCCCAAGGGGAAGAATGTGAAAGTGCGAATGCACGAGTTGAATTTGCGCGGTTCGGTAATGTTCGCGAAAGAGAGATCACACACACACACAACAACTACAAAGAAAGAAAGATGCATTTATTCACAGACACACCTATTTGTGTTTGTCGTTGTACTTGATTGCTAGAGCGGATCTCAGCTTTGAAAGTTCGTGTCAGTACTCCTTTAAGCGGGTGCATTAAGCCCTTCTCACGCCCGATTCCTGGCCAATTTCCCACGTGGGGATGTGCCATGTCAGCGGCCGGCAGCGCGCGCACCATCTCCCCCGTTGCCAAGGAAGACGAGGAGATTCCTGGCCAATCCCCCACGTGGGTATGTGCCATGTCAGCGGCCAGGCTGCGCGCGCCCATCTCCCCCCGTTGCCAAGGAAGACGAGGAGCGCGCGCGCACCCGCTGCTGTTGCTATGCGGACGGCGGCGGAACGCGGACGGCGGCGGACGCTTCAGGCTCGCCTAAGAAGTGCATTCGCACTTAAAACATACATCAATCCAAAAATACGGGCTAAAAAATCCTGGGCCATTTCGACTAACGTGAAACCTGGGGAGGTCGAATCATGAAACGTATTATTGTATTCATGGCCTGTAAGTGTTTCTCTTAGCGTACGGCGCTCATTGAGTGGGCGGTGGAGAAGCGCCGGTGAAACAAGCAATAGAGCGCTTGCTATGGCGGTGGCGCACCTTCTTTCGTTGAACCGGAATTAAGAAACTCTTGCATACCCCATCTACCCCGCTTTGGCCCCCACCCTGTACTCGTCGCAATGCCGCTTCTGTGAGGCTCCGGGCACGCTTTACCGCATCGTGTGGGGCCGTGATAAAAACCCTATCCTACCCCCCGCTGCCCTTCCCCTCCCCTGAGCACTGGGAGAGAGCACTGTCCAGCTCGGACTCTGATGACCACCTTTGGCTGGTGAAGAGAGCCCAAGAAGCTGGACGGTCTCAAGGGGTCCTGGAATAAGGACTGTTCCCTAAGGCGAACTTCTTCATAGGGACGTTTTTCTCCTCCTCCTCCTCCTGTTTGGGGTAGCGGCAGGGTGAATGCAAGTGTAGAGCACTGCTCGCGCTTCGCCCTGGAGTTTGTGAGAAGAGAATTCATTACAATCCACATATCCGGGCGCAGCGACTAGTTTTAACAGCGCTGCCCTAAAATTAGAAAAAAAACCAATCAGTTTCCAATTGCTCCCGGAATTCAACACTCTGCACAACACATGCCTGTTGTGGTTAAAAGAGCTACTGGAAAATCAGTCCAGAGAAAGTCCACAGGTGTCCATGTACAGAGAGAGTTCGAAAATCAGCTGAAACTCAATACGGTACAATAGGTATGCAGCGGATGCTGTTCCTGACTACTATGAAGTGACGTTTGTTCTTAGTGATCAACGTGGCCCCAACACCAAGTAAGCATGCCATTTCCTGCTTCGATCCACAACCACCGATCAGGCCTGGCGTCAAGAGACGGTGGGTACTTGATTGTAACATAAATTAAAGCCCGTTTACAAAAAGCTTCTGCTTGTGTTTTACAATTGCTGAAGCGCACAGGGAGCATCACGGAAACATTTAAATCTTTTTAGTTTATTCTAAACCGGTTCCATCCCATATATAGTGTTTGAACGCTTTAAGTTGTACCGCGAGGCGTTCGAAAATGAGTATCCCGAGGTTTTAGAACCGTGACAACATCAGAACATTGAGACGACAGGAGACGCCGACGGAGCGAACCTATAAGGGCTTCGCCCCTATAACATGACAACCATAATGGCGTCGTTGGGAGCACTACGGTAACTTAAGCTGGTGGTTAAATGACAGCTGGCCCGGCAGCTTAGCATCGCATGAGCTATTTACGCAGCTGGGGTGAGTTTTTCAGTAGCGGAGAGGGGTTCACTCGCTCGCTGTATCCTTGCGCGTGCCATTCAATCGCCTGCTTACTATTTTCCGCCGCATACCCTCACGTTGGAAAGACGACGATTGCTTATAAGCTGTTGAGCGCCTCAGCTCCGTTAATTTTCGCGTTTTCTCGCCCTTTCTGCCAACATTTCTGCAAGAATGCCAGCCTCCTCACGGAGGTATAGGCCTTATGCGACGCATGGGACTACATCACTTAACTGTTTTCAAAAGCTGCCTGAAATCAAGTGAGTTCAGTGGGGGTTGCAGCACGGCTGCTGCCTTGCCTTGGCTGCAGCTGGAAGCGGTACAACAGGAGAAAAGAGCACCGAAGTCACATCGGTGGAACCACCATGTAAGCGACCCAATAAAAGCGACTGCTGGGATTCCACTATCGGCACTCCATCCTGTGAGAAAGATACAGCTACTCAAGAAGGAGATAATACCACGGAGATGGATGACATATATAAGGAGGGATTCAAGGTTGTGGGCCATCGCAGGCAGAGAACTGTTGGGATACCCGCACTGTTCTCTCCGGTGGAAAAAGGGAAAGATTTGAGGCGCGAGAATCCAACCAACCTTTCCTGTGCCGTGTCGTCTTTGCTCGGCAGGCCACCAAACCGCGGTCGGTTTATAGCTGAAGGTGCCTTACTACTCGACATGACCGCAGGGGAAAAAGTGGATATACTTTTACCATGCAAGCGGCTGGGTGGTGTTTTTGTATGCGCCCGACTTTATTCCTATGTGCAAAACACCTGCATAATCCGAGGCGTCCCCAAGCGGCACACGGAAGAAGCTCGTGACATAAACCGCAGGGGTCCCCCAAGAAAGGATCGTTGTGCGGCGAGATCCATCGTCACCGGGTAATTCTCAAGTTGTTCCGACCAACGTTGTTGTGCTGTCGTTCCGGCCGAAGTCTGAATGCCCGGAGATCAATTTGTGATACACAAGGAACGTTGTTGCCGACTACAAGGAATCACCTCTGCGCTGTTTCAAGTGTCAGCGCTGCGGACATGTCAAATTCTGCAGAGAAAAGCAGTGCTGAAAACGTGTCGGACGCCCACATGACTTTCTAAATTGCCAGAGAGACATTACCTGGGCAAACTGTGGTGGTGGTCACCCATCCAGATACAGTGGATACCCGTTTCGTGTGTGTGTATTATATCAACGAAAGGAAGTTGGTTTGTATGCCTGATTCTCCACCGCAAGCTCCAAAGCCATGTGATGAAGAGCACATCCCGGTAATGCCATCCTTGAAATGTGGAAATGTGAAGGACACTGCATAAGGGTTGCCATGATCATCGCCACATCAACTGCCAGCTCCTCCAAACGCGACTGAAACCTCACAAGAGCCATCTCGGAACCTGCAATTGAATCAGCGTAAAACAAATACACGGCGCAGATTGAGCTGAGTTGCCACTTCAACAAACTGTAATGAATCTCCAAAAGAGCCACAACGGTATCCACAAGCAAACCAGAGTAAAGAAGAACTATACCCTTGAGTCGTAAAAGAGCGTCGTACTCAACGCAATCAAAACGAGAAACCCAATACATACAAGGGCTGGGGACAAGTCTTGACTACAGATGAGAAAATCAAGGCGATGTTGAAGCGAATCACAGCTGCCCTGCGTTTGTTATTGGTCGGCGTCAGAACACCAGTCGCACGGACAGCTGTGCAAATCATCGATGCTGTGCAGCCCTTTTGGCCTCGTTCAACCCATAACCAGCAAAATGGCCCTGATGTATTGACCACCGACCCTGAAGGGAAGAACTCGCCAGTATTTCATTTTTAATAGAATGTTCGAGGTCTGAAAGGTCACCTGGAAGTTTTTAAGCAAAGGGCCGTGAATTATCATGTCCTCGATTTGGGATCTGTTTGCCAAATATCACATCAATTTGTGTATCTGGGTAAGAAAAATCAGGGGTATGAACAGTTCCAGCAAAGTGTTACGATCCATTCGCCGTGATATTAACCTATATTAGGCCCCAAGTTCCGGCCCACAACAGCAATGAATATGTGGCTGTCATGGTGTAATATAAGACCGACACATTTTCAGTAATAGCTGGATATGTTTCACCCTATGCAAGAACCACTCGGACACGATTATTGTTGGCTGCCCTAGATCTCACATCGTTGTAGGTGACTTCAGTGGGCACCATGAAATCTGGGGAAGCATCGTCAGCGCCACAAGAGGGCGATGTCTTGCCAACGTTATCCCCAATCATGGTTTGGACATTGTGACTGATGGTGCGCCGACATTTTTACAGGGCGCAACTTATAGCAGCTTTCTAGACCTCACACTAGTATCTAGACGCCTTTTGTTCGAAGCTGCTTGGTGCGCTGATGTTGACTCCTACTGAAGCGACCACGTGCCCACATATATGCAGTTAACTTGGTACCAAGGTTCACCACATACACGGGTACAATGTTGTACTGACAGGCAAGTCTTTCGGTCTTCTCTTTAATTTACCTATACTAGCTCGGCTACAGTGACTGATATCGAAGTGAACATTGTCTAGACAACGAGGGATGCATCACGCAGTGCTGCATGCTCTTCTCAAGACAGTCCAGGGGATGCTTTGTACCAAATGCTTCGCGCTGTTCAACGAGGTACAGATGGGCAAAAGCTGTCTCTGTCCTGAGAGCGTCTCAAAACGTTTTTCGGCTTGTAACCCGGTGTTTAAAGCTGCTATAGCTTTCCTGGAGCACGGTAGTTCACCAACATCATTTTCCTCTTAATTTGTAGTGGAGGAGTAGGACACGAATTATAAGGGTAATAAGCCGTGCTGTGATACAAATGAACACTCGCACTACCTTCTTTGTGTTTATGACTACTGAGAGCCATAGGTACCACCATCCCAGAATGGCACTGCGTGTTTTACATAATACCGTTGCAGTCTCAGGTTTGCTTTTGCTGAGATATTTTAGATGCGACGCATCTCATTCACTCTCCTTGCCCCTGCATCTATCCGGCGTTGGTGTCGGCGTTGTCGGCGTCCACCCCTCATCCATTCTCCTCGCCGCGCCAGCTGCGCTCTCCGCCGCTCACCCCCTCTCCTCTCCGATAGCGAACACTCTCCCGCGAGGGGCATTGGATTGGATTCGATTGGACTGGCTTGGCTTGGCTTGGCTTGGAGTGGATTGGATTGCATTGGATTGTATTAGAACTCTGCGATGCTTCGCATCACCTCAGGGTTCCCTTCGGGAAGATGGTGTAATTTTTCAACTTACTATCACATAGATTAATTTCGACTGAGATTAATTTCGACTGAACGCAACCCGGAAGCAGTACTAATATGACTTGTGCGACGTCCCCGATGGACGAGCTGCTGAAAAATATGCGTTATGGTTGAGTATTACTAACAATAAAAGCGTGTTTCCTACATCATGCACCAGTTAGCGTCTTACAAGCATTGGAAATTTCTTGTTTTGTGTAACACATCTCCAACAAGCTCGAGGATTGAACGCTGCTCATGCTATTTTCCTTCAGAAAGAAGGCTTTGGAAGGACTATTCGGACTTTCCAGACACGACTTTGAGAAAAAAGCGCATACTGCAAGCACACACTGTTCTACCATTAATCAGCACTCCCAACGCCCTCAAAGGCCGGCTGTCAAAATCGGTGGCGGTTGCGTTTCTTAAGCCTGCAACCTTGCTCAAAAACAAAATGGCCGCAATTTTCTCGTCTTTTAAGGGTACCTTATTCAGTAGTTATGGTCACAACTAGTCGGGGGCGAAGTAGCCCAAGATAGAATTCCTTTTTTTCAACAAGACATTTCCGGCAAACCTTTATCAAGAGCTTTATTGGCCGGCAAAGAGCAAGCGCTCGATATCACGACAGAGACATACTCAATCGTGAGCACAATTGCACCAACATCACTACAGCAGCCCATAGATCGTCATATAACTTTAGAGCTCTTTTTTACTAAGTAGTAGAAAACAAAACACACGAACGCGCAAAACACACAGGGAAATACAAAAGTCGTTGTTGCTACAATTACGTACAACCAGTAAAGAAGACGGCAGTTCCGCTGTACGGTGTACAAACGTTTAGCATAAAGCACAGGCAGCGTGGGATTAAGAACGTAGCGGAACATTAAACTTACGAAGAGTAATGATTAATGGGTTCAAAGTGTTCAAAGGTTTCCGTAGGGCAAACTGCGATGAATACACAAGGCGAATGCACACGGATGCGAAATGTTGCAATGTCGGCCATCTCTCATAAACATGATGGTTGAATGTATGGCCAGGAAAGAATACTACTATTGGTGAATCGAAGGGTCTCGTAGAATTTTGCACTGACCCTGTGCAAACGCATAAATTAGATGATTTACCGGCGCCACTCATTGGCCTGCAGGTGTCGCCAAGAACATTCCCACATCCTTTTTGCATCTTCGTAAAAGAGTTGGCCCTGTTTTATTTTACTTTGGTGCAGATAGGGGTCAGCGGAACCCCGCAAAATCTTTAACAACAAATACATCAAGACATAAAAAAGGAACGACGAAGGGTGGTTGAGGGCGGCCGTGCAATTCACAACGAGTTCAAGGCGTCCCGGATCTTTTGAAGCATAAAAAAGCGGCTGACGCAGAGGCCCTCTCTCAAGGTTGTCAGCTGCACGTTGAAGACCAGCCACGACATTTTTTTACGCACTCCAAGAGACTTGATGTATTCGACCTGCATGAATGTTTCAAAAAAGGGGCTCATTACCATTTTACCCAAATGCAAGCGAAAAGGGTCGGCGATAATTACAGAGGTGGTGAATGCATTTAAACACACAGGATACCTGGCACGCCTCCCTCCTTTGACATGGGACATGCTCTAAGAAGTGTGTTCACTTAGAATTGAGAGAAAAAACAGGCTTCGGTACTATACTCAGCGCCAATTAAGCCAGGAAAGTGTTCTCATCGTTATTAGCACACACAAAGCAGCCTTTCTAATTTACCAAACAAATATTTCGTCTTGTCCTTTTTTATTGGGATGAATGTCTATCGTTACTTAAAGAGAAAACTTGTGTGTTGATGTTTCAAGCATTCCGCGCCAAAATAGTTTCTCTTTAGAAAAAACTTACGGGACGGAACAGAGGTTCAAATATTGTTTCTTAGGTTTTCATTGCACGCATTTACGCATGTGATGCGCGTCTCGCACTGAAAGGGGTCGAAATACTGCTCCCCGTGCCTACGGTTTCGCAACTGTACCAACGCTGAAGCACAATGCTGCAGCCATAAAACACAGCAACAATAACGGCACCGTTGGCCCACTCCGGTCACCTAAAGGAGCCATGAATACAAAATGCAAGTATGTTTTATTCGAAAGCTTTCGTGTTTTATAGTGCCCCCAGCGCTTGTCCGTATACAAACGATGCTATTACTGAGAAATTAATCAATTTAAGTTAAATTTTGATTTCCCCGCTAAATCGTGTGTTTTTGTGTTCTGCAATGACATCACATGTGCCGACAGCTCTGCAGCCTAGGGTCCCTTGATTCACGCGTCCGCCTTACAGGGTGGAGACACGTATGCGCTGGGGCCGCCTTTTTAGGTCACTCGCTGGCCGCCGAAGCAAGTCACTGTATGAAAACCGCGCAAAAATCACCGCCGCAGCGCGGTTTACAGGCGACGTTTGAATCATCTTATCGGTTTTGCGTTGCTGGGTCTCGTGAAAAACGAAAACAACAACGCCTTGAGCACGCTGACTCAATTTCAGCGGCACGGGACCGTTCCAAGGGTGTCTCCACCCTGTACGGCGGTGCTGGCATTGACGTACTCGCACGTTTGTATAAGTTACTGAACATAGATGGCGCCACCATACCATGGCAAGCCGTTTTCTGCCTTTGGTTTGTTTTTGACCGTAATTATTCCTGGCTTGTTTTTCTTCTGGGAGAAAATGTAGTGCTCGCTCGACAAATATGGTCATGTAAGACACCGTTGCTTGCGTCAATTGGCCAGTGTTGTCTGAGACAACCCCAACGCCCCTCAGTGCTGTGCAGTTAAACCAAGCATAGTTCACGCAGTATGAACAGCAGTACGCATCTGTACTTCTATGTTTACATGTGCTTTCGTAACTTCTACAGTGTGTCCCACCATTCCTATTGCTTTAAGAAGAATGTGCGCTAAACTGCAGCACAAATAGCTCGTTCTGCAATCTTATCAGCTCAGCCTAATTTGCGTTTGCTTTTTCCGGCCTCCGCCAATCCCAGAGCAGGCTGGCATGACATCATAGGTTCTGTTGCGGGAAATGAGCTAGTGGGTCGCATGGCCATTTCTTTTTTCCTAATTTTATAGCTTATTTGAGTGAAGTTTACGTTAAAACTGTTGTCAGCATGATTTTAACGAGGCCGTCTTTTGAATGAACCCAACTTGTGTTTTGTCTTCATGGCTACTTTAAGCTGGTTGTCAAATGGCACCTGTAATGACTGATAACTGCAGCAGGAGCTGTTTGAGCTAGGGGAATAATTAAGCGGTGGAGAAAGGTGCAATCATTCGCTGCGTGTTTCCCCATGCCATTAAATCATCCTATCACTTCTTGCCGTCACCTCCAGTGAAGTTACTTTCAATGGCGCCGAGGTAACCTAAACCAGCGACTCATGGTGAAGCAAGGTGCAGACATGTTGAGCTACACATACCCTGGAGTCTGCGATATGAGCTGATGGAGACACAGAATCATGGCTTCTACTAGTAATGGCGTATTGGAAGAGAAACAGCGACATTTGTATGCACACTGGCCGCGATGCTGCAGGCAAAGCCGAAACACAGGACAAGCATGGCCAATACAAGCGCGTGATAACGCCCAACCATCGTGATTAACAAGCCGTCTTGCATGACCATGATTCCAAAATAGTTAAATCGCGAAAAACCGATTTTTACAAGAAAAACAGCTCGTGTTGACGGCGAAAACGTGAAGACTACATGTTGTCATGATCGAGAATAACCATGTCAACAACATATTCCCGCCAATCATCATAAACAGCTTTGACAACAACCTTGCGATAACTGCCAAAGACAAAGGCACAGTCACTCGCAAAACTTTGCGGGATCTGAAATTACGTGGCGAAACGTGTTTAACCGGCATTGCTGCGTCAGCTGCCGCCACAGGCCATCGGGTCGACGCTCGGGAATCTTGCTCATCGAGCTTGGTTTGCGTATGCCTGTCGTTCCTTTATTATCAGGCTTTATTATCTCTCACTCGCTTTCCTGGTAACGCATTTTCGATATTCGCAACAGCCGCTGTAGCAGCGCGTGACTATCGCTGCAGGACTGATGTCACTGGTGTTGTTAACTACAGAGGCAGTTTGCGGCCGCCTTTGTCGGGGACGTCATCGTTATTTGAATATATGCTAATTATGAAGTGATGCACTGGTGGACCATTAAAGGTAATGCAAAGGAGCTGTTATAGGCTACATTCTGACGAAAACTGCGCGCGCCAACACGATATGTAGAAAAAGTCTGGTCGAAAAGATTGAATATTGCGGCAAAGCCAACGATGTAGTGAATGCTCTGTCGCCCCTTATCTGATATAAATATTCTACAAAAAAGGCACTGATTGCTTTAGGTTTGCTCAGATGGAGAAACAGCGAAGTTCGCGGCCCCTCCTCGTCGGAGTCCCGGCCGTTGCACCTCCCACCAATGGGCGATCTTGGCCGTGAAAGTTCTCCATTACTGGCAGGCCCGCATGGTTTAGTCATCAGTCTTTCACATCTCTCCTAAAGTGAATCACGTAAGCACAAGCTAAAACCCGCGGCACCGGGCTTTGAAAACTCGGCGTCTGTAGACCGAGCTCTTTGTACTCCCTACTAAAAACCCGAATTCACGTCAACTGCCAGGAGCAAAGAACGCGAGAAATGACGCCGCAAACGGAGCGCAGCGTTCTCGAATATCGAACTAGGTGACGCCAGGCCCTCCTCACAAGGTGCCGGCTTACATGCACTGGATGTGTTTATGGTATTTTTCGCCAGCTGCTCACGTGGCCCAAGCCGACGCGCAAGCATGGACGATACCCGGTGCTCTTTACGAGGCGCATGCTCACGTCCATTCGGGATTACTTTGGTGTTCGTTTTCTAACGCCATCAGACCAAGCCAAACAGCTCAGCTGTTAAAAAAAAATTAGCGCAGCTTGTACTAGTGGTGCCAGGCGGCTGGAGAAACAGCCGCGCACGCGTCCCCTAGCCCTTCTTCGGAGACTCGGCTGTTGCGCCGGACATGGCTTTCCAAAGTTATCGCATGAAGGTCTCAATTACTGACAGGCCCACATAGTTTTGCCGGCAGGCTTCAACATCTCTCACAAAATAGACCCACCCGCCGCGGTGGCTCAGAGGCTAAGGCGTTGCGCTGCCGAGCACGAGGTCGCGGGTTCGATTCCCGGCCGCTTTTTTGATGGAGGCGGAAAGCAAAAACGCCCGTGTGTACGAGATTTCGGCTCACGTTAAAGATCTCGAGGTGGTCAAAATTAATCCGGAGCCATCCACTACGGCGCGCCTCATCGCCTGAGTTGCGTCGGCGCGTTAAACCCCACACTGAATCACTGAATGAACAATGAACAAAGTAGACCCGCGTTAGCACGTGGTATAACCTTCTGCAACCTGCTTCGCAAAGTCGGCGTCTGTAGCACGAGCTTTGTGCTTCCCTCTTCAGGCCAGAACGTACAAGAACGTGCGAGGAAAACGGGATACGCGAGATAAAGCTACAAATGCTGGGTAGAGTGTTCTCGAAGGTCGACTGGTGCCGGCTAGCGCGCTGACGTCATAACTTGGCGAAGCTTGCCTCGGCCTACACGGCTGGGCGAAGGTCCTTCGGCCTCCTTGCTCTAGGGGAGTTGTTTTTATTTCATTGCGAACGCCAAAAGACGAAGCTCAAGTGTAAGCAGTGCTTCTATTCAAACTCATGCTGAAATTGGTCGCTAGGACGACTGTGTCATTACGCGTTGTTTTACTTGTCATAATTGGTTAGCTTACACTGAAGTTCTAGATGTAACAGAATTCAAAGATGCTCTTAGTATATCCCAGTCTGCGGGGGTGTATTGACGCTGAAATCAGTAACCAGCCTAATCCTTAATTTAGGAAGAATTCTGATACACATTATATCAAATATCGTTGCTAAGACGAGCGGTAGAATACGCCGGGTTTCAGTTATTTTATAATTGCGTTGTTCACACTGTACTGTTCAATATTGTGGAGTTCTCGTGTGCTCTTATTGCACAGCCAACTTCGGAAGTCGAGAATACGACTGCAGTTCGTGGAAGTTTTATTCAGCCTAATTAACAGGGAACAATGCTTGATTGGAATTTCCAAACGACACCGTTGTTGCGTGCACTTCTTGGACTATGCAGCATTTGCTCCAGTCATTCTTTAAGAAAAAAAGAGCAATATGTTTTTTTATTTCTGTTCAAGTAACCTCCACATTGTGCCCCCTCATTTACAACCGGTGACATTATTGTCATGACAATAAAACTATTGGCTACGAAATGGCAAACCAGGAGAGGCTAAACTATATAGGTGCAACAATGCTAGAAGGCTCTTAGGGACAGAAACACAGTGCCCGGCCGGAGACGGACCTAGATACTTTGGTGCAGTAGTTGCCCCTCACCTCTCATGACTTGACCGACCAATGCAATGCTCGGCCCTCAGTCCCCAGCAGCTGTAGAAAACTTCACCACCGCGGTGATCAGGTCAGCGATAGCGCAGATTGTGCTAGCCATTATAGATCCAGGCAGTCCGTTATTAGAACTTGCACCTTGCAACATCTTATCTAGAGAGTAAGCTTTGCTGTAGTGTTACAGAAGCTCTCCGAAATTAGGTAAGGAAATAAAGGCTTAAGCTAAGTTCGAAGAACAGGAGAAGGCATCATGGAATTGCCTAGTGGACATACACTGCGCTTCTGCGAAGTAAAAAGACTTCATAGTGAAACAATCAGCACAAGGAAGACGAGGACGAGGAAGGCTGGAAACACAGCGCTGGGTTGTTGTCTTTCTTGCGCTGGCGTTTTTTCATCATGAACCTGTACCAACTCGCCCAAAATTCCATATTGGTACACCAAAAAATACCACGAGGCGGGATTTTTAATCCACAGCGAAATTGGACGGAATATGGAGGAGTTCATTAGCACGAACGAAAGAATCGCAGTCGTGGTAATCGAGCTAAGCAAGCGGTCAGGCTAAATATTCTATATTTCTTCGCGCCAACAGCCAGCTGCGGCAATGAGGCCATAGACAATCTCATAGGGGGCATCAAATCACGAATTAATGAGGGTACAACACAGTTTATGATTGTGGCGGGAGAATTTTACGCAAAAGTAAATGAGAAGGAAATAAGAGAAAGCTCAGGGCGAAGCTTCGGAGTAGGCATTTCGAACAGCAGAGTACATACACTAGTGGGATTTGGTGAGAGAAACCACTTAAATTAATGAATACTTTCTTTTGAAAACGAAAGAAGGAAAATGCACATGGAAAGGTCCCAAAGGCAAAAAAAGGAAATTGAATCGATTTAAGCGACAACCCAGGTATTGTGCAGGATGTAGTGGTGCTAAGCAAAATTCGGTGCAGTGATCACAGGGTGATGACGTGCAAAAGTAAGGCTAAATTTGCATAAAATAAAGAATGAGACATCGAAACGTAAGTAGCCAGACATAGAATCAGTCAAAGCCACTGCACAGGATTTAAAATATTCTTTCCGAACAAGCGCGCGGTTTAACAAGCGAGAACGAGAATAGTGTAGGCATGCCAAGTGTTAACCTAACAACGGCAATTGTAGAATAAGCTCAGCTCTGGTACAGGCAGCCTGTGATAAACGGGAAACAAAGTGAAAAAAAAATCAATTGTCTAAATGCGAAATGCAAAAGCATGAAAATGTCTAGTATGGAAGATCATATTGCATTAGCCTTAGCCTAAATGGCGAAATTGGTAAACAGAAGTAAAATTAATTACAGTCGTGCGTAGAACGTGTCAGCAATCGGAGAAACACTGGAAATAGGAGGAAGCTTAAGAGACACTAAAAAGAAGCTAGCAATACGCGAAGTCAATCTACGCACTCAGGGTCAAGTGAGGTAACATTGCGAACAACGTGGAAGAGATGAAGCAGCGAAAAGAGTTTAAACCAGAGTATGACTCTGTGACATTTGACCAGGGATTCTACAAGAGTACAGACTTAATTCGCAAAGTCCCTGCAATAATGAAAGGCGACATGTAAAATGCTCTCAAAGGTAAGCAAAGAGGAAACTCTGCACGTGACGACGCCGTACCCATTGATCTTTTAAAAGAAGAAGGCGCTGGTATTGTACTTCAAAAGCTTGCAGCACCATTTGCCGAACACCTAAATACACTACAACTGCCCATCGCCCTGAAAAAGCACTAACGTCCTTGTGATCCACAAGAAGGGGTGCACGAAAAATATAATTACTGACCCACCAACCTACTCTTATATGAAGCTATTTAACAAAATTACAGTTAAATGAACAAACAGCCTAGATTCTCATGTAACTAGAGAGCGGGCTGCGTTAGGAAAGACTACTCAAGTTTTTGTGACATCCACGTCGTCGATCAATTTAAAGAAAAATTACCTGAGTATAATAAATGACCTTTAAACGACATTGATAAATTACACAAAGAGTTTCAGTCAGTGAGCACACCGGCAATGCTGGAAGAACTGAAAGACCACAAACTAAAGAAGAGCTACATGAGATTCCTAGACGGCATTAACAGGTGAACGAGAATGATAATCGTCAAGCGAAGCGACAAATTCTTATTCAGTAATGGTGTATTAGAGGTGTATACCATCTCGCCAAAAGTGCTGTCAGCTTGTTTATAAGGGTTATCCAGGACGCTTGACTGGAAAAACCCGGGAACACGCATAAGCGGACAATAGGAGACACATTTGATGATTTCAAACGCCACTGTCTTGCTAAGCAGTCTGCATGACACCTGCGAAAACTCCTTGAGATTATGAATGCAGAAAGCAGGGCTGTGGGAGTAAAAATATATATGAATGAAGCTCAAGTAATAAATAAACATTACCAAATCCCCATCTTCCCCATATTTAATAAAACGCCTGAACAAGTACAAAATTATGACTGCCTCAGTGATTTCGTGTGTGCGGATTCTAACCGCGAAAGAAAATGTGTATCAAATGAAAAAGAGAACGCACAAAAATTCGTTCTTCCGATCATGAGATATGAAGAGGAGACTTGGCGCCTCACCAAACAATTCCAAACCAAACTTACGCCGGCTCAGCGGGCCATATAAAGAATATTAGGGTTAACGTTCATGAGCAAGAAACGAGCATTCTGGGCAAGACAACAAACTACCGCATAAGAGAGAGGATAATTCAGAAATGCATAATTCAAAAACTTGCCTCTGAAAGATCTCTATGACTGAGAGACCCGGATCGTTTGTGCGCAGACTTTCACATCTCTCCCAAAGCGAACCAGGTTCATGCGCTAGAACCCGCTGCAAATTCCAAAGCCAGTGCCTTTCGCTACGACAGCGAAAAATTCCCCCGCATTTCCCCGAAGGGGAGTATGAGGAAGTGCGAAGCACGGGGTGATGCTATGAGGGGGAGTTTGTTGAAGTTTGGTGGCATTTTGCCCGTGATCACGTGATCCCCCCTCGTGATCACGTTCGGCTTAACACGCCTCGTTTGTCCCTCTGCGGAAATCTTGGTGAATTAACGTGTATGTTCGAGAGGAGGAGCGCACCGCACCGGAGCGCACCGCAGCTGCGAAGCGCCGACCGGAGTGAAGGGAGAGGAGGCGCAGTCACGTGAGAGAATGCAGAACTAGCGGGTTTGTAGTATCACGTGTACACCACGCAGTTATCAAGCCGCTATAACGCCGCTGAGTCGCCAACGCACGCCGCTGACGACGTAGTTTGAATGCGTTAAAGATATAAGGCGCGTTACTAACACTGATATCAACGTCCGCGTCCGTGGCTTAGTCGGTAGAGGCGTCGCGCTGCGGCCGCAAAGTCCGCAGATCGAAACCTGGCGCCGGATGCTGTTTTTTTTTTATATAGTGTAGTGGCCTGGCTGGCGCGCCGAGAGAGGGGTTGTGCGAGCTGGAGAGTAGTAAAGGGGCTTTAGGAGAGTAGGCGAGGGGGGAGAGGAGGCGCTATGCGAGCGCGACGATTCAGGCTCGCTTAAGAAGTGCATTCGCACTTATTCTGGCCAATCTCCCACGTGGGGTATGTGCCATGTCAGCGGCCAGGCAGCGCGCGCCCATCTCCCCCCGTTGCTAAGGAAGACGAAAAGCGCGCGCACCCGCAGCTGTTGCTATGCGGACGGCGGAAGGTTCGGGGTCGCTTATAAAGTGCATTCGCACTTAAAATGCTGTGGGGGATTTTATAACGACAGGAACCCTGGTGCGATATCAACCATGCGAAGCACTTTTACTCAGTTCGCTGCACATGTTATTGTTCGCCAGCGCAGCTAATCCCTACCCTTCGGACTTTTCGGGTGATCCAGTGGTTAGGTTCCTCGTTTCGCGCCGTAAAGAACCCGGGTTCTATTCCCGGAAACCCCGTAACCACATTTTTTTTCTTCAGCCGTTGGGTATTCTATTTTCGCCTGGCAGATTTGTGTCGGCCTAATCAGCTCTGCTGTTAACACGCCAGGATATGCACGCTGCAAACCGAAATGAAGAAAACACTAAAAACAGACCAACCAAACACTACGCGCTTTGAATAAACGGAGAGTTACATAAGAGACCAACTAAATTCACCTCATTTTTATGATGGAGTAATATTACAGAGCTGGACAACAAAGGACACAAAACGTAAGAACAAGAAAATAGCAACGCATGTAAGTGGTCATTGTAAAATCTGGCTTCTCATAAATGTTGACTAGGGGCATGCGAAAACTACATTAGTGCACAATTTTCTGGATTTATTTGAATTTCCTCGGACAGGTATCACATTAAGTAACAAAATATATGTCGGGTACTGTGTTTAACAGCGTAAAATGGTTCAGATCGCGTACGCATGAGGCAAATATTTCTGATTTCTGAAGCAGAACTCCATAAATGTTACACCTGAAATATGGCTGCAATACGACTAATTTCATCTAACGTTCGACCGCTTGCACCGCTCGATATGCTCAGAATGGCAGAAGAAATAGGCTTGTTTATGTACAATATAACACTCGTTTGAGTATGTCACGTTTATAGTGGTTCTGATGGGGAAGGGCTGTTACAAGAGTGGCTGAGGAAATTTCACCTAGGTCCTCCCGAGAAGAAAACCAGTAGTCTTAATTTGATAATCCACGGTGTCAACAAAATAGGCCGAGAAATTCAGGATAACTTATTTCGTGAACAAATGGTGGTAACACAATATGTGAACTCGGTTAGTAGGTGTGTTCTCCGAGAACGATGAGTTATGTCACTAATTTTCCGCGCACGCATCTTGCCCAGTTAATTAATATGGTATAGGAGGTAAAAACCCGATATTCTCGTATTGCCAGCATAGGTCGGCAAAACAGAACTCACTCAAACTCAATCACAATTTTTTTCATTCACGCTGTACTCAATCAAACTCAGACTCAAAAAGTTCGTCTGTTCACAAAATCACTCGTACTCACTCATCAAATACTCATTTGTAATCGTACTCACTTGTACTCAAACTCATTTGTCCTCACGAGTATTCGTACTCAATCTGTACTCATGAGTACTGAATCTGTACTCATGAGTACTCACTCTGTACTCATGAGTACTCAATCTGTACTCATGAGTACTCAATGAGTACTACTGCTCATGAGTACTCAATCTGTACTCATGAGTACTCAATGAGTACTACTGCTCATGAGTACTCAATCTGTACTCATGAGTACTCAATTTGTATTACTCACGAATAATCAACTTATCTGCACTGTTAGCTAGGTCGTAGCTCGAATGAAAGACTAAGTAGAAAAAATAAATTGTTTAATTGATTAGAAAAACACAGGTTACATATAAATCACGACAGAGGAACAAAACGTCTGACGCGGTGCACTGTCGTTGGGCGACTTACTGCGCGAAGGCAAGTACATGTGACAAAGTAAAACGGAACGTAAGCACTCCCGTTGCGTCTGGTGTCTCCTCTTGTTCTCAGGCCGGGTCGGGCTCAGGGGAGCTCGGGAGTTGTCGGTGCAGCCGTGGCCGTAAACTGCGTTTTTCTGCGTGTCTTCGGGTGGCAGCTTTTGTCGTCCGTTTTCTTGTTTGCACTACTGTTTGCACTACTGTACTCAGGAGTGCATATACTCAAGAGTGCAAGCACTCGCAAAAACAGTATTCATGAGTATTGTACTCATGAGTGCTGTGTACTCATGAGTGATGTGTACTCATGAGTGATGTGTACTCATGAGTGCTGTGTACTCATGAGTGCTGTGTACTCATGAGTACTCATACTCATTAGTACTCAAACTCATGAGTACTCATACTCATGAATACTGTACTCATGAGTACTCATACTCATGAGTAGTGTACTCATGAGTACTGTACTCACGAGTAGTGGACTTACCCCTATACTCACTCGTCATCGTACTCACTATTTTTTTCTGGGTGTGTGATCACTCATCATCGTACTCATTCGTGAGTTTGAGTACAAATGAGTACAAATGAGTGTACTCACGAGTGAGTACGCCGACCTATGATTGCCAGACTGGTCGTTAAGGCTGTCTTGTTGTTTGCGAATAGTATGAGCAACAATCTGTTGCTTGTTACGAAATGTGTACATCATCTGGCACTTCAGCTTCAAATTACCATTATCACTATCATGTCCTACCTTATCTGCTTATGACAACCATTCTCAACATCATTTCCTGGGTTTGTGCTCTCGGCTGCCGCTCTGAATAAACGCCTTGTGCCGACCGCCTCCGCGGCGTCTGCCGTCTGTCTGTGGCGGGTTCCTCAAGAGGTGTATTTGCTTTACTGCCCCGTCCTCTGGTGCTATCAGCTACATCCTTGAGGCTCCGTTCCGGTCGACGTATCCCACTACAAAAGTCACTGATCAAGTGAGAAAGCACCTCGAGACCCAGCGCCTCCACGCACTCTGCATGGATTCTCACAGGCCACCAGACCGACCCTTCTTTCTGCGCTGGTCTCTGTGGCGAAGCCATGGAGGACAGGCTCGGCCAGTACAATCGCGTGAGACGACTTAATAGCTGGGCGATGTTTTCTAGCTACAAAATGTGGCATTCGTCCTGGACAAGGCAGCGAAGACGTGGTTCCAGAACCAGGAGGCAACCATTGAGGACTGGACCCCCTTTACTGAGCGGCTGCCCCACATTTTTTGCACCCCATCAGCTGGCTCCGATGGCGCCAAGAAAACGACCGCATGCACCCGAGATGTGCCGTGATGCGAGTGGCAATGTTGATTTGCGCCTGTTGTGGCGTGATATAGCACGATGCGTGCGCGCGCGTTCCTCCGCTAGCTGCGAACTGCGAGGAAGGATGGTGAGGATATATTTTTATTATGGCGTTTGCTTCCTCCAACATCTCCCAGTAATTATTTTTTTCCGCTGTCTGAAAGATAAAGTTCACTTCACTAATTTTTAAGACCCCGTCATTGTTGATGGGTACAGATGGAAGCTGTATAGGTGGGTTGTTAGTTAGATTATTGAATTCTTACGAAACAAGGAACAATAGTTTATAATTTCAGATTTTGCATCTTCATTTAAATCATATAGACAATGAGCGGTCTTTGCTGTAACCACAAGTCTTGCACTGGAGCGCTTCTCTCTGTTATAACCATCTACAGGCCGTTAAACCATCTGCCACTCCTGATGCTCTTCTGGTCTTCTTTTGGCTCAAAAGCCATGTGTACAGAATGAACGTTTCCGCCTTGGCATAGGTCACGCGGCAACAGTCGGGACAGTGGGGGACGTTTTTGCAACAAAATTTGTCCTATAGGAGCCCATGGTACTATAAAAGTTATCGATAGTTATTAGCGACATCTACCAAGGCAGCACAAACCACTGTTATCTAGTCGTCTGAACCAACATAGTTCAATTTCTTGCAGGATAGTTACTAAACACGAGTTCCATCCGTTCTCTATAACCTCCGCCATTTAGTAAGCTATAGGTATTAATAGCCGGTGGAGTGTCCTGGTTTTATAAACTCCCTCGTCAATTTGCCCAATTCTGAATAACCCAACATTTGTTATATTCGTTTCTATATTGGCCCAGGAATGCATTGCCGGATAGTACAGCTTGTAAGACATGCACTTAAGGTTTCCCCTCATACTCTGAGCCCGTTTGGGCGTTATGTATTAGAGTATAGCTCAGGACGAATCAATTTCATGGTTTCATTGTTGGGCGCTTGGTGAAACAAGACAGAAATGCTTGTTGCGTTGCGGTATGGAACGACCTGTTCTTGAGACATGGTAGAGGAGGAAATATTGAACCTTCAAGAATTTGCATAACTGCTAAAATAATTGGAAGTTCAATACAAAAGCTATGAAATCTGCGATTTATCACAAAACCTGTTGGTGAACTCAGTCCTCATGCTACAACTAATTAGCAAGCAGCCTGTAAAGAGCCTTCAGCTTTAAAATACCCTAAGAGCCAGAATTCTCCAGAATGAAATTGTTGCTCGTGCCAATGTAGCTTATTCGCATTTTCCCAGAAAAAGGTGTAGCTTATTGGCGTTATTCCAGAAAAAGAATACACTTTTAACGTATAAAAGGATAACAAACCTTTTGATCCAAACTTTCCGCTTCCTCTCCAATGTAGACATGCTCGTCGTTTCCTCGAAGGTAGTGGCCTACTCTTCCGAACGGTAAGCTCTTCCTGCGTTCAGGCGGTCCGCAGAGCTGGAACGAGAACGCGTGTTCATGTTTAACGTGTGTCTTGGGTTCAAAGAGCACCAATATTAGAATGATCATCATAAATATACCCATACCATAATTATCTTAACACAACCAGCGCCTCCCTCATCCATCACATCTCCAGTAATGTCACATACGTTAGAGGCCATATGCGCACTAGAAAAGAAACAACTTTAAAGTTCTGGCATCCGTTTTTTACTAAACATGAATCTCTTAATCAGAAATCTCCTACCGTGTTGCTGCCTTTGTAACAAACCTCCATCCCTTACACCCTTTACTTAGCGTTCTTGAGTGGCTACTCTGCAACGTGATTCCAGTGTGTTGTCCGTCATTAGGATATGCTGACCTGCCAAGCTAAACCACACTCTTTTAATACCCCACACAGAGGCTTCCAATTTCCTTCACTCGCTAAGCTATCATAAGCAATTTGAAGCTGCAAGTGCGACGTTACCACCCAAGTGGGGTCGCTGCGGTGGTATTACAAGTTTTTTTAGGACTTAAAACGGTGCTTTCATGGTGGCCTCAGTATTGCTGCACCATCGCACGAAGTTGGGCTCTATATTGCTACCATGACAAACCTTTTCGGCTATTAATGCTCATGGTGTCCGATTGAGCGCCATCAAAAATCATGAAGTATTCTACCCACAAATGAAGAGAGGAAAACATCAAATAGTGGTTTACCAGTGGGTTCCAGGACACACACCCACGCACATACCACTACATAGATATTTACAAATATCAAAATCAAACGACGGCGACTTCTCGAACTTACGCTGTGCACCCATTGTTTTTGGCTCAACCCAGAGGGCCCAAGAAGCAAAACACAAGTTTGTTTACCGCAAATGTTGCCTCATTTTAAAAATTCGCCGCGTGTCTGCTTACTTCGTTACAAATGTCGTCGAAAGACGGTAGCCATCTGCCGAGCGTATCCCTTGAATGCCTATCTTATCTTTCCCGCCACTATGTCGCCCTCTTCCCCTCCCATTTGGCTCCTCCCATTATAAGCAGGTAGCAGACTTGCTGGAGTCAATTCAGTTTACGCGCGTTTTACAGCTCGCGCATCATCTATTCCTACTTTCCGTTTTGGTTCAACTTGGAACACCGCCACGTGATCTAGGCTCGTTGCGCAATATGTTTCTGCCATAATATCGCTTTGAACTTGTATTGTTTTATTCTGCTATCGCAAGAATCTAGAATCCGTGCATTTTTTAAATGAAAAGGACACTTTAAATGCCACTGTCTGTATTCATGTCTCTTCACAAATCTGCCTGCTGTTTTCTTTTTCCTGAACAATGTTTACAAGTAAGAATTGTGTTTCCAGGTAGGGGTAAAAAAGGTTTTCCTATGTAAACCCGTCGTTCACGTCAACCTTCAATTTTTGGCCTGAAGTTACCAAAGAGGGGCATACATGCATACAAACATACATAGACACATGCATGCATTTATGCAAACGTACATACATACATACATACATACATACATACATACATACATACATACATACATACACACATACACACATACATATAGATATACATGCATGCATGCATACATACATACATACATACATACATACATACATACATACATACATACATGCACGCATGCATACATAGATAAAGACATACATACATAAGAAACTATTTGCACCACTCAAAAGCACAGGCAGTAATCTCCGCCCCCACCATTAGTCAGCCGGGATCCCTTGGAACTCGGCGGCTTCTAAGGCGAGACCGATGACTTTGCGCTGAGTGCTTGAGGACCGGCTGAGTAATTGGTCCCCCCATGATGCAGTATTTCTATGAGGTTTCTTGTTAGAGGAAAACGTCCGGGCCTTGTGGACGATGTCCGCGACGCTGTTACAGTTCTTGCATCTTGAGTCGTATAATTTGGGATGTCATTTGCTGTATAATAAAGGGTTTGGGAAGACCCCGGTATGAAGTTTCTCAAGTAGACCTCTTCTTTCTTGCTAAGGTGGGGATTAGCTGGGGTAAATACTTTCTGCACCTGACTATAATGCGGGGTAATTTCGAGAAAATTTCCAAGTTAGTCTGCCATCGGGGATGGTTCTACGAACGTGTCCAGGGCATCCTTGCCGATCTTCCGGAATAGAAGAGCTCAGGTGGTCGCATGTTTCTTTTCGTTCCCGATAAGACACAAATGAGCTGGAGCCAAAATAAGCTTCACCTGTTCAGCTGTCACTTTAGCGCTTGCGAGAATTTTTCAGCCAGTGTTAGAAATCCTGCCTCGGTGATAACTTCTAATGGCTAACTAATAGATTTGCCAACTATCACTCTCGTTCCTGGCTTAGCGCCAGTGCGATGGAAGCCTCCTCGGCTCCTTGCGTGTCTTTAGTAACTATTGTGCAGCATGAGTGCGGGATGCCGTCTTCCGTTACTGCAACTGATGTGTAAGCTTTCTTAGGTGTTCTGCACCGTTGGCGTGTATTAACATCCGGCCGACCTCCGTATCTGATTTGCAGGGCACTGGACCTATTCTTACGTCCGCCCTCGTGATTTGCCGGGTTGATGTTGTTGACTAGGGGCGATATGGTTAGCTTATCTCTAAGATGCTTAGGAAGTTCCTTCATGTCCTTAGCCATCTCTCTAGGTTTGCAGCACAGTCGTTCTAGTAATGGTCGCCCTATTCTACTGCCCAGCAGTCATGGTTGCTGTGATGCACTGGTCGCCTCTATTAACTCGTCTAGGTGTTCGAGACCTGTAGGCTGAGTCTCTTGGCCGCCGAGTGTTTGGGGAAGAACCTACGCACATTTTATTCCTTTTTTATGAGGAGGTTTAACTTAACTTACTTTTCCTTGCCTCAGTGAGTTTCAGGAAGGGAGCAACGAAGAGAATGCGGCTAACGTTGAAGGTCTCAAAAAGCGTGAGGAGGTTTGCTTTCTTCATTCCACCATGTTGTGGGATATGCGCTCTACCATTGTACAGATTTGATTTATACTGTTCTCAAGTTTCGTAATTGTCTCTGTGTTCTTGCCGTTTGCCTGGACGGGCCATCCGAGCACCCTCATGGGTTCCACCGCGGGTATCTGTCTTCCGCCAGCCCTCAGCCCCGTAATCGTTTCTTGATGCCTTGAGATCGTTCGAAACAATGAACAGTGCATCAAATTTTTCACTAGAACAATTTAGCCCTGTTGGCTCTAGGTGTTTTTCGACCTCGCATATGGCCTTATGGAGGACATGCTTAATGAGTCCGTCGCTGCCGAAGTTGATCCATAATGCTAGATGGTCTGTGTATATGGTGTAACGTAGGTCTTCTATCTAATTTAGTCTCTCGGGGAGCCCCATCAAGGCGACGTTGAAAAGGGTAGGGGATAAGACCGAGCCCGGCCGCTTGCCCCAAATTCCTAGTTCTATGTTTTTGAGCGAAGTTCCGCGTAGCTTTACGTCGGCTGTCCGGTTTGAAAGAAAATTTTTTAAGTAGTTGTATATTTCGCACCTATGCTCAGTGAGCTCAGGTTGTTCAGGATGGCGGTATGCTTAGCTTTGTCAACCGCCTTAGCGACGTCTTGGTCAAGGATAACTCTGGCCTGTTTGGTGTCTCTGGTGTCGTCATTTTTTAAATCGGGAGCATCACGTCGCATACGGACAGTTTCACCCTGGAACAGATGATGGTGTCCCGGTACAGCTCTTTGTCCAAGATAAATGCATAGCCTAGTTTGGAGGACTTGTTCCGTCAGTTTTCCTACAGACGACGTGATAGAAACTGGTCTGAGGCTTTCGAGTCGTGGCATCTTTCCTGGCTTTGGGATGAGGGCTAGACTAGCCTCCCTCCATTCCGGAGGTATCTCCCTATCCCAAAATCTCTGCATATACTTTGTTAAGTTGTAGATGGACTCGTCGCTTAGGTTTCTGAGCATTTCGTGTCTGACTCGATCCCGGCCCGTGGCAGTTTTGGTTCTGAGACGGTTACTTTCGGCTCTACCTTCTGCTACCGTTAGGGGCATCCAAGGCCACATTTGACCCCCTAAGCAACCGCAGCGTTGGCTCAGAGGTACAGCACTCGCCTCGTATGCGGAAGGTACTGGGTTCGAATGCTGGTGCTGCCCGGCACCTACCGGTTTCTTTAATGGGTACAGGCGTTCCTGGTCGAGTGCGGACCCTTGAAAGGGGAATCCACGTCTGGAAAGTTGCCTTTACCATATCGAGGGGCCCCTGACCCTTGTCCATCTGGCGGCCCCCCGGCCATCATGCCGCGTTGCGCCTTTGCCGGGGCCGAAAGAGTCTGGTGGCATGTCCTGCCACAGGCGGTTGCGAGTTGAGCGTCCATCGTGGCTGTGGAAGGCACCATGTGGATTCGTGTCCCTTGGTGGCGCCAGGCAACTACCGCCATAGGTCGGCAAACTCACTCATGAGTGCACTCACACAACCCCCACTCACCACTCACGAGTGAGTGGTGAGTGAGCCTTACCGTCGTTTTGACCTGGTGAGTGCGAGTGCGAGTGCGAGTGAGTGCGAGCGCCACTCACGGAGACCCCCTTCACCACTCGCGAGTGCGAGTTTCCCTCGCGGCGAGCCACGCTCATCACTCGCGAGTGCGAGTGCCACTCGCGGCTGAGTGGAACTCACCACTCGTGAGTGCGTGTTCCACTCGCGGTGGGCCCCGCTCATCACTCGCGCGTGCGAAAGCCACTCGCGGTGGTCCCCACTCACCACTCGCGAGTGCGAGTTCCACTCGTGGTGAGCCCCACTCACCACTCGCGAGTGCGATTTGCACTGGCGGTGAGCTCCACTCGCCACTCGTGAGTGCGAGTTCCACTCGCGGCGATCCCCGCTCAGCACTCACGAGTACGAAAGCCACTTGCGGTGAACCCCACTCACTACTCGCGAGTGCGAGTTCCACTCGCGGCCAGCCCCGCTCACCACTCATGAGTGGCGAGTAAACGCGCGCTTCTTGTGCGATGTGCGGGGCTTACCGCGGTGAGCATTACTCGCTGTTGCCATTCGTCGCAGGAGCCGCTTTCTGTGGTAATTTCTGCTGGCGATATCCACTCGTACGCACAGCCAGAACGACTGCCTTTAGCTTCGGGAATATGTGGCTACTCCCCTTTATAATTAAGGCACCGTGGAATCAACTCTCCAGTGGCCTGTTGATTTAGGAATGCGAATTGGAGGGACGTCTGACGCCATAATGCACTGATACTCTTACTGTCATGACTCATTGGGGCTGTTGCGCGCACTCTCTACGAATGATGTTTCTGGCTCGCAGCGTTTTGTGTTTGAATTAGTGTCGGTAACGTCGTCGCAAGAAAGCGATTGCACTTCACTACCGCTAAGCGCTGCGATGGAGGCATTAGGAAGCACCGTGACCTAGTGCCGTAGTACTTGGTGTACCTAATTGGCCGGCTTGCTGTAGCTGTCACTAGGCCGGCTGTTCTGAAGCGCAAATTGTGAGTGCTGGTATTCGCTTAAAAAGGTATCGCAGATTTTCACGGATTCGCAATCAGGATGGCGAAATGGTTCGGATTAGAGAGTTGCGTGTTGTCGAACCAGTAGCTCATTTTGGAGGCCTTGGCGTATTAAACGAATCAGTGTTTGCCATTACTTGTTATGGCGGCGGTCTGTTGTGATGCTCGCTTCCACGCGGACTTGGCGTCACACATCCTTCTACGGCAGCTACGGTGCGCGCCTTGAGGCATGCAATTTGCTGCTGTCCGGGTGTTTGACACACCTGAAAACTTCACCGCTGCTTGTTTTATTGCGAACTTCACGAAAACGTTTACGTTTCTTTATGTTGTGTGAATGTTGCATTGACTCATATACGCCGATGTGCGTACCTTTGGCAAGCAAACGAAGTAAGCTCGCTTTGCATCACCTCACATAGTATTTGTCATGATGACTCGCCGACTGCACCCCTTCGTTGAGTTCCCTGACTCCCTCTGAAGTTTGTGTATCCGTTCGCACAGATTCACAACAATCATACGTTATGTCTGACTCCCCATTCGCCTTACCGAATCGCGGAGTTCGAATCGTTACTGTTGTGTGCATTTTGTGAAATATATATTTCATATCTTCAGATCGCCAAAGGTAAGATACTCGCTGTTCGCGCTGCTCTGTTGTTATCGACGGTCATTTACCATTACGATGGTGAATTTGCCCGCCCAAGTTGAAATTTGGGACCTGAGCTCCCGCATTTTGCTTTTTTCATTCTGTCCGTTCACTTTCGCCAACCAGCTAGTTATGGAGGCGAAATTGCTTCTGCTGCTTTACTTTCGTATTTAGCGTTGTGGTCAGCCCAAACACTGCAGTCCCCGCCATGCGTGCTGCGCTGATTCGCTGAAAAGGGCTTCGCTGTCTAGTGTTCCTCATATTTTTTGCTCCGTATGTAGATCGTCGTCGGCGTGCCGATGGCGTGCAGACTAGCGGTGGGGTACTGTGGCCCCTGTGGGGTGCCACGAATAGTACGCGTTTTCGGCAGTGGGATAGTGTAATTTTTGAGTGGGTGAGTGAGTGAATGAGTGCGTGCGTGCGTGTGTGAGTGCATGTGCGTGTTCACGAGAGTGCGTCTGCGTGCGTGCGTGCGAGTTCGTATGTGTGTGCGTGCGTGCGCGTGTTCAATTGCGTTGGTGTGTGTGCGTGCATGTGCGTTTGTGTGCGTGCGCGCTCGTGTATGTGTTTGTGTGTTGCGTGGGTGTTCGTGCTTGTGTGCGTGCGTGCATGTGCGTACGTGCGTGTGTCCGATGACTTATTCTCTCCGTTATTTTGTATAAACTTTCGACGTGAAGTTGTTCAGGTGCCCGGTGCGAGCGCATGACGGTGTAGTTCAGGATCAAGGTGTGGTTTTGCTCTGTGGCAGGTTGGCGCCGTTTAGAAAGGGGAACGGTAAGGGACGCGGGCGCCAGGCAACTCATCTCCATGAGTACGGCCGCGCTAAAGTCAGGCGCCGCCGATTTGGCGCGACCACGCGGCGCCGCCTCTCTTCCTCGCCTTGTCTCCGCCAAGCGCTCAAGGCCAAGCGCTCCAGTAGCGTTCCTCCGCCTTGCTTGCCGTTTTCAATCTTTTTGTGGCGGTGTTTTGCAGGACACTCTTGAACTGCGTCCTTTTCACCTGGGATTACTCTTGAAATAAACTGTTTGGAGGCTTTTCCAGACCGAATTGACTGCGCAATTTTAGTGGCTCGTATAGCGCGCTTCGAGATAGGAATATTTGCTCGCGCTAGCCAGTATTTTGACAGATGGCAACATCTTTTCTGAGCTTTTCTTCCAAACTGGACTATTTCTTTTATGTTTGCCACCGTATTTAAAATTTTCAATGTTTATTTTCTTTTGTAGAATCTGAGCGAAATAGCATAGACAATAATAAAAATTTATCATGAATGGCTTCTGGCAAATTTACGAGAATTTGTTCATTTCGTAAGAGTCCAGCGACGATTACTGCTTTGAAAGTGACATATCAAGACATGTACTTATAATAACCGAATACATACTAAGGAAAAATTCAGACCCCATTACTGAGAAAGGTACATTTTAGCTCAAATCAGTAAGTATTTCATACCCGAAAATATCCGTACTGCCGACAGCGAAAGCGACGAATGCCGCTCATAACAAAATCGACGCATTTAATTGTAAAAATCACAAGCTACTTTAACGTCGACACAATCAAAGTACCGAAAAATAAAATCACGGCCTATTGATGACCAAGCGAAATAAGACGTGACAGATAGGACGTGACGCATCTTTTGTTGACAAAATATCTACACAACCATATAATTTGCTAACCAGGCTAGATAAATGAAGGCTGTCTTACCCTCTTTGAATGTATTTCATATCTTCATTTCTGACGGCTACACAGTTTCATTGAACGAAGGGCATTTCAGAGAAAAGAGGTAAAAACGTATAAAAAACATGAGCACAGACACATAGATATACACACGAAAAGTAATCCGGAACGCAAAGTTATTGCCCTCAAAACTTGCCACGTTTATTTACTTATCTATTTATTTACAGTGACCCTAAATGCCCTCGCGAAAGCGCATGTTATACACTCTAAGTCAATTCCTGGTTATCCGACCCGCATGTAGGCGGGCTGCTGCGTCAATTTAAAGCCGCTTATAAAGCGGCGGTTCAGGCGGCCCCGAGCGCAAGCGGCCCCACCCAAGACGCGGCCCGGCGTTTGAGCGGCCCTCTTGAGGGCCGCCTAACCAGAGGGCCACCTAAAACCCGAGCCGTGTGTTCGGCGGGCCGCTGGCCGTAAGCTTCGCGCTTTATTTCTCGTAATACAGCCTTTTTTTCTCAGTTGGATCAAGTTGGGAGGAGTTAATGATTCTTTTGGGGCATGCCTCATAGCCAACGTGAAGCTTATCTTTTAAAACACCCAATTTTTTTTCTGGCTTCACGTAACATAGTGGTGTCGGTGTCAATAGGGCCGCATTGAAGGTTTCCGCAAAATGGAACGATTCATGTGGTTTACAATAAAGGCGAAGTCAGTTGGAATGTGAATTAGAGGTGGTTGTGAGTGAGCGTGAGTGGGTGATGGGAGTGGAGAGTAAGTGTGAGTGGAGAAAGCGAGTGGTGATTGCGAGGGAGTGTGAGTGGCCATTGCAAGTGCGAGGGAGGGAGTGTTAGCGGCGAATGCGAGTGGTGAGCGTGAGTGCGAGGGAGTGCGAATGGTGACGATGAGTGGTGGGCGTGAGCGCGAGTGAGTGTGAGTGGTGGGGATGAGTGGTGAGCGTGAGCGTGAGTGAGAGCGACTGGTGAGGACGAGTGGCGAGCGTGAGCGGGGGTGAGTGCGAGTTGTGAGAGCGGAGTGGTGAGCGTAAACGTGAGTGAGTACGAGTGGTGGGAACGAGTGGAGAGCGTGAGCGCGAGTGAGTGCGAGTGGTGGGGACGAGTAGCGAGCGTGAGTGCGAGTGAGTGCGTTAGGATAATTATATTTTTTGAGTGAGTGTGAGTGAGTGGCATCCAGGTTTGCCGAGCTATGCCTACCGCTAAAATAGGTACAAGCGACTCCCCTGCCTGGCACTCGGCCCTTGTGTGGGAATACAACGCTTTGGAAGTTCACCCGGCTTGCACGGGAAATCACCCCTATGGAAAGGGGCGGCTGCAAAAACGCAGGAACTTTTAACCGACGGCAATGGTCGAGTGGTAAAGCACTCGTCTCGTAAGCGGGAGGTACCAGGTTCGAATACTGGGCCGCCGGATACCCACCGGTTTCTTTAAATGGTACAAGCGTCCCCGTACCGCAGCGCGTCTCGACGGTGGAACGAACGCTTGGAGCTTGACCACAAGCAGCCGTGGGAGGCGATGTGGGAGGTCCCTCGAACCCCTTCGCGTGGGGTCAGGAACCGCTGGGCACCCGCCAGTCAAAAGGGTACAAGCGCCCACTGTACTGCCTTGGCAGGGGATAAAGGGCTTTGGACGAGCTCTACCACTGCGGCATACGTGGGAGGCTGCTGCTCCGGCGACTTTAGCCGCTGGCCACTCACCAGTTTGAAAGTGGGAACAGGCGCCTACCTCGCGTGTTCCTGGAAACCGCAATACCACGCCGTACCGTATCACTGGGTTACAAGAAAGTGGTAGGTACTTCGGTACCGCTGGGCACTAACCAGTATAAAAAATTGGTACAAGCACCCCCTGAACAGGGGATCCAGTGCTTGGAAGTTACCCGACTTCGTCGGGAAATGCCCCAGTGGAAGGGGTTGTAACTTTTAACCCCAGCGGCGGCTCAGAGGTACAGCACTCGGCTCGTATGCGGAAGGTACTGGGTTCGAATTCTGGTGCCGCCGGGCACCCACCAGTTTCTTTAATGGGTACAGGCGTCCCTGGTCGAGTGCGGACCATTGAAAGGGGATTTCAAGTCTGGAAAGCTTCATGTACCCTATCGAGGGGCCCCTGACCCTTGTCCTTCTGGCGGGGCACCCGGCCATCATGCCGCGTTGCGCCATTGCTGGGGTAAAAGAGTCTGGCGGCATGTCCTGCCACAGGCGGTTGCGAGATGAGCATCCATCGTGGCTGTGGAAGGTACCATGTGGATTCGTGTTCCTTGGTGTAGGTACAAGCGACTCCCCGGCCTGGCACTCGACCCTAGTGTGGGAATACAACGCTTGGGAAGTTCACCCGGATTGCACGCGAAATCGCTCTTATGGAAAGGGTGGCTGCAAAAACGCAGGAACTATTTTTTACTGCCTTCCCACAAGCACTGCGTGCTTAGGAAGGCGAGGAAACTCTTGAACCACTATGATGTGCAATAAACTATATATCTATCTATCTATCTGTCCATTTTCGGAAGCTAGGACCTAGGTAGCGATTGCGGACCTTATCTAGAAGCTATTTTGGGGAGCTGTCGAATTTTTCTTTGAAGCTGCTTTTCCATTTCTGATTTATTCTAATCCGCACTGCTGAGTTGTCTGTTCATTGGGCCGAATATGTACCCCAAATTTTGTTTGGTCAACTCTAGCAAATATTCCTCTATCTCTTTATTTAGTATTGCGATCCTTTTATGGAGGTTCCTATCCCCCTCTTATTTTGAATTTTCTCCTCTAGGTCCTTCTTTTTTCTCCCGAGGCCGATGAAGTGGCTTTCGACTACCGCAAGCACCTCGTCCACCTCTAGACTAATATTTGCGTTTGCCGTTTCCGTATTTTTTAGGTGCTCTCTGATCTCTGACCTAATTCTGGTTTTGGTGGACATAATGAGTGCTTGCCGGTTAGTTCTGATCTCGGTTGTTTTTATTTCCAATTTCACTTTTGCGGATATTACCCTGCCCTTAAATTCAAATGCGTCAAACATCTCGCATTGCAGGTTCTCAATGTCCACGGTATTTTCGACATCTCTGTTAATCTGGGTCAAGCATTCGTTTTGTTCAGTCAGCGTTTTCAGAAGATTAGTCAACTCACCAATAGGTGGTTGCTCCTGGCGAAGAAATTCTTCAGCCTTGCCGATCACATCTGTCAGTTGCTTCCAGACGATGCGCCGCCTTTCGTATAGGGCCTCCATGGTCCATTCCAGCGTCAGAGACGTCGATAGGGATGGGGATCGGACTCACGGGCAAAGGTAGGCACGATCATTCCGGCAGGTAGGCAGCCGCGAAGGCGCTTCTCATGTGTGTCGGCAAAGGTGCACAAATGGCTCAGGTTTGTTTCTTCTTCATGTAATGCTGACCCACAGCTTTGTCAACGGGTTCGTGAAAACGGCGGCTTCATTCTTGTTCTCCAGAGGTGAGAAGGCGGTCGAAGATAATTGAAATCCGCTCGGAATGGCTCACCCATGGAGGTCCCTTGGTCCCTGGTTTCGGCACCAAAAATGTGGGAAAAGATACGAGCCGCCGAGACCCGTACGGATGTGAGCTTTAATCGAACATAATCATGATGATGATGGGCACAAGGTAGGCGAGGCGTCATCTTTTTCAACAGAGGTAGCTCCTCTAGGGCGCCACAAGGCAGAGCATTCACCTGGGGACTTCCAGCGAAGATGATGATACCTAAGGTGGAGTTTCCCATCCTTTGTACAACACTGATCGGAGTGTTTGCGCGGTGGGAGACGACAGTCTCCAGCTCTTCTTCGGCCACCCTGGGGTCTAGTCCAAGTACCAATACTCTACCACAGTTGTCTGGTGCAGCCATGAAAGTGAGAACTTCAAACTCTTTGCCTTCGATGTGCAGTGACCTAAACGCAACCCTTTCGACGCGACTGCTTCTTTAAATGTGGTGTAGGTGATCGTTCCCTGCTTGTCGTTCATCACGACTCGATTTTCTTCTTGTGC
Source organism: Haemaphysalis longicornis (assembly GCA_013339765.2). Lineage (NCBI taxonomy): Eukaryota > Metazoa > Arthropoda > Arachnida > Ixodida > Ixodidae > Haemaphysalis > Haemaphysalis longicornis. The sequence goes on from CM023452.1 coordinate 188,677,536, forward strand.
TTTATTGCACTCTATGGCTGATGGTAGTCTCAGTAGTCCTCCGATAACGGGTAGCGAGAGCCTGATGAGTGCGAGCCCTTTTTTCGGTGGTATAATCGCTTTGTAATCCGTGTGAGGCAGCCTCGGAAAGTTTGACGCGATCGATTTTTCTGCCAGCTGCGGGAGGACAGCTTCGTCTAGTGTTGTTGTCTTTCCGCCGAGTTTGCGAAAAGCATTTTTACATTTTGCTCCATTCCGACAGCAGCTGCTTCGGGCATGCCTGAACCACCAGTTTGACTTCCTTGCTGGCCCTCTTGCGTGAGCTCCTTGACATTCTCGGCCACTTTCGTCACCCAATTGCACTCTTTAAGCTCCGCCTGATCGATGTCCTTTCCGTTTACTATTACTTCCATAACCATGATGGCGGACGTGAGCTTCCGCCCAGGGTGGCGGCGACCGAGTAAGCTGCTGGGCTGTGAGGCCTAACGTAGGCTTAGCGATGCATGCGACGTGGTCTACTACGGAAGATGGACTACAGTCTTAAAAAGTCGACTAACGGGATAGATTTTGTATACACAGGATCTTCGTCACTTCCGAAGAGAACTCACACCACTTTCAGTCAGAAGTCTGCTTCGTTCGGAAAGAGAAATTGGTCATTTTACGGAGTCGATGCGCCACACGCCGCTACCGCTGTCCCCCTAGCGGCCGTCAGATACGCACCAGAATTTTTGGGCCCAAGTAGCCCAAGAAAGAGCAGTGCCTTTTAAGCACTTGTACCACATTTAGCCCGGCCTACACTAAAAGGACTAAAAATCAGGAACACAGAGCAGGTACACGCGTCACTAGCTACCTCGCCGCTACTTTTGTCCTTGATTGTCACCAAAATTTTAAATCAAACAGTGATTTTAACATTGCAAAACTCGGTATAGGCGCGTCAGATTTGACGCAATAATATTTTCGTTAGAGAAAAATATATGTGGAGGATAGTACAAGTCATCAGTGACCACGTAAACAAATACGCCGTTGCATACAAAACTACCGCAGGGCGACAATACGCACTTCAAAACAAACACGAAAATTTCTTCATTATCGTGTTCGACTGCCATCCGACCCGGCTAGTTACGTGAACTTGTTTATTTAATCTTACCAAATGCTTGATGCAGCGATGGCGTAGAGGTAGAACACCCGCCTCGCGTGCAGAAGGACCGTGGATCGAATCCCGGTGCCGGACAATCCCCACCGGATTAAAAAAAATCCGCGTATTGATGGAATTGCACAAAGGGGCTTGGGGTGCGGCCTGACCCCAGTGACCATTGGCGGCAATGCACTCCCTCACCAAAACACGATTGGCCACCTTGGTGTAGTAACGGCCACAAACCTCCCATGAATACGCCAATTAACCCACGGCCCTCAGTCCTCAGCGGCTGCGAAGCAACTGACCACGGCGGCGGTCAGACCTGTGACGCAGCAGAGGGTGCTAAGAATCCCTGGATGCGGACAGGCCGCCAATGGAATCTGAACATGGCAACGCTTAACCCGCGAACCGTATCTAGAGAAGCAAGTCTCGAGGTGTTGTTCGAGGAATTAGAGGGCATTAAATGGGATGTAATAGGGCTTAGCGAGGCTAGGAGGGCAGGCGAAGCCCTTACGGTGCTGAAAAATGGACACGTCCTATGTTACCGTGGTCTAGAGGACAGAAGAGAACTGGTTGGATTTCTAGTCAATAAAAGCATAGCTGGCAACATATACGAATACTATAGCATTAACGAAAGGGCAGCAGGTCTTGTAATTAGGCTCAATAAGAGCCACAAGCTCAAGGTGGTGCAGGGCTACGCGCCCACATCCAGCCACGGCGACCAAGTAGTGGAACGCCTCTATGAAGATGTGGAATCGGCAATGGCTAAAGTAAAAACACAGTATACCGTAGTTATGGGGCACCTCAATGCTAAAGTAGGCAAGAATCAGGCTGGAGACAAGGCAGTTGGGAACTACGGTCTGGGCTGTAGAAATAGCAGGGGGGACCTACTAGTTGAGCCTGCAGAACGGAATAACCTACGCATAATGAATACCTTCCTCTGCAAACGGGAGAGTCGGAAGTGGACCTGGAGGAGCCCGAATGGGGAGCACAAAAATGAAATAGACCTCATATTATGCGATAACCCTGGAGTCGTGCAGGATGTGGAAGTGCCCGGAAGGGTAAGGTGTAGTGACCACCGTATGGCAAGATCTCGAATTAAGCTAGATTTGTGGAGGGACCAGCAACAAGCTAGTACGAAAGAAGCCGATAAATGAGCTAACAGTAAAACGTAAAGTAGAAGAATTCAGGATCGCGCTGCAGAACCGATATTCCGCTCCTAACGAGGAAGCCGAGCCTACGACACAGGAAGCCAGCGAAAACCTTACACGCATTGTCACGAAGTGTGCAGTAGAAGTCGGGGCACTATGGCTAGACAGTATACTGGTAAACCTTCACAGGAGACGAAAGATCTAATCAGGAAACGGCAAACCATGACAATCTCCACCGCAGCTGACAGAATAGAACCAGCGGAGCTCTCGACGTTAATCAATAAGCGGAAGACAGCTGACATACGGAAGTATAATATGGAGAGGATCGAATACGGTGTAAAGAACGGAGGCAGCCTGAGAGCAGTGAAGGGACGTCTTGGCAGTGGGGAAAAATTAGATGTATGCACTTAAGGATAAGCAATGCAATGTCATCACAAATAGGGATAAAATAGTCACATTGGCGGAGGAGTTCTACAGGGATTTGCACAGTAGCCGGGACATCCAGGATAATGCCGAACGAGACAGTAGTTCAGAGGAGACAGACATCCCACCAGTAACGACCGAAGAAGTAAGGAAGGCTTTGAAAGAAATGAAAGTGGGCAAAGCACCTGGTGAGGATCAGATAACAGCAGACCTCTTGAAGGATGGCGGAGAAATTGTACCTGAAAAACTGACAAACCTGTATACGCAATGCCTAATGACCGCAAACATACCGGAATCTTTGAAGAACGCGAACATCATCCTAATCCATTGAAGAACGCGAACATCATCCTAATCCATAAGAAAGGCGACATGAAGGACTTGAAAAATTACAGGCCGATCAGCTTACTGTCAGTCGTCTACAAGGTATTTACCAAGGTAATCGCTAACCGAATTTCTGCAACCTTAGATTTCAGTCAACCTAAAGAACAAGCAGGGTTCCGTAAAGGGTATTCAACGATGGACCATATTCACACGATCAATCAGGTGATAGAGAAGTGCGCTGAGTATACTGAACCCCTATATATAGCCTTCATAGATTATGAGAAAGCATTTGACTCGGTCGAAACCGTAGCAGTCATTCAGGCATTACAGAACCAGGGGTAGATTAGCATTATATAAGAATACTAGAGGATATCTACAATGGGTCTACAGCTACCATCATCCTCCATTGGGAGAGCAGCAAAATACCTATAAGGAAGGGTGTCAGACAAGGAGACACAGTCTCTCCAATGTTATTCACAGCATGTTTACAGGAAGTATTCAGAACATTGGATTGGGAACAGGTGGGAGTAAGGCTTAATGGAGAACACCTCAGTAACCTCAGATTTGCTGATTACGTAGCCTTGCTAAGTAACTCGGGGGACGAATTGCAAAGCCTGCTTTCCGCACAGGGCGAACAGAGCAGAACCGTGGGCCTGAAAATTAATATGCAGAAAACTAAAGTAATGATCAATAACCTCGGGACAGCACAGCGGTTTGAGATAGGTGGCGAGGCAGTGGAAGTGGTAAGCGAATATATCTACTTAGGCCAAGTTGTGACCCCAGATCCCAACCATGAGGCAGAGATAATTAGAAGGATCAGAATGGGGTGGGTGCATATGGCAGACATTCTCAGATAATGAACAGCAGACTGCCATTGTCGCTGAAGAAGAAAGTGTATGACAGCTGCATCTTACCGGTACTCACCTACGGGGCAGAAACTTGGAGGCTCACTAAGAGGGTTCAACTTAAATTGAGAACGACTCAGCGGGCAATGGAGTGGAAAATGATAGGTGTAACACTCAGGGACAAGAAGAGAGCGGAGTGGGTCAGGGCGCAAACTGGTGTTAAAGACATATTAGTAGAAATTAAGAAGAAGAAATGGACGTTAGCAGGGCATGTAATGCGAAGGCAAGATAACCGCTGGTCATTAAGAGTAACAGAGTGGATCCCTAGAGAAGGCAAGCGCTGCAGGAGGCGGCAGAAAGCTATATGGGCAGATGAGATCAAGAAGTTTGCGGGGATAAATTGATGACAGTTGGCACAGGATCGAGGTAATTGGAGGATAATGGGAGAGGCCTTTGCCCTGCTTTGGTCATCATCATCATCACCAGCCTATCTACATAGGCTGGTGATGATGATGATGACCAAATGCTTTACCAAATGTTTACTATGAGCTGTAATAAAAGGCTGGCCGTACTGGCGAAATTCTAAGTAAGCTGAACATGTCGCAGTCACCGAGAGGAATCGCTACGACATCTACGAGTCTGACATTAGCTAACGGCGTCTTCGGATGGCCTGTTGTCAGCCTCAGTTTCGGTTAATGTTATACTGCCCTGTTTCATGCTACATTGTTCCACACACAAACTATGAGTGTTTAGCATGTGTGCCTATTACACTATTGCTGACGTCAGAAAACGTATTATGCATCAGATAATCTATATTCTGACTGCATCGTTGAATTTTCGAGTAATAAACTGAAGCTTGCTAGGCATGCTCGGTCGTGTAGGTTAATCTGGAAAAAAAATCGCAAAACAAAGGTACTATCTTCATGGCTCGTTTACGGCATGACAACAGTAGCATTTGTTGATTCCTCAATACACCCAAACGCTGATGATACCTGGCGGAAAGAAATTTCTTGATGCAAGCCCGTTTCTGCAGACATAGGCTATTATGCTAAACGTACACGAAGCTGCATTCAAAATTTCTTATGATATGAATGCCCGCTTTGGGCACGAACACTGAACGGCGGCGCCCAGCGCCGATAAAGTCCTTCTGGCTTTTCAAGCGGAGAACAAAATAATTTCGAATTCATTTTTGATGCTGAACTAAGGCATTAAATGGGATGCGCTAAAGATGACATAATTCGGTAAGATGCATTGACGGAACCATTTCCGCCAGAAGTGCCGCTTCAGCGGCGTTCTTTTAAATGTCGATGGCCTTCCCTCATCTTTACAGTGGTTTTTCTGCGTAGTTATGGGAGCACTGAAAGGTATTTTCGTTAAGGGGACCTTCGTCTTCTTTACAGAAGCGTGGCAGCGCAATTTTGAAGTAATTAAGGGTATGTTTCTATGTGAGGAATTGAGTGTGCACGTGAAGGTCAGTAAACTGCGCAGGGATGATAATGTGGGAGGTTTGATTCAACACTTCATCTCAGGCTGATACCCAGACACGGGCAGAGACGTAGGCGGGGAATTATAATACAGGTGCTTTGTAATTCACCTAGTCAAACTTGCACTCCAAATATAATTGCTGGTTTTCCCTATTGCAACATAACACTGAATAGTTGAAACTGAGAATGAGTTGTGTGGGTCCTTAAAGTTTTATGGTTTGAGTATAACGGGTCACAGCGGGACTATTCCCAATTGGGCCAAGGCACTGAACTTCTTCCGATCCCGAATTGCTCAGGGACTTACAGTTGATTGCTGTGTAATCACACGTCAATGGCAACCTAGCTTAACCACTGCTCTAAACGATGTCTGTCACTGAATATAATATAAAGCGAACCACTGTCGGACACCATGCAAGATGTGATTGCGGGGCTTCGTCACACATTCAAGCACAGGCTGTCGCACTACTGAAACGAACTCCTCCTCTGCCCGAAATATTACTAAAGTTCTAGTTAAAGGCATAAATTGATGCAGATTTATTTAGCAACTGCGACCATTTCTGCAATACCAGGATTTATTTAGAGAGATGCTCAACACTCGCATGACCATTGTGTGTGAAAAACTCTCTTAGACATGAAAAGGCATACTCAGTCATTGTCACCACGTGCAAAAATCCCTCCATTATCCGGATAACTTACCATCTCTTGGAGGTCCGTGAAAGTTTCAGCAGAAGGTGAAAAATACGGAAATAGAACCTAAAGCTGCGTAACAATATAGCTATGTCAGAGTACGCAGCACCTTAAAAAATAAATTTGGTTTAAGTTTATTAACGGACTTGAAGGCACTCTATCCACGGGGATGACCTGGTAGCTGTTGCGGTATTTAGTCCATTCGCAAAAGCACAAGGTCGGCTCAGGTTGTCACAAGACCCGCGCACTCAAAGCACACCATAAAACTGAAGAATAACCCCTGCTGTAGTATCTAGAAAGCAACAACTTGCAGACAGAATGTAGTTTCACCCTTCCTTCATACATTGGGAAACCCAATGCCAAACTGCACAAGAAACGAAGCATTACGAACTCCAGGCAGCTTTGGCTGAAAGAAGGGACAGCGCCACAGAAGAACACTTAGACGGCAAATCACTTGAAATGCTCACGTCCCACTTCAATTACGTTTGGACAAACTGGAATGTTCGAGCACAATACAAAACGGCGGAAGCCCGCTTCCTCCCAAATCCTGGCAAGTAACCGCACATTTCAACCTTCCGATTGATTCCTTTCGTGTCTTACGTAGGCAAAATTATGGAAACAAATAGAACCAGAGTGTCTTCAGAAAATCTGGATGACACCTAGAATATGCCAGACAAAATGTTGGTTATTAAGACACCGTACGATTCAGGAGTTTCTAATAAACGAAGGGAACGTTGCCAATTGTAGCTCCCCACGGCCCATCCCCGCACTTGAACTCAACGGGTCTTTCAACAACGTCGCACATGAGGAAATACTCTGTAACCTGATGCGGAAAGAGGACATTATGCTATATCGTCGAGGTGCTGTCCAACTGAACATTCACAATAAATATAGGGGACGTAACGCTGGAGCCGGTCAGTTCAACATCGCACTGTTGAGTCTCCAAAGACGGCAATACAGTATACCGAACCTAAGCCATGTCCTTTATGCAGCAGGTGGTACCTGGCGGAGTTAGACCGACTATAGGTGGTGTTTGCGGGACTCTCAACTAACCGAAAATACGCTCAAACAATCTGCGATTGGAATTTAGGGTGACCTGCTCACCCGAAAAAACAAAATTTCTTGTAGTAAGTCCCCACCACAGCTAATAATAAGATAATGTTTTATTAACCCTGCGAAACACGTCACCAACCCTGAACAGCATCCCGAATTGTAGGCGTTTTCGATACAATCGGACGTGAAGACCGAAGAGCGAACATACAGAGGCGTGTAAAGGACATCAAAAGTGCTAGAAATTACTTAAAGCGTCTCCAATGGGCACAGAGCAATAAAGCAGAAAGTCATACATCGACTCGTTCAGGCTTTCATTATCTCACGATTAATTGATTCAGTGACATACGCAGCGCTGAATGACGGAAGCCGACAAACGTGCACCATTTTCACCAGGAAAAACGAAGCGCACACTGGCCCTTCCTGTGTGCGTGTCCACAAACAAGCTAACACGCTTCGGGGTACACAACAGAGTATACAAGCTAATTGTAGGTCACATGTCCAACCAAAAAGCTCGGATGGGGCAAACTCAGACCACCTGAAAGGTCCTCGCAGAATTTAAATTGATAGCAATAGATAACGCTAAACCAGGAAAGAAAATACTGGAGAAATGGGGGCCGCACACAAGTTTCCCTCTACTGGCTGAAATTACGCATCCCGCTTTCCGTAGGCGAGAAGCTAGGACCAAAGGTCTCGACGTAGATCTCTACCTTCACTGGTCTACAGAGATGCAGCCAACACACAAAAGAGGATCAAAGTAACGATAGTGACTCCGAAGACGAACTTTTTCGGGGCAACCCAGCCGCAAGCTTCGATGCAAGAATGAGAACTAGCCATAGCCTTTGTTCTTATTTATTCCAAGTCGTAGACATACGGCCGCTTGCAAAGCAATCTATTAGATGTTGCATTCGAGTTGGTGTGAGAACTAGCCCATTGTTCCCAGACGGCAAGAATAAAGACCCGTTCAAAGACCGAAGTTTCGGCGATCTCGCCATGGAGGACTCACCTAAACGTGTACTCCTAAAATAGGAGATAATTTTACCATTGCAGACTCCAGTGGCGTTGCCAGAATATTTTTCGGGGCATGTTTTATTCGTGCGGTAATCCATAAACAGGAGAAATCATGTGCCTTTACAATACTTTATTCATTGTTGTTATCCTGATCCTTTTAATTTTCCTTTTTACATTTTGCGATAGTGATTTGATGCGTAAATTGCATGGGAAGAAAAGGCTGAAAGAAGGGAGGTGGGTATGCAGCGCTTTCAACATTTTGAGGGCATTCTAAAACCAGAACAGATCCCCTGGCAAAGCTCATTACAGTCTCGGTCCAGAACACTTTCGTTGTCTCACGCACGACCAACAAAATGAGGCTCAGACGTTTGAAGACGAACCCGTATCCTCACGGACAACTGGCGCACCTGATGTTTTCAAATCCACGTGATGCCGAATGCATCTTCGATGCGCAGTCATGAACACTCATTATCTTTGAATTCACCCCCAACCTGATATGCCACTTCCACACCCTCGAAATTCCCCCGAGCAGTGGTGGACCCTTCCTTCAAGCTTGATCAGTTTTTCTATTTAAGAGAACGGTGGCTTCTATGACAGGGCGGTAGCATCTATGACCTGTAATAAGGTTCTGCTCCCCTAGGCTGAGCTTAATAAAAAAGTTAAAACTCTCGCTCTCTCAGCTCACGCGGATTTGCTGTAATGGTGTGGCTCGAGCCTTTAAGCAATAAGATCAATGGGATTTCGGAAAACCTTAGAATACCGCGACGAGAAATGTGGGAGGGAAAGGTTTCTATACCCGTCTTCCCGAATATTTTTGGTAGCGCACCACCGCATCACTTTACAGGTGGCTGTTCCGGTTGAACCCGTCAAGATTTGTTGAGAAATAAACATTATTACTTTTAATGCTGTGCTCATTTCTGAAAGGCGACATTCAGGTGGAGGTTGGTTTAAGATAGCCCAAGAGCAGACAGGCACCCGGTCGTAGAAAAACGAAGTTGATTTTTATTGTTTGGAAGTTTTATGGAGTGACTTCGACAGTTGCAATAGCTGACATCACTTTTATACAGGAAGTTTAGAGGAGAAGAGGCACCGTAGAGCCGGTGAGCTACGCCTCTGGTATTAACAAGCGTTATAGCCAACCTTCCTTCGTCTTTCTCATTTCTTAGCACGCATGCCATTGTACCTTAGAGCGCATACTCAGTTTGGAATGACGCGAAAGATCGAGGAAACTGCAAGTTGCTGTGGTTGGACTAAATCTCGATACGTAAGACAGACGATAAGGGGAGGAGAGGAGGAATGCGCCGAAAGCATCTATCCATTGGTTTTTCTTCGTTATATCCGATGATACGCTAGTCCGAATATTTAAGTTTAAATGGTCCGTTCCTTTGTAGCCAGAAGGTAGGCCTACTGCATTTTTAGGCACTTGCTAAAGTACCTATGAGCGGAAGGCCCAGTGGTGTTCACCTTAAGGAGATCGTGCGTATGTTTTACACACGCAGGTATGAAGAATTACACCGCGAAGAACCAATATGACCTTGTTCTGCCTCGCCAATTTGTGCACTGCCTTGCTCTGATTTGACGACCACAAAATTTTTTGACGACGACAATTTGACGACCACAAATATTATTATGATGTACTTTACGAATGCAAATTGCAGGGCACATGGTCCTGGAAGCTTACGACTTCTATATCTCCGATGCCAGTGCTTTTGCACTTTCGGTAGGGTATCTGGTCGTAAATCGTCGTTCCGTATTCCAGTACGTAGAGAAGGATCGCCAACTCAAACGAAATTCCAACCACGACGTCGGGTTTGCTGTACTGGAAGCTCTCTTTCACGAGCTCACCGTGGCGTTCCTGTGAAGGAAGGCATCCGTTAACGGTTTCAGAGGGGGGTGGTAGAAATTGCAGTCACACCTTAAATATCAGCAAAAAATGCAGTTACTGAAATGGCTCCGCACTTCACTTAGGCTTCGTGAAAAAGAGATGAAAATATAACGAATACGGTGAATGATTCATTCTGACTAGACAGACAGCCGTTCTTGCGGAGTTTGTGTAAAGGAAAGTTTAACATCCACCTAAATGCAGCCATACGGCTACAAAGGAAAGCTAAACAGCTTCCTCGGAAACTTCGCAGTTGAAGAAAAATTCGTCCTGGTCCAGGATTCGAACCCGGGACCACTGCTTAACTGGAGCAGTCGCTCTACCAACTGAGCTAACCAGGAGGCTAGTCGTTAGCAGCGCGAAAGCGAATTGATCAACAACTCGAAGTGAAGGACAGGTGCTAATCGACCAGATTTAGGGGAAATCCCCAAGGTGGAGTAAGTTTCTGTAAAGGAAAGTTTAACATCCACCTAAATGCAGCCATACGGCTACAAAGGAAACCTAAACAGCTTCCTCGAAACTTCGCAGTTGAAGAAAAATTCGTCCTGGTCCAGGACGAATTTTTTTTTCTTCAACTGCGAAGTTTCCGAGGAAGCTGTTTAGCTTTCCTTTGTAGCCGCATGGCTGCATTTAGGTGGATGTTAAACTTTCCTTTACAGAAACTTACTCCACCTTGGGGATTTCCCCTAAATCTGGTCGATCTTGCGGAGTTTATTGCCTTCGCGCTGCGGTGAACCGTTCGAGGCTAATATTTCGCGTGGTTTATGTCTAGAAAGCGAGATAAATATAAATATAGATAAACTCAAGGCACACTAAATGTAAAAGCTAGTTGACGGCAGATTAGTGTAAGGAATAGAAAACAGCACACCCAGCAGCAGCCGCATCTCTCACTAACTGGCACGTCTACAAACTAAGCCGGTAGGATTAACAGAAAACGTTTATTATTAGTAGACAATGTTTGAGCTGGCCAGTCACAATACGATGATTGTACAGGGTTCCAAAAAGCATCCACACGTTGAATGCCTGGTGTATGAATATAAGGCCTATCAATCTCTCGTTATTATTAGGAGCTGCATTTCCGGGTGTGGCAGAAGTGATGCTGGTGTCAGCCATGTCATATGGGACATGGTAATTTTGGGTTAAAAAAAAACAGTCTGTAGCTGCTAGAAGCCACTAGTGGCTAGCTTCTGTTACGCCGAGCAACAGCAGTAGCTGCGACACTCGGGCGTCCCAGCCACGTAACTCCGCCTCATCTCGTTCCGTAATAGAGAATACCACCAGGACCGACGGAACGACATAATACCACCGTCGGTGTACTTCCCCGCGCTCTTCGTTTGGGGACATGGTTTAGTTTTCATTCCGTCGTCTCCGCCGGTCCCAGGATCCGCGAACGGTGCGGAGGAGCCATGTCTTGTTCTAGGAGCGAGATCTTGTCGTTGTATAGTCTTTCTCCTTCGTCGCACTTTTCTTCCCAATATTGAAGTATTGATTCTCCCGGATTACCCGTTCTTGCTTGGGATTGATTTGTGTACTTTGATGTACGTACCTCCTCTCCGGCACTCATGAGAAGGCTGTCATGACGACATCGCCATTACTGTAAGTCCGGCCAGGCAGATAACTCATCCACAAATACTTTTAGCCTTTACCGAAGCGCTAGGCTCGCACAAAGAGAAGGCGATAGGATTTTATTACACCGTGCATTGCGAGCACGTGCAGCTTAGGAAGAACAGGAAAAAGATTAGTTGAAGCAGAAGTTGCTGGAACTCAAAGGGTTACTTGACGTCGCATGACACAGTCACAGAGCCAGGCGAGACTAAAGGTTCTATATTCCCGCTACAAACTGCTGCTGCAAACCACTGGAGATGGTCCGGAATGGAAAACGCGCGAAGCCAGCGTCGGGGCCGAGGAAAAGCGAGACATTCGTCTTGCACACACTGTACTTAAAATGATAGCGTCAACCTAGGTATCGTGTTGAACGAAAAGGGTAAGGCCATTTCGCCCGACGACTGGGCATGCCGCAGAGGTGTAGCTGTCATGATCGATAAAGTTTCTCGGTAAATTTCGAATGCACCATTAGCGTCACTGAGAAACGATTGTCACTGAGAAACGATTGTCACAACGGCTGTGTTGTCACGGTGATATACACTGATCGGCGAATTCAGAACTCTGGGCACCATCATGGATAATATAAAATTGGCACCCGTACTCCGCTGAATGGTCGGAGGGGCCAAAACTAACTGGGATCGGAGGTCACGTGTGTCCGACAGAAAACGCGTAAACCTCTCTTTTCTCCCCGACACATTCACATTGAAATCACCGCTGACTTTCGTACCTACCCCAGTGTCTTGGAGGCAAAGTCATTGTGCTACTCAACGAATAGACGTGTGTTCAATCCCTGCCAGTGTGGCTGATTTTTGTATGGAGGTAAAAAACGAAAACACCCATGTGTTGAGATTTCTACAACGTCAGAAATGTCGAAGTTGTCAAAATTAATCCTTGCCCTCTACTACAGCGGGCCCGATAGCACGGAATTAGATTTGGTGAGTTCAGGCCTGTGCTTTCACCGCAAATGCAACAATGGCGTCATCGCAAACAACAGACGATCTAAGGGTAGTCGGAATGCACGGAATGATTTTTAGAGGTTTTTATTGCGGAAGCCTTAACAGTCCAAACATGCGTGTTTGTATAGAATTGAAATGAAAAAAAAAAATCCGAACACTTGGTGCATTCTGCGAATGTGCATCTTTGTAGAGGTATGTCGCCATTATGAGCGGCATTCCCGGAATATTTAGTGTTGAATATGTTGATTACACCAATTACAATGAATATCGTTTTGTGTAAAAATAGACGTTGAGGTGAAAACAACGTAACCGCCACCTTTTGACGAAATCAGCTACAACGCTATCATATCCTTCAAAACCGTTCGGACAGGAATGTAACAGAATCGGGTTCAAAAATAACGGCATTCCCCGCTCCTTCATAGCGCCTTTAAACCGTATCTTGCCCCATCCACTGCACCTGTTTTGATTAAATAAGCTACCAAACCAGTTATCAAGAAAATTTCGTGGCCGTTTGTGAACTAGAGTTTCATGCTCGGCTACGCTGAGTGGATCAAAAGATAAAACCACGGACACACGCCAGATGACCGCACTGAAGCCCACTGGGGTGGTGGTGAGTGAGTACCGGCTAGCCCTTAATACCGACGCCGTGATTGAGCTCGTTTTGTTTTGTCTTTACCACTCTTTACTGCTTCTCAAGCAATTCTTTATGGTGTTTTATATTCTGCAGCATGCTAATAACCAGACTAGATAACTTACCAGCGACGGGAAGCGTGGATTGGGAGATTTTATCGCTAGCGGTGGAACGGCGACGCAGTTTTGTTCGCTCTCGAGGTAGCCGGTTGAACTGATCGCGATGACCGTGTCCGCCTCGTATTCCCTTAAGCAAAAAAAGAAACGGTACGAACACAGTCAATATGCGGAAGGTGTGCTGCTTGCAGCCTTGTTCTCGAACTATCATTGGATCATACCACACACATGAACTGCGGCAATTCTTTTTAAAGTATACTCATCGGGGCCGACTTCATTTACAATAATGTTTGCTGGGAAATATTTTCGTGCAAGTCTTGAGGACCGTTGCTAAAATCCTTTTTGCCAGGCAGAACAGCTTCAAAGAAGCTTTTTCTTGGGTGCTCAAACACGAGTTCCCAAAACAGGTTCTACGAACCAAGCAGTTGATGAGCAGACCGACTAAAGTTTTTTTATGCGCTTTAGTCAGCCCATTATTTCCAGTTCCATTCTTAACACACAGGAAAATTGGCACGGACCTCAGGTGGGTCCAGACCGTGTGCGAGGCCGTTCTCAAGCAAGACAGATCTGTACGTCAGCCCACAAGTGCCAGCCAAGGAAGTTCTTCCCCGTCTCCAATTCGCAAACTTCCTTGTGCACTAGCTGACTAATGAGCATTTTCGGGCAAAATTGTGTCACCTTAAGTTCGTTAAACAAAAGTCTGGTGAATCACAACACACACTGCTGCAAGCGAAATGGGGGGTTCATCAACCACTGTGGCTTTGAGGGTGTCCTCGGGCCACAATTACTGACAACCACCACTTTTAAGGAACTATAGTGGTGAGCAATGGGCAAAATTTCTCTGTTTCTTGAAGAAGAAGATAATGAACCCCGCATCGGATATCCCCCACATCGCATAAAGGTTCGCCAGAACAGTTCTCCAACTAAAGCGAATCTTTCGTGCTTTATGAGGGTACGTGAACAAAATACTCTCTTTAGTGCCTTCGAAGGCTCCCAATTTTTCCGATAAGCTCCATCGGCGTATTACAATAATCATTATACAATAATACAACACAATAATGTAATACAATAATCATAGGCTGGTTTTTATAAGAACATAGTCGTTTCCTGTTTTTTAGATTATTTGACTACGAATAACCTATAAACTAAATTTAAAACCCATCACATAATTATATTTCTTCCTGATACAGTAAAAGCTCGTCAATTCGAACTCGGTAATTCAAACTTACAATTAATTCGTACTGATGCCCTGGTGCCGGCCCAGCCCTGCATATTTCAATTGGGAATAACTCCACATAAACCAAACGTCTCGGGGTCGCGAACAGTTAATTCGAAAAGGGATCCTCTGGTTTCCATACCTCCCGCAGGAGGCGTCGGCCAAGAGTGATCACATTGTGTTGAAAATACAAACCAATCCGAATTTACTAGAGATGCAAAACAACGAACAAAAGAAAACAACAGCGTAGTGCGCACCCTACCCTGCTGCGACAGCTTATTTCGCTTCGGAGGCGGGCGCCAAGCCGACGGCGCCAGTGCACCGGTGCATGCCACGGCGGGGGCCCCATTCCCCCATTCTCGAGGCACTATATTACCCGTGAACTTTGAATTTGCGGGAAGTATTCTCTGACTGCCTTTCACTTTTTGCCACATGCTTCTGGTTGGCAAAGCATTTGTGTGTGTTTTCGTCATTTTGAAGCTTCATAACCTTTACTGGCATCGCTTTGACTTACTTGTCTTTACTGAAACCACATAATGCTTACCGGGAATGGCGAACTAGACTAAATACAGCACACATGACAACATATGAACGTTTTTGCTATTGAACAACAGTAGTGTTTATATTTCACACCCTTTTTGTGACTCGCTTACAAGGCGTCGCGCAATTTAAACAGTTGGCGGTAACGTTTACATCTCACAGTGGCAACTTCATTCTGCGTAAAAGTGACGTGTTGCTTTGTAGCAGCTTGAAAATGGTGGCTGCTGTTTTCATGGACCTTTGGCGCAGTTTTAATCCTCGTGAATTCGCAGCAGGTGCAGTTTCCCATGACGTGTGGTTTAAAGCTGTTTTCTAAAAAATAGTTTTGACTGTTTCCAAGTCAGCCATCACGCAGCATACAAACAGCGTGCAAAATTTGTTTTTGTGTTTGCAATAACATAAAAACTATTTGTTTGGTGTAACAGCAACATAATAGGGCAGTACGAGCCTATCCAGAAAACTGTTTTATTTAGTGCAGCGCTGATTGAAGTCGATATTGACGAAAAAAAATTGCGCCCACCTCCCCGCGATGGGAACCCTGTGTAGATGCGAGGCATCTTGGGGTTCACTTGGTGTTTCCGTTGGATTGATTCTGAAAGCGCGTGAAACGTGTCCGGAACGCGTATGATTATCATGTTTTAAGATTATTATTATGTTTTATTGGCCAATCTTGGTCAATGTATCTAACTTGTATGCTTGGAGCTTCGCTGTCGCAACGACCTTTACTCCATCATTGTTGCTGTAAGTGGGAGCTTCTTTTCTTTTATTGCAAGTGTTAACCATTGCCCCATCATGCGTTGTATCAGTAGCATCTTGACGTAGTTTGAATGTGTCAAAGGTATAAGGCGCGTTCGTAGCATTTGATTCTGTCTCGGTTTTGCGGCGCAGTGGGAAGAGCACCATGTATCTCGTGTTCCGCCCACAGGGTCGTGGGATCGAAACCGGGCGCCGCTAACTATTACTTTTTTTTTAGTGTAGGGGGAGGGGCGGACGACAACAACGCCGACGACGCTGCATGGACAAGGCGAGTGAATGAGATGCAGTCGCATCTAATTAGCGAATCGGCAGCATCGGTACGCTCTGCGGTTATAAGATGAAGCTCTTCGCTGCCTTATGAGTCATACAACCGATGGTCACGGCCATCTTTTTCTGTGATCGCCCAGTAAACTTGTAATATAACAGCTCACGATAGGGTGGCGGTGGTGTTGGCCGGGATGTTATAAAGCTAGCATTGAAGCAGAGAGCTAACCCATGTTAGTAAAAGTTACTGAAAAAAATAGATATACGGTAAACAAATATTGTGTGATCTTCTTAAGCTCAACGTCCACCTTTCGCTCGCTTTTCAGTCAACGTTACTCGATCGCATTGGCGTGTTCGCGCCAATTTTGACCAGAAGAAACGAGCTCGATTTGATTGGTTGATTCGATGGTTTAAAGCGCCGACGCAACGTAGGCGATTAGGCGCGCCCTTCACCAACCGGGGATCTTTAACGTGCACCGAAATCTCGTGCATAAACCCGCAACGGGGCTCAGTGGCTAAGGCGTTGTGCTGCTGACCACGAGGTTGCAGGTTCAATTCCAGGCTGCGGTGGGCGCCTTTGTAATGAAGGCGAAAAACAAAAACGCCCATGTGTACGAGATTTCGGCGCACGTTAACAATCCCTAGGTGGTCAAACTTAATCCGGAGTCCTCCACGACGGCACACCTCATCGCATGCGTTGCATCAGCCCGATAAACCCTACAATCAATCAATCAAATCTCGTGCACATGGGTGTTTTTGCTTTTTGCCTCCACGAGAAAAGTGGCCGTCGCGGCCCGGAATCGAACCCGCGTCCTCGTTCTCAACAGCGCTACGACTTACCCACTGAGTTACGGCGGTGGGTGGAAAGGCGGGTCCCTTGCCGCCCTCAGCTCCCGTCATAGTTTTTAGAGCACAGCTTTCTACACCTACCAGCCAACGGTTTCGTCGTGGCATGCGGGAAAACAAACTCCCAAGCAGGCTAAATAAAAGTACCGGCTATTGCAGGGATTGAATTTGGGCCCCACGATAAGCTGAGCGAGAGCTCGCCGTCTATAGCTTCTAGGCTACGCCCACACGTGTGAGACGGGGGTACAAGAGACGCTGGTTTTTCATTCAGCGGCTGTGGAGGGGTGGGGCGCTTAAGGTGGGACACAGGAAGCAAAGTGACGTGGAGGCAGTGGGAGAGATGACGTAGTACCCGCCCTCCTCCGTACCCTTCGAAAGACGCTCCTTCCCGTCTCACTCTGTCTACGCACGGCCGGGCTCGAGCGGCTGAGTCCGCCGCTCGGGCCAATGCTCGGAACGCCGCCTGATCGGCGGACATCGTCCGCTGCTCCGGGCCGGGCTCATGCCCGAGCCCGGCCGCCCGAGCCACTGCCGGGCTTGTACGGCACCGCCGCTCGATCCCGGCCTTGGCCGACGCTGCTGCATTCAAAACGCCGCCCCCGCGAATACCAGGTAACTGCTGCCATAATCTATGGTTTCACTCTTTGTAGAGCCACGTGTGGGAATTTAAGTGTCGTCGCATGGGCATTTGTTGCGGGTGTCGTTTACAGCTTTGCTTTCCAACAACCTTCAATGCATTCATTGCAGCCAGTATTTTTTGGAATATATGCAAAGCGTTTTTATACCTTTTATGCACAATATTTGATAACGTGATGGTGATCTTTGCGAGTGGAGCGTCAAACTACACTGCATGTCGTCATAGCTAAACCTGCATCATTTCACTGATTCATTACGCTGTGCTTACGTATAAAACATGGCGAAGCCAGTGTGAATCTGCCGGAAATCTTCTTGAATTGGCTTTCAATGTTCTCCACGTGCTTACGGTTGACAAAGCGGTGGTGTGTCCTTTCGTCATTTTAACCTTTCGTGTCGTGATGTTTACGGGGACCAGTTGTAAAGTTTGCCTTATTTCCCTTTACTGAAGGCGCATAATTATTGGCCGGCAACGAAAAACTACACTAAATGGAGCACGAGATGACAATTAATGTGCGTTGTGGTTGCTGTTCAACAACAATGCGACTAGAATATCCTGCACTATCTGTGATTGGCTAAGAAGGCTTGACGTCAATTAAACAGCCGGCGGGAAGAATTAAGTCACACATTTCGAACTTTAGGCTGCGGAAAAGTGACGTAATGTTATGACACAGCTTGAAAATGGCGGCTGCTGTCGCAATGAAATAGGGAAAAAATTTCACCGACCTTCTGACGCGGGAAAACCCAGTGAATTTGCAGGAGGCGCAGTTTCGCATGACGCGCGGTTCAAAGCATGTTTTCTACCGAAAGAAAGAACACTTGTGACTTTTTCCAAGTCAGCTATTACGGAGTATACGAATAACGTGCCGTAGTTTTTGTTTATGACTGACCATAAAATAACAAAAAATATATGTTTGATGTAACAGCAACATTACAAGTCTCTCCATGACAAAGAGAACTCAATGCATGTCATTTGTCCACACTGTTCCTAGTAAGCTGCTGGGTCACATGATCGAGCTCGAGAAAAATAACAAAGGATAGTGACTATCTTCATCATTACTAAGCTGATTGAAGTCCAGCTTGACGAATGAGTGCATCGGCGACATCGGTACACTCCATGGTTATCAGGCGTAGCGCTTTGCTGCCCTGTTTCGTCATACAAGTGACAGTCTCGATCGTCTTTTTCTGTGACCACGCCATAAACTAGTAGCAAGGCAGCAGACCACATCGTGGGGGCAGTGGCGGCCGGGAGGGTGATAATCCAACAAAGCTTGCACTAAAGCATAGAGCTCAACTATGTTACTAAAGGCGATTGAAAGAAATAAATAGACACGGAATAAAGATTGTGTGATGTTCTTTGCCTGAGCATTTTCCTTTCGCTCACTTTGGGATCAACGCGACTCTATTGCCTTGTGGTGCTGACGCCAGTTTGAACCGGCAGCAATGTGTTTCTCTTAAAGGATATATTAACACATATTCCAGAATGGGTAGCATTTCATCGCTATTTCGTGAGCTTGAGGCTTAGGCCATGTGTGCGCCTTGTTCAGGCTGTACTAGCCCGCAGTACGGGTGAGTATGGTAGATGCCACTTTATAGATGGTAAGGCTGTATTGACCAGCTCAGAGAGATGGACGCACGAAAGCGGCTGATGGGTTTAATAAAACACACATTAATTGCACTCTCGAAAAACCTTAATGCCAAGCACTCCTGAAATCAAATGCACACAGCCGATAGACAATCAAACCTCAAACTGAATATCGCAAAACTCAATTGAAAGGAACAAATACACTCATGAATGTCTACGCAATTATTCCAAATACACTCATAGTAACCAATCACACTGTCATAAGCCAAGTTTCGCCAACAACTACTCTCCAGTTTCCTACGACATTGGTCCTTAATGTACTGGCCTACCCCGTTTGTCGCGATCGTTTCGCGTCGATGCCGGCGTTCAATGCGCGGGGTACTTCCTTAGGCGGCGTGGGCTCCGCGCATCCCGAATGTTTCCTGAATGGCTATCCCCAGGTAGCTGCTGCCGCTGGTGGTCCCAGGTAGGTCTCGGAACGAACGTAGGCCCCTCGGGGCCGTCGATGCGATGGCCGAAAGAGGTGGACGTTGGCCGCAGGTGCCCGATCACCGCCGCTGGGGCCACGAAGACACATAGTCGTGGTGTGCCTAAGATGCCGCAGAGGATGGGAAGTCCGCCAGCTAACACCCATGCTTTAGAGGCGAAGTTGGTGGCTTGGACGTGCCCGCCTGGCTGGTTCCTTGAAGTTGACGTGCCCCTTCCACCTCCTGGATTTTTACACCTCCCTTCGCCTTGTGTGCGTGTTTTAAAACCCTCTGGGTTTGATCCCGGCACACTCTGATCGGCTCCTTGCCTTTTCGTGTCAATATTTGGTCATCATACCACCTGTCTCCAGCGCGGCGTTCTCTGATTGGCTGAGCAGTTAAAGGTTCGTTGATTCGCACCTTATTAATTCGAACTTTTTGGTTCATTCGAACTTACGGTCATGGTCTGGTCACGATACATGTGCGTCTATGGGCAAACCAACTCGTTAATTCCCGCGCACATCGGCTCTTCTAGGGATACTTCTAACTGCACGAGCCATGTATGTGTATTTTATACTGCCGTTGCCACAATCTTGGCGTAACAATGGATAGCACGAGCACTCAGTCGGCGCAGTGACCTCATGTATGCCGTCACAGCGCTCTTCCTTCGTATTGTGTGCTCCTTCGTGTTGGATGTCTCTGTAGTCTCCGTGCGTTAATTGGTGTCCTTTGTGTGCTGCACACGTTTGTTCATCTTTTCGATGGTATCGGTACACTCGATCGTGGCGGCCCCGTGCTCTTCCTTCACATCGTGGGATGACAATCCCGGAGGTTACTGGCACAGAATGGCGCGTCGTAGATCTAGATGAGAATGACGACGAGGAAGAGAGGCCGACGCGGACCACAGCTTCACAATCTGCTTCAGAAAACGTGGTATCTCCTTCAAAATATTTCGCTGTTCATAACGTTAGATCGTTTCACTTGTATCGCCCAGGTATACGGGAGGCGGGTTGATCATTTTAATTTTAGCCGCCTTTTGCCTAAGGGCGTCTATTTCATTTAAGTTGTCGACTAGTGACTGCGGAATCCTCGGGGTTGACCTCTATCCCCCGAATACTGCTACGTTATCTGTTCAACGCATACTGTCCATTTAAAGGAATATCTACAAGACAATAGCACAAAGTCCTGGCTTCCTGCAAACCCCACAGTGGGCTAGGAGGTAATTTGAACTCTCAGCACGTATCCTGGGATTTCCCCACAGATGCCTGCGGGCGGTGGTTGTGGGAATGGATTGGTGACAACATGGTATGATACAATTCTGGTGGGGCAACTTGCGTTTGGTGTAAATCCCGCTCGGACTGTTGGAGCCAGGGCCAGGCCTGGTAGTTAAACGGGAAACAACTCGGATGCAGGCCAGTACGGATCACGTTCCCGGGATTTTTGAAATTTTTTGCCCCGCGCGTACTGCAAGCCACAAAATACACTCAATTGTAAATATTACCCACTTCGCTAAGGCAATACGAGTGGCTCTGTCTACGATGGTCTAAGGGTAGGAAGAGCACATAGCCTCGGACGCATTAAATTCGTTTAACTGTGGGCCAGTGAAACGTAAATTCACAGTCTCGGCAAACGGAGATACGCTCATCCCGTGGTGTAACGAGAAGTGTACATGTGCGCAAGGTCGTAGAAATGCTGCGTGGACGAGAATGCTTCGCAATCAGTGCCCCGCGAATTGAAGTAGCTTTAAATTTATCCTCGCCATAATTAAGCGGACTTTTGATCAGGAAAAAGAAGAGTATAAATCGCGCTGCTTTGCTTTACTCTCAGACCCACGGAAAAAGAACCGTGTTTTGATTTTTCCTCAGATGAAAGGTGGCTCCTCCCGGGCAAAACATTTACTGAATTATAGGCTTTCTGGACTAATCCCAACATTTTATTAACCAGATAGCGCAGGGGTTACATGCACGCTTCACATCGGCATTACCACCAATCCTTTCAGGACTCTGTCAAGACAACGTTGAGGAGGTAACCGTGCATGAGGGCGAGGAGGGATTACGCCATGTCTTTAATGTGGCTCCTGCGCCTGACGGTATCACAGCACACGTGCTAAAACTCTTGTTCAAAGATTCCCCCGACTGACTGCTGCAAGTAGTAAACCACTCCCTAAAGCATTCGTGGGTACAATCTGAGTGGCGGCTGGCAAAGATAGTTCCCCTCCTTAAAAAACAAGGTCTGGGATATGCGTTAGATAATATGAGACCATTGCCCTCACATCGAATTTCGTAAAACGAGTAAAAGAATTTTGCTCCATCGAACTGGAATCATATTAGAACGCGAGAACGCCTTGAACCATAAACAGATAGGATCCAGTCCTCGCTGCTCACTATGGTCGGCACAAATTTATTTGGAGAGCGGCACTCAGCTGGCACGCTCACTTAAATAAGACTGCACATTGGTTACCCTGGGTAATGCGAAACCTTACAATAGCGTTAAATACCAAATTATATTTTACACAATCGAGCGTTATTCTTTTCCAGACTGCATTGTTTCATGGTTTGGCACTTTTTTGTGGGATAAAAAAACACTTTTGTTCTGAGCAAAGCCTGTCCTCGCCTATATAAGTCAAACTCTATGTGTTCCCCCGGGCTCTGTTCTGTCTCCAGTGCTGTTTAATATTTTAATGAGTTCGGTTAAGGTAAATCCAGACATTCAGGTGCACAGCCTCCGAAATTTTTAATAATATAGCGGGAGCGAGGACCGGTCGGCATGTCAGCGCCTTATCACGATGTTCACCGGCAAAACAGGAGAGGGTATGCGGACGCGTATAGAACTATCTACTGTGGGAGCGTCGTCTTCTCCGCTGTTCTTCCCAGGGCAACACACCCCCCGTTTTTCTTATCTTGCAAAGCCGTTTGACTACTGCCAAACGTAGCTAAGAAGCGTGGTGCACAAAGTCATTTACATGCAGTGGCGGGGGGTGTACCGCTCTTGAGGAAACAGCGTAGCAGACGACACTCATACAGCAGATAGCCCTATGCGGGTGCGCGTACTCTGGCAAATTTTGTTGCTGAACACCGTGATAAGTCGCTGACATGCCGGTCGGTCGTCGCGCCCGCTATATTTTTAAAAATTTGGAAGGCTGTACATTTACGCAGATGATATTTTTTTCACTTCAGACAGATATTCACATGTTGTACCGGCGCCTGCAGCCGTATTTAAGCGCCTTAGATGCTTAGCTGGATGGTTCCGCTTGATCCTAAATGTGACTAAATGGGCTCTACGTCTATTCCCAGTAAGCGGCCTAGTCTTCATCTCTCTTAGTTTCCGGCAACAGGATATTCTTTAGGTCAATTTCTTAAAATATCTTGGAATTTTATACGAATATGCCCTCAATTGGCGTCCACGGATAGAATACATTACTACTAAAGGGGTTCGGGCCATGTCATTCTTGAGAGGGCTAATTCACAAGAGATTGAGCATGCCTCGTGACATGCTTCTTATGATTTACAAAATGTACGTTCGGTAAATTTTAGAATTTGGATGTGTGCTGTTCTCCGGCAGTCCCCACACCACAAACATCACCCGTTGATAATGCTTGAAAGACAGGCTTTACGGTTATGCTTCATCTACCCCGTTGTGTACCAATGAAAACTTATATACATGAAAGCCCGAATTCCTCGATTAGTCTCGAGCATGCATGCCCTCACTGTATATGCATTTTTAAGAGTTATGGAATCACCTATATCAAGGCCGCAACCAGCTTTTGTTACATGGCCTTCGTTGTTATTCGGTAGTCCATGGCCACGGTTCAAACAACCACAGCCGGTCTTCGTAGAATCTCTGCTTTACCCATTAAATGTCGGCTTCCTTCCTTAATGGAGTCCCGCCTTTAGCTATTCTATCTGGTAAATATTTTCCCTCTAACGCTAAATTTCTCCTCGTGGACCTTTTCATGGGCCTCCTAAAGGATCATCTGAACGGTTTTCTTTTCCACACCATTATTGTAACCGGTGCTTCTGTCCGGAAGGAAAATGCAGGCGGGGTTATTTTTCTCGCTGTCTAGATTGGGCCTTTTTGCTCGTGCTTCGTAACTTTACTGCATCTTTCCACGCAGAATTTCTCGCAATAGCCTTGGCCATTTCTAAGCTTGGTTCCTTGAAACAACAGGCAATAATTCTCACGGATTCATTTTCTGGTTTGTTCTGCACTTGATTTCTCAACCTATTGCCCCCTACGTCGAGCCCTTGCTTCTTTATTGCCTTCATGCCTTCGTAAGGATCGTTTGGTTTGGGTACCTGGACCTGGGCATCTGGCAGAATGAATCGGCGGATGCTCTGGCGGGGATGGCCCCTGGGCGTCCAGCAGCGGAGGGTCTGCCACCCGTTACCCTCATAACATCGGCTCGCTTTCGTAGGCTGTGCCTAATTCAAACTATGCCCGATTCTGCTTAGGAATACTCGGAGCTTGAGCACTTCCGGTACTCATAGAAGTGCGGAATAAGGCATTTGTGGGATTGCGAAGTCACCCTCACTAGCTAGCGCTATCGCGTGCCAAAATTACTTGCACCGGCTATAATTTGCGCCGTCATCGACCATTCCTTTTTATCCTGCTGATAATTCTCCTCTATAAGACGAAGATGCTTAGAAAGCACAGGCAACAGGCTAAACCTCCCGCTGTCTGCTTACTGATTTTGTCAGTCGGGGCGAAAGAACTGGGATTCTTCAACGGGGTTATTTGCCGTGCGTCACACTCATACATCCTAGCATCGGGCCACCTGCAGTGTTAGATATCATTTGGCCCTGCTAGATTCCGCTGTCAGGACTTTGCGCGCCTATCTCACTGCTTCGTCTGTACCATATTCTTTCTTCCTGCTTTTTACTTCCAATATTCATTCAATAGAGCTGTTTACACCATTTTTATTTCGTTCTATATTCTTCTTACTTTTATTTCTATAGTCGTCTACTGCTAATTCATCCTAACATTTAAATATCTTTCTTTCCATACAAAAAGTACATAATTTCTTTCTATAAGCGCCCATTTCATGTGCAATCCCCCTGAGTGGGTATGAGCCGTTTTACTGGTACCAGCCAAGGAGGCTAAAAAATATGCTGGAGTGGAGGGGGCGCCCGTAAAGTGAAGCCGCCGCGACACCATCTTGCTAGGGGAGAAGACGCGCAGTTGTTGCAGCGCGCGTTCTGTGCGTTCACGGAAAAGTGCTGTTGATTCGCGTGCGCGCCATGGAACGCGATCAAAGAAAGTATCGTTGGTTCGTGTGTGGCTTACGGTTGTACAAACTATGAAGGCGCCGCCGGAAGTCACATTTCACACGTAAGTTTCACGCGTGCGAGTTTATTTCAAACTGCGGTCATGCTCGTTGCATTATGTCGCGTAGTACTTGCGCCTGCAACGTTTAATTTCTTTGCTGCTAGGTTTCCGAAATATGCTTAGTCAGTGTCTTTTGTTTGCCATTTGATACTATGTTTTATCAATTTGACGTCTTGGATTATAAATCTGTCTTAACTAGTTCGTCTTTTTTCGGTAGTTCATGTCACTGGCAATGTAACCTCATGGTGTAATTTACGAGAAAGATTGTTGGTTCTTTTTTTTGCAGTTTATTTGTGTTTTAGGTTGGGCAGCAGTGCAATGAACGTAATAGCATTCGTTGCTGTCATATACTGATGAAAGGTTTCTGTGTCAATTTTTCGTCACTCTATTATCACAATAAAATTTGGTGTTTCCTATTGTTTTTCTGAAAATGCTGCATTTTATGGTCACTTAGTTCGTTTCATAACTGCTGTTTTTCACCTTCCAGTTGCAACTGTGAATTCCTTTTTGTCCTGACAACTTTCATGATAAATTTCTGCATTCGAACAGTTTATAATAAAGAAGATAAACAAATGTTTATGACTTTGCGAGTTCTTATGTGTTTTTTTAGTGTGTGGCAGCTGCATATCTGAGCCATAAGCTGAAAAAAACAATGTCCCTGTACTCGAAGATCTGCGTTTTAACGAAATTCCTATGATAGAAGTCAATACGGAGACGTCGGACATGGCTCGAGTAATAGTGCACAGTGTTGAATTAAAGCTTTAGGATCCGTTACGTAATTTAAATCCGCTGGGAAAGTCGGCAAAGACCGCTGCAAAGCACTTGGCATGTGGTTTCTTGCCCCCAGCACGATGGCCGCCACCGGCTTCAGCCGAGCCCATTGGTTGGTATAGGCGACTTCCACTACAGCAATTTTTTTAACCTCCTTGGTACCAGCACCATTAACTAATTGGGGCTGTGGGCTCATAATAATAATAAGCTCATGATAGTATTCCGGGGCACGGTAAACGGTTAAAAATGCGATTCATTCTTTTGCTGGTATTTGAGGGGACGTAACAGGTCTAGGGCAGAAGGCACCAACGATGCGCCTCCAGGGAGTGGCGCATCTTTAAAGGCTTTCTCTCGGTCCACTTCTCCACAGGTGGCGACTAGGGTCAATAAAATCCAACTACTGTATTTTATTGTAGTTTTACTTTATTAAGCTGTTTTTCCCTACAAAGCTAATTTATTTTTTTATTCTCGCTTTCATATGAGTTTTTCTTTGAAATTTTTCGTCTTAAGAGGTCGTTTCTGCTGTCGGTGGCAGACAGTGCAATAACGGGACTATGACCGACTGGCAAAAAAGAAAGCGGGTGATGGAAGCGCGCCACATTCAAAGCAGTTGCTGCTCGTATTCCGTTATCTAAACCCTCCGCTTTTCGACACAAAATTTTCTTGGCGCGGTCCAGGCGGCTTACGTGCTTTTAGGCAAAAGCCTGGCGATACGCATTAGCACTTCTTTTTTTAAGACATTGTGCTTCGCATTTTTCCTCGCTTTCGTTTCGTTGTATTTTGGCACAGATTACTTTAAACGGCTTCGTTTCAGCTATTACGTGTTTGCGTCATTTTTTTGTCTCATTTGTTCGTCTTCGTGTGCCAGCCGAGTGGAACACGCCACAGCTTCGCGAGAATCGGAATTCTGCGAGGGTGGTGGGCACCTGTCCCACTCCCGTGATATCACGTTCAGGCTTCACGCGGCACGCACTATTCCACAATTGTTACGTTTCAAATTGACAGTGTTATGAATTTTGCGAACTGGGCACATTAGGTCCTCAATGCTACCTATTGTTGTCAAATCACCCTAGTGGCCGCATGTTACGGAGGAAGGAATAGCAACAAGGACGACCACTTTTCAGATTTATTTGCTTAATTTCATTCTGCTCTTCAACGCTCTTGTTCGAAGAGTCTCCCCGCAGTCATTTTTTTTTCATAGAGTTTAATACCCTCACATCCCTCTCTTTCTTCGGGCCCTTCCTACTCCCGCTTCCTTTCCCTATAGCGTCACGCGGTTACTGTAATTCTCAGCTCTCCCCTTTACTCGCTTTCTATGCTCTGCTTCCTGCCACATGACGGTGACGCTGAACACAGCCGGTTGAAATGTGTAAAGATCGCCTCTGACAATAGGGACGCGCCGTTCATTGTATTGTAGCGAGGAGAATGAACAGATGCAACAGGCCATCAAGCCATCGGGGTATGCGCCGTACCAGCATCCACTATGTGTAAGAGGAATGTAGGTTAATGTCCAATCCAGATGCGGGGATATGTGCTAAAGACGTGTCAGGAGAAGATGAACCCCATGAGGTACATGCACGAGAAGCGAGCTGGGTTATTTCAACGCTCGGACCAGCGTTCATAGCGGCTCCACTTTTGCGAATAAACCACTTCAACTAGCTATCGGTGTGTCGACTGTCTTCTTGACAGTTCATGTAATATGTATAAGCTATCCTGCAGTAACGTGCACTTCTTTCCCAAGAAGTGCGCGTCATGCAACACCTCGAGAGAGACGTTCTGCCGCGCTGCTAATAAACAAAACTCACGGTCATGCAACGCCTCGTTCTAAACAGTTCCGCGAGGAAAAGGATAGCTGAAGCGGGCGCTCCAGCTGCAGACATATAGACGCGTGGTAGGAACCGGCCGAAGCCGTGTCCGCCAAAACACCTAGAAGAAATGCGAGTTGTTCGAAACACGTCTCCACTGAGTAGATTGCGCATACACCCGCTGAAAGTCGAATGGTGGTGGTCGACGGTGCGGTCGTCACCAACGCGCCTGTAGGAGCTGACAGTTGCGAAAAAGCGCAGCGCACACCACTCTTTTTCCTCGATGGTCATGGAGGGAAAGTCGCCTCAAAGAAATCGCAAACTGGGGTCTGTCGCCAGACAGCTGCACACCAATGCACAGCACTTATCGAGAGATAAACACGGCTCGAAATTGCCCCTTCGTTTAAAAAAAACCTGTTGGGGGACAAATGTGCCTGCTACGGCGACCATAAAAATAAACCACACTACTGCAGCGGCCACCACGGGTATCCCGAGTTCAACTGGTCCGGGGAAAACCATGCCCGAGTTTCGTCCCAGTTTTAATGTCAGTCAAACACACCCAGCCCATTCGTGGGCGCGCGTAACGACCGAACCTCACAGCCACCCATGGCGTCGACATTAAGTGGGCGTAGCGTCGTAGTCGCGAAGTCGTCACTTGATGCCAGCTAGCAGCGACATGAACTTAGCAGAAAACAAAAATAAAGTCCCTAGGCCACCGTCAGCCAATCGTGCCACAGTTGCGGTGTTGTTCGGTCCAAACTGATTTCACTACTCTACGATGCGACAGCAGAAACCAAGACGGCGACGATTTTCCCACGGGATCCTTCCTCATACACCGTGAAAACATAGTTGATATCAAATGACAGAACTTCAATTTGTAAAACTCCCTCGCCAATGCTCAACGACGCTCTTGTCACGAGGTGATTTCTGATTAGCGCCCGCCGTGCACACTAAAGGAAGCCGTAAACAAAAGCCATATTTGATGGTCGGTAGCAGGGCGCGTTCCGTTCACTACAGTGGACTCCTTTGATTACTTGGTTTCTCTTTGCATTGAGGTGCATTGCGACTGTACTCAGGCCACCTAGCAAACATGATTCAGGGGAACATGAGAACACCGAGAAAAACGGTGCCGCCCCAAGCCGGGCGTGGCCAACAGCCACGCTGGGCATTTAAAAGTAGCAGTGGGGTTATCTAGTTTGTGCGGGGTAATGAGCATTGCAAAACCATTTTAGATGGTGCTGAGTGCGGGAGGTAGCAGAAGCCGTACTTTATACACGTGAGAGCCTCCAATACAGCGCAGCTAATATGCCTGGCGTGCTGCGCCCAATTCCGGAGGTTTCGCTCGAGCTGTATTGAATACTACCCTACCGGGACTACCAAAAATGAAGCAACTAGAAACTCGAGCGTAGGCAGAACTTGGGCCTTCTGGAATAGCGCCCAAGATTATATAGGCCAATAAGTATTTCGAGTGATTTGAAGCAACAAGATCTCAATTCTTAATGTTTTTTTTTTCAATATATTTTGCTAGTTTGAATTCACTTTATTTCGAAGTCGTTGAGGGTCCCCGTGGCGTTCAAATTATTGAGTTTTCACTGTATAAAAGGCTGCGGAAAAAGTAACGGAAAGCGAAAAAAAGATGGGAAAAGAATCACGAACTATGCAACGCCCAGAAATTGGATAAAGATGAACGTTTTATTGTTACGACAATGTAAATAAACATGATTTCACGGATGAAAACCGAACGCCTAAAAATTGGCCACGTGTCGGCTCCTTTCGTTGCAAATGTCGACAAAAGACGATAGTCGTTGTCGACATTTGCCAAATAAGTGCTTCCCTTCGCTTTCCTGCTCACCTATCATGTTGTTACTCTTGCGTGGCGCTCCTCCGACGGTAAACACGCTAAAGGTTTTTAGTCAAGTCATTTTAAATTTACCGCGTTCCACTGCTCCAGGATGGGTGCCTCGACGCCAGCGCTGCCGTACGGCGGACACGCGCTTGAATGGCGGCGCCCTACTTCAACGTTTATGGAAAAACGTTGGCTTAGTCCACGTCTGTTCCAAGCAGAACGTGGAACCTATCTAGTGGAACGTTTCGTAACGGTTGCAGCTTGATTTCTTAAAATGCCGCCAGAAGCTATAATGGCGTGGGCGCCAGTGCGGTTTTTTTTTCTGCAGTGGATGTAGTACTTCGTTTTGTAAAAATCAAGGATCTATGAACCTTTTTATTAAGGAACGCTGTAAGTATCCCTTGTGTATTAATTTTCTGTCCTATATTTGCGTAATCCCTTGTTCTTGTTTAACAATGTTGACAACTATGAACGTATAAACCGGACTTAGACGTTTAAAGGCGAAGTATATGAGCCTATTGCGCAGACTACGTTTCTCTTTGAATGGGTGGGGGAATCGAGTTACAGACAGACAGACATACAGAGAGAGACAGACCAACAGACATAAAAGACAAACCAAAATTTCTAGGTTTATTTATCGCAATGAAGACTATCGTCTTTAATAACGAGAAGCTGCGCTGTAATGCCTGATATTAGTTGTCCGTTCACCACAAACGACAAGCAACTATTAACTCTAGCCCGAAACTGTATCGTTGAGTTGCTACTAAGGTAGTTATACTTCAGAACCAACAAAATGTACGCGAGAGAACTTCTTGCCCAAAATTATCCAAAAGATGGACACGTATCGTTACACGACTCTGGCACGCCTTGCGGGCCGCCGGCCACTACAACAAAACTCGCTGCTCGCACGGTGAGTCGCAAAGGGCGCCGCCGGCTCCTTTGAATACCGGAGAAAAACGTTTTCCTGCATCTAATATCGAGGAAATTGACAAGCATTGGACAATTTCCGACGAACTCGCATGCGCACTCAGTTATCTCGGTAGCAGTCGCTTAGAAGGAACGTGAAGTGACTTTAGTTTCCCCGCACCTCTCTCTTAGTCTATTTTGTGGTCGCATGTACATATTGATGGGATCATAATCTTACTATTTATGTCTATCACGTCAGCTGTGAGGACCGGAGACGTTTTCGTCGATCGTTATCGGTAGTGTCACTGCGTTATTTCTACAATTTTTATTTCAAAATTCTCATCACCGAAACTGAACGTAATGCTTCCAGAGACATGACGCTATACTCCCAAACACAAAACATGCCGCAGTTTTGTTATTGTCATCATCACTCGCAAATTGTACTCACTCGACTGCTTTCTTGAACAGACTCTTGTAAGTTTCCCAGGCGTTTGACGGGCTGTAGTCGAACAAACCTACTGCTAGGACGGTCTTTAGCTTAGCGTCACCGCCTTGAAGGGCTTTCAATTCCTGCAAGTGCAAAAAAGGCCACGATAGTTCAAAATTTCACGACTGTTGTCAGCTACAGAACAACCACAGCAAATTGATTTCGCCGTCTTTATTTAGAATTTGTTGAGAGTTAAGAAGTTGGTGGGTACAAGTCTGATACGGCTCCGATTGTTTTCCGCTTTTTCGTTCTCCCATTTCTTCCCCACAGCTTTCTCGCTCCCCACACGAAGTGGTGACCTCCTCCCAGCGGTCAGATGACTCATGGGTTCCCGTTGTAGGTAATCAGTATAGACCGGATTTTAGGCAAATGCATTTACTGTTTCTTTCGTTTCTATCATTCCATTTTAATAAATCAGCATGAAGTGAAAGCTATGGGGGTCTTTTACCGTATTGTTATACTTCCTATAAGTGTGCATTGTGGCGTTTGCGTCTAAATGTTCATAAAGGCCTCTACACGGATATTTAAAAAGGTTTACTTTAAATAACCGTGCCTTTATTAACAATCTTTAGCCTTAGGTTTCGCTTTTGGGTGCAGTTTGGGATCGTTATTTAGGTTCCCGTCCAGCATGACTGTTCATACCTTTACCGGGGTCAAACTTGTTCTCTAACTACTTCAACTCCCCGAAGCAACCGCTAGAACCAGTTTGCAGAATGGGACGGTCATCCTCAGTGCAACATTCACAGTGTTAAATAAAAAATGGGGAGATGGTGCCGATTTTGAATTGTTTTCCGAACACTGATTCTTTCACTTACATTCCGCGTGCTCTACAAGCAGATTTGTTCAAACACCACCACTCGCGTTCTCGTTTCGAGAAGCACACTCAAATAAAACTATTTAAAAGCCATGGTTTTGAGAAACGAACAGGCCATTGTTCACAGATAACTCGCCTATTCAACAGCCAATGGTGAATCATCACCGCAGAGCTGCATATCCTTGCGTCTTAAAATTCACACTGTCGATACTCTCCTAAACCCGCTTTTCCATCAGAAACACCCTATGGAAAACGCTGTTCAAATGTGTGTAAGTGCATATGACAGTGTTGGGACACCTTGAATATCTTTGTATATGGCGAAAATGCTAACGTTGCAAATAACGCTCCTCACGTAAGTGCGCAAATATTTCTTGGTAAATCGTAGCGTCTCGTGCGTTCATTGCTTGTCTGTTTCTGTTGACTTGTAATTTAATTGCGCCAGGCAGACATGAAGTGTCGTCTTGCCAAGCTGAGGAAGAGAGTGGGTGGTTCCTCTGTCCATCATGACCGCAGCCGGCTGTTGTCTCCTCGCCACGCCATGCTCCACTTACTGTCAGTATTTTAGCATGACAAGAGCCATTTCAGTGACTTTTCGTTTATTCTTCTTAGAAATTAATGCAATGACGAGATTGCACATCGACTACGTGAGAAATAGCCGCGATGCCCCGCATTAGGCACACTCCTTCAAAACGCGTTCCCGCGCTGACATGGTGGGCGATCGCTTCGGCAGAGTGATATTTTGCATAAACTATTGCCGTTTTTAACTTGCACCCGAGTATGGGATTTTTAAATCCGTATTCCCACCTCTGAAGTATTTTTTTCTGGTGGTTTCACTATATGCAACATTCGATCAAGCAACAGTGGCCGTGGAATATGAATAAATGTGAGCAGTGTGCTTGTTGAATGAAGCCAATTGGTCGTCACTGGCCCAGCAGTTGTATAGGACAATCGAACCATCTATGTTCAAATGTTGGCGCTCTTGTGACATCATAAAAAACAACAATTTTGGTTATTAACCCTGCTGATCAAACCGCTCTCCAAGGCCACCTTAACCACGTAAACGAATCGTGGGACTTCCGGATTATGAAACCTAATCGTAGAAAATGCAAAACTCTCATTCCACCACAGCAAAAACCCTTGTGTTCACTTACGTAAGAGCTGATGTTGCCCTCGAATATGTGCAGTCACAAAGTATCCTGATATCACCCTATGTAATGATCTTAACTGAAGCCTGCAACTCACTAACAATATATATTCCACAAATTTCTCTCTAGTTTTCAACAAACGTCAACTACGGCGGGCTGCAAAGAACCTTAAGATGCCTGCTTTAAATGAATTATGCGTCTGGTATCTGATTCCTAACTCAGCATATCTAATCGACACACCCGAGGCAGTACAAAACCGTGGTATTAGGTTCATTTATTTTTTGTATTCTTAATACATCAGTGTCATCATCATTAAAATTTTCGTTACCATCATTAAGAACAACAACAGCATACTTAGGTCGACTGCAGCACGAAGGTTTTTCGCACTGAGCTCAAACGCTAACGACAGAATTACAAGTGCTCAAGCAGTTCATTGCAGAACAGGCTAAGACCGTTCACACTCTTATAAAATCCAACCCTGCCGTCAGAGAGGTAAATGTGAAGAAAGACGTACTCCCACCACCAAGCACTTCCGAGCCAAACCAACAGGCAGCAATCGAGAAGAAGCGCAAACTAGACAACCAAGAAGAAGATACGATAGAGACCCACCCCCAGTATGTCACCATAGAAATATAAATGCCAGGCTCGGTGATGTTGCAGCCCCGATACTAAACAAGCTTCAAACAATCGTCTCCCAACTTAATCGGCCGTCGGCGTAGGTACAGAATACTCTACATAGAGTGGAAAGTCTGAAACCCAGGTTACAACCGCCCCAGGCTGCCTTGCCCGCCAACAGAAGCCATGTGAGTGCCCACTAATAAATGACAAGACTACCGATCTCCCAACCCACCATAATGGCCACTAGCCCAAAAAATAACGTGGGCTGTCCCATTGTCATTTGGCAATATAATTGCAGGAGATTCAAGAATAAGAAAGACGAACTTGAACAGCACATTGCTCATAAACTAGAACCCTCAAACATAATACGATTGAATAATCCAAGGTGGTAGCCAAACTCCCTGGCTACTTTACACAGACAATAAAAAAGGCCAGAGACCTGTGCACTTTAATTAGGGAAAACATTACTGGCGTCCACCACCAACTACATATTACCCCTATGATTGCTTCCTTACGGAACTGGTCTCGGCAAAACTCAAAAGCACTAGCAGTCTATTCATCCTTAACATTTACTGCAAGCCGAAAAACAAAGCACCGGGATTGGCGGACATGATCCATAAAGCAAATTGCTTAGCAGGTTCCAACCCATTCGTCGTAGCGGGTGACTCTAACGCAGCACACTCTGAGTGGGGATACACGTACGTCACCAAACAGGGCAAAGAAGTGTCAGGCATAATAGGTGAGGAAGACCTCCTTACCTCACGGAGACAAGTGCCTGAACTCGAATAGGCGCGAGCACAGCCCTGGATACAAGCCCGGTGCTTACGTTGGTTGCACACGCCACAAATGACAGCTGGAGCAATATGGGGGACAACCTCGCAAGAGACCAAATGACACCACAGACCAAAATCCCAGGACCTCAGATCCGTAGGGTCCTCGGGGTAGCAAACATCCCTGACGGCGCAGCGCTATGTTTTCATAGCAGAGGTAAAACAGAAGAAAAAACATACGGCATCCGTCACTGGGCGAAGACACTCGTCGAAGAAGCCACACACCACACGAAACAACGCAGCCTCTTCGAACAGATTTCAGCGGTCGACCCACACCTCCTTCATTTATGGGAGTCTAGGCGCAGCCTTCTTCGCAGATGGCCAAATGCAGATCTTGATAGCCGAAAAAAGTCAGCCGAAGTGCAGGCGGCTTTGCTCAGCATCTGCCGG
Organism: Haemaphysalis longicornis; assembly: GCA_013339765.2. Lineage (NCBI taxonomy): Eukaryota > Metazoa > Arthropoda > Arachnida > Ixodida > Ixodidae > Haemaphysalis > Haemaphysalis longicornis. The sequence goes on from CM023452.1 coordinate 188,712,056, forward strand.
AACACGTCCCCCGGCATGGACCGAGTGCCGAACAAGGCCCTAAGAAAACTGGACGACGGTTTCGTGGAGGCCTTGATTACCTACGTGAACGAGTTTTGGGAGATGGGAGTGGTGCCACCCGCCTGGAGGGAAGCAGAGATTCGTCTCCTTCCAAAACGAGGCCGAACACCTTGCATAAAGAACCTTCACCCCATATTCCTCACTTCGTGCATCGGAAAGCTTATGGAACACGTTGTGCTTAGCCGTCTACAAAGGTTTCTCAAAACGACGGACCAAATGCCTCACTCGATGTTCGGGTTCCGCCAGCACCTCTCAGCTCAGGACATACTACAACAGCTGAAGAGACATACTTGAGGCGGCCAGTCGCAATACACCCAAAGTGTCCTGTGTTCAGATTTTAAGGGGGCGTTCGTACTGCAACGCACGCAGCAATCCTTTCAAATCTTGGCACCGTGAATTGCGAGGAAAAGTCTTACTCTTGCGCGAAGAATTTTAACGCAGATAGAACGACCATCATTAAAATTGGTGATATCCATTCTCCTCCCACACAATGCAGCAGTCGTGGTAGACCACAAAAGCCACGGCTACTGTCTCTAATTTTAAATATAGCCCTGATAGTCTTTCCCAGACAATTAGACAGAATATACATCATTAAGCACGCTCTGTATGCAGACCATACAACGATCTGGACTGCCAAGGTTCTCCCGGCGTCATGGAGGACAGCATACAAACGGCCGCGGACGCCGTCTACACCCAACCAGCTGATGTAGTTTAGCGTGTGCACCACAAAAGTCAGAACGCATCGTAGTACAAATATTCTGCCGGGGCACTCCAGGCAAAATCAAAATATGCCCTACAGTATACTCGTCAAACTGACATCCCCCATCAAGGTATTAGGAATGACTTCTCAAGAAAACTGCAAAAACACCCTGCTCCTCAACAGGCTTCAAGAAACCATGGCTCAGATTGTTCGGATGCCGCATAGAGCAGCAAACAAGAACCATGGGCTAAAAATACAATGTTCGTCTTGTGGATGCCTTTGTCATCTCCAGAACTGTTTACGCTGCCTCGTATGCGGTAATGGCGGCCTCGGGGCGTGAGAAGCTAGATGCACTTTATAGAAAGGCATATAAACAAGCACTGGCACTTCCTACGAGCACCTGTATGGTTCGCCTCACGGCTTTAGGACTGCACAACACCATCTAAGAACCTCATAGAGACCCACCGAACGGCGCAGAAAGCAAGCCCAATGAGGGGCTGGGGAAACGTAAGCTAAGGTAGGGTACACGGCACCGCACATCATAGAAAACGCCGTGGTCATCCCGCCTGATTGAAGAACAATAGTTTTTGCACTACCTATACCCCGGAATATATATATGTCCCCTCAACATAATGAGGTACGACGTTCAGCAAGAGCTACTTCGTTATAAAGCCCGCATGGAGATCAGGACCACGTCGTCAATACAGACGCTGCGGAATACGCGATACGGGGAAAGATCGGCGGTCACTGCCTCCGTTAGCGACCTTATTTCGTCTTGGATGCTTCGGTCATCGAACAGCTAGGAGGCTGAACAGACGGCTATCGCCCTTGCCCTCTCCAAGACAGAGACCAAAGTAATTATTACGGACAGTCCAGCCACCTGCAGAGCATACCAAGCAGGTAGGACGTAGAGACAAGAGCTTGGAAGTCTCCTCCAAAGACCCCCACAGAAGAAATTCAAGAACGTATGGACACCGGCCCACTCTGCTCTCCGTGGAAACCAGACGGTACACGTCTTGGCCCGATAACTCGCCCACCAGGCACGGCAAGCCGAGTCGGAGCGTATCTGTTAACCGCTCCTCACATATGCCGACATTACTCAAGATTACCCACTAGCAAAGCAACTGTACCCGCCAGTCTTTCTTTGATCAGGCCACGAAAGCACAGGAAGTCACCCTGAGACAACTACAGACTTATACCTACCCGCACCCAACACTACCACACGCCATCTGTCCTACTCTTTATTATCTCCTATGCACTCACTGCCAAGCACCAGGCACCCTGCACCATATTGTCTGTCTAGGAATGTCAACGGAACCCACACCTCCGCCTCAACCAACCCCTCACGCCAGTAGTGGGAAAGTACGTTGGCCAGCTCTTGTCCTGAAACGCCACTTTTTCTAGCAGAAAGGGCTAAGACAGCTGGCCGTACCAACGGAGTCTCGGACTGAAGACCCCGACCACAAAAATGCTCACTACAGCTGTAAATAAGCTCTCTCTCTCTCTGCAACCGCTCCTGGGCTGCGCTGCTCGAGTACACTATTTTCCTCCGAACTCCCCTATTTAGTCCTTTTCTCAAGTTATTAGCATTCCCCTTCTTCTAGACCGGTCTTTCGTTATCCACTGTTACCACTGCGATACACCGGTTATCATTTTGCATCACAACATCGCTAGGTCACGTACAATTCTTTTTTTCCAACTATCGTAACAATTCCTCGAGGTTGTTCACTGATCCAGAAAAATTATTTCCTTTCCCTAAGTGTTACTACTACTATTATTTGTTTCATAGCTCGCTGAGCTAACCTAAAATATACTTGAAATTGTTTGGTAAGGGGCCACGTTTCTCACCCATATATCATGACCGACAGTATGCATTGGCTGTATATTCTTTTGAGTGACAGATATAGCTTACTTTTCATTATTTGAAGTTCTCGCCGAGTGCTCCCCAATATATACCAATTCTGTGCCGTATTTCTCTCCCGTGGCTGGGGTACACAGAAACAATCTGGACGAGGTAGTTATATTCATGTACTTGTTGGATCGTTGAGTTACATATGCTGAAAAGGTCGCTTTCGGTTTGCTATCGTCCCTCGAAAACGTAACGGCTGGTTTAAACATAGATGTTAGTCCCCGCTTTTCGAGGCACTACATTTATCACAAATTTTGTACCCGCCCGCTTAGTCATTCCTTCAGGATTCCCCCAGCAGGCATACCTTACCCCGTAGTCATCTACTTCAAGTGGCCCTACAACCTATTCGAACGTCCGCCTTTTTATATCCTTCAATGCACTCACTGCAAATTACAGGAATTACCGTACTTATGACTTCATCGCCGTTTCCTGCCCGTAAACATTTTGGTATCAGCTCTCTACTTTTACAATAACCACTGCTTCATTTGTTAAACCCGCCCTTTATGAAATACCTTCTTCAAGGGCGTTCAAAGGAAATAAAACGATGTTAAATTCATGTGATATACGAGTAAATAAAGAATCATTATGCCACATGATATAAAATAACGTAGCCTTCTTTATTGACCGCGATAAGACCCGTGAAGAAGGGGTCATGCAGTGTACATATAATGCGGAGTGATAAGGTTTTAGCGAGGGCCTAAATTAAAACAATAAGAAATATACATGCAAAATGCGTGTATATTTTGAAAAGGGCGAGTTAAAAGCGAAAAGCGTGAGTACAAGTTGGTAAATATACTGGTTGAAGAATATCAAAGGAAAAGGGAAAGCAAGAAAAGAAAACTGTATTTACCGCAATTACAGGGCATTCGAAGCTCTAACACGGGGACTAAGAATATCTGTTCTTTTTCTTCTTAGTCTGTCACCTCCGCATGGTGACGCGTCTAGTTTCTCCCTTTTTTTTGACGCGCTCGCTACCGCACGCCGGCGCCCACTTCAAAATATTTCACAATTCATGGCAACACAAACATACTATATCGCACAGGTTGAAACACAACAAGGAAATCCGTCGTAAAATTATCATACGTGCATGACCATTTGAGCAAACACCTACACAAAATTAACAGGGGGAGCAATGCAAACTGTCGCTATAAGAAAGAAATGTCAAAGCGATGCCTCGCATGTCTACTGAAGTTTAAACGTTCAAGTAATGCGGATCACAAATGAAATGGACAAATTATCACTTCACAAGGCACCAACCAATAAACACCGTTTATTGGTTTATGCCTTACGCGGTGCTATTAGGTTCAATGGGCTCCATGTTGTGAAGAATATTTTCTGTTGACATTTTGTCGAAAGAAACGCCCCTCGTTCACATGATAAAATCAATTATAGCGAGATGCTGGAGATTACAAGCCCACCTATATGCTCGTCCGTATTCAACCTGCAAATCATAGTTTTTAAAGCAAAGCTTGCTACCTCTACCAGCCAGCTCTTCTTTCATGGCGTGCGGGGCAAGAAACTCCCAATGCGGCTCCGGAAGTCGAGGGTGGTTTTCACTCACGGAGCAAAGTGTAGAAGCCCGGTCGAAATTTACCCAGCATTCCACGCACGGTCACGCCGGCGGGCGCACCTGCATGACCCGGCTTTGTAGTCTGCTTTATGATGGTTGTTTTGGGCCTGTTAATCGCAGCTTTGCGTCCATTGCGCGCTTCCCTCGCACGGCTTGATTAAATTGTTCGACAGCACGTCCTGGGTAACCCTAACATGACGGAGTTAACGGGTTGTACGGCAAAAATACGTTATAGATTGATTTACAGGGCGGGAAAACAAAATGTAGAGACCACATACATATATCTGGCCGTTAGAAAAACACTGCCTTTTGCGCACTGCTTGCCAAGAATGGGACTCCGTTATCGAAATTCGTGAATAGCTATTCGGTTTTGTGTTAACAGCTATTGCGAAAGCTGAAGGAACAACTGGTTCTGATAAATAGCTATTATAAGAGTTCGGTCAGCTTTTTCTCAATTATCAAACTTGCTAAAATTTAAATCGGTATAAATTGGAGACGCTAAGATCACATACGGAATTTTTTCGGTGTCGCGGCTTGTGTCACGCGGTGGTATAGCCCCGAGCTGCACATCAGGATGGCTAGGTTCCGCTTTCGAACCCAAAAAATTATGCTCCTCACCCTTTTCTTTCTGCCGACGCCCGTCTGGGCTACAGCGGCAGCGTCCACCGCTCTAGCCCGGGCGTGGCCGAGGCTTCTTTTTTCGGAACCGCCAACCCTACGAATTATAGGTAGCGGCAGCACGTGGATTCAAGTCACGTCGCATGAGCAATTGTTGTAGGTGTCATTTACAGCTTTGCTTTCCAACCACCTTCACAGCATGAATAGGAGGTAATTTTTTGTAATAGTACACTTGAGGAATGCTAAAAAATTGTCAGCATTGTAATAGTACACTTGAGGAATGCTGAAAAATTGTTAGCGGCCATAATTGGTTCCTTATTCCTGCGCAGAAAAAACGATAAAGCGACCCAAAGACGTCAATCGGTAAATACCCTTCCCCCCTCTGCCCAAAGCATCGCGGCGGTTGTCTACCGCTGGCGCACTCACATGTAGGTTCGCTTTGGCCGTTTCCAGCAGCTGCGCCAGATCCTGGTGCTGTGCTATGACGTTTAGAAGCCCATAATGCTTCACATTCTCCTCTGCGAGCTTCGTGAGCTCGGCGCGAGCTGTTGTAATTCGCAGAGCCTCGACGGTCAAGGAGCTGAAAAGAGCGTCAGCGCAACAGTCTTACTGACAAATATTCTCCACTAATAAAGTCATATTGCCACGTATCTTTATTCCTTATTTTGCTAGACTTATTATTGAGCATGCAGACTTTAATCAAGAAAGGGAGGATATTACGAAATATCTAAAGAGAAAGAGTGCCAAGTTAACAGAGTTGTGCACCTACTGTTCCAAAATATTTCGCCTGAATAATATTTTCTGAATATTACACAGTGTTAGATTATCACCGTTAGCTGCAGTGCGAGTTCGAGTTCGATGGCGCAAAGTTACAGCACTCGCCTCGCATGCCGGAGGTACCGGGCTCAAATCCTTGTACTGTAGGGTACCCACCGGTTTCTTTAATGGCTACAGGCGTCCCTGGTCGAGTGCCGACCCTTGAAAGGGGAATTCACGTCTGGCATAGCTGTCTTTACCCTTGCGAGAGGGCCCTTGACCCTTGTCCATCTGGCGGGGACGCCGGCAATCATCACGTGTTACGCTATTGCCGGGGGTGAAAGAGTCCGGCGGCATGTCCTGCCGCAGGTGGTTGTGAGTTGAGCGTCCACCGTGGCTGTGGAAGGCACCATGTGCATTCGTGTGCCTTGGTGGCGCCGGGCACCTACCGGTAAAATAGATACAAGCGACTCCCCGGCCTGGCACTCGTCCCTTGTGTGGGACTACAACGCTTGGGAAGTTCACCCGGCTTTACGGGAAATCGCCGCTATGGAAAGGGCGGCTGCAAAAATGCAGGAACTTTTTCCGCAGCGATGGCTCAGAGGTGCAGCACTCGCCTCGAATGCGGGAGGTACTGGGTTCGAATCCTGGTACCGCCGGGCACCCACCGGTTTTTTTATTGGGTACAGGCGTCCCTGGTCAAGTGCGGACCCTTCAAAGGGGAATCCACTCCTGGAAAGCTGCCTTTACCCTTGCGAGCGGCCCCTGACCCTGGTCCATCTGGCAGGGCCCCCGGCCATCATGCCGCACTGCGCCATTACCGGAGGTGAAAGAATCTCGCGGCATGTCCTGCCACAGGGGGTTGCGAGTTGAGCGTACACCGTGGCTGTGGAAGGCACCATGTCCATTCATGTGCCTTGGTGGGGCCGGGAACATACCCGTAAAATAGGTACAAGCGACTCCCCGGCCTGGTGTCCGGCCCTTGTGCGGGACTACAACGCTTGGGAAGCTCACCTGGCTTGCAAGGGAAACCGCCCCTATGGGAAGGGGCGGCTGCAAAAATGCAGGAAAAAAGAACTCGCACTCTGTGTGCGCCCACCTGCCAGAAGGGTTCTTGGCAGGTCCTCTTTTCCACAACCACTGCAATTCCAAATTGTGGAGCCAGAGACAGCTTCTGTTTGGTTAAGCACTTGAATTTCGAGACTTGGTCGCTGCCTTTCAGCCGTCAGGCGTAAGCACAACTAACACTTACGAGGAAATGCCATCCTGCACAGTAAGTAAATTTAGCCTCACGATTACATACAAGGCCAGTTTCCCCGGTTTGTACTAAATCAGAACGCTGATGTGTCGAACGCAGGTCATTTTGACTGTACTGGCTGAGACGACGTCAGGTGACGCTTGTTCTTTTGGCCTGGCCTGTTAATTACTGTGCGGAACTAAGCAGGCGTTTATAACGCCTCGTACCACAGAAAACGTACTAGTTGCCTGGGCGTGCCACCTTCCGGACTCTCGAAATGCCAAGCAAGTTGTTATCAAGCCGAGTTTTCACTTGATCTTCTGATGGTTTCGCGGATGGCTGCTGGTGCTTTCTGGCCGTGTGCGGAACTGGACATCTTACGCAAGATAGGACTGGCCTCAGTACTGTGCCAGTCATCCTGAAAGCCGCTCGAGAAGGACGAGGTTTAGCCAGGTCTTGCAGTTGTCACCAAATTGGCAACTTTTTGAGACTCGTGGTGAAAGAAATTGGCAACTGGCTAATTTCTGGCTCCCTTGATCATTAGTAACTTTGATATTTCCGGACCCTTCTGATGCTCCACTTTCCCTAAAAACGGTGTTAGACATCTTAGAGCATTTCAGCCGCCGAAACAAACTAAACAAAAAGAACAAACCAAACTTTCAGACAGATGATGGTGTTGTAGAAAGGTCTAGATTAGGTCAGAACAAAACGTCACTCAAACACACCACAGTACAGCGCTACTTACCGGCACTACTCAAAATTTGCCTTGCTCTTGTTAATATCCGGCAGATGATGTCGTGTGAATATCTCAAAAACCTTCAAGAAACGCCATCTGTTTAAACTGTAATGCTTCAGTAGTTTACGGGAGCTTGAAATTTCACCCAGAGTGGTGCGAAGTATAATATAGTATACGGGTGTGTATTGGCCACGGGAATGGAAGAAGGCAGCGAAAGCTGTAAAACATGGCGTGAAGCGACATCGATTCTCTGTCATAACTATGCTTTGAATGCTTTACTTAAACCTCCGTAATTGAGCTTTTTTTGTAGACACTCCTGAGACACTGTATCTTCCAAGACCACAGAAAAAGAAAAAAAGTTTTAACAAGGTTTTCTACTTCTCGGATTCTCTGCATTTTCCGCCCGAAGGTAAAAAACAATTATGCATCCCTCCGTCTACGGACGACAGTGGTTGAACGTGAAGCTTTCTTGCAATGAATTCTTTGGTTGTCCAATCCCAAACTTGGAGTATGGGCTACTCCGAGGTGCGCGCCAGTTTTACACGATACCCAGAGCAACACTCGTGTTTGCAGTCCGTAGACCTAACGTTTCGGTTTGGGGTATAAGGTGGAAATCGCTACTAACTTCTTGGCGTTCAGCGAACACGTTTTTGAGTGGGTGCTGGTTTCAGCTGTAAAACAGAAGCTAGAACGTTAGGTTTCAAGTCCTGAACTTGAAAATGTGAAGTTAGGCCGAACGTCTTGTGGCTACCAGCCTTTGGAACGCAGAGCAACGGCATTCCTCTCGTTGCGGATTCTTTCATTGTCTGAGTTTTCCAAAGCGCTTCGACAACGCTGAAATGAAACAATCGGACACATGCCGACGACATAACGCGAGGGACCCAGTGTCAACTGCGACTGCAGAAAGGGTTTTTGTTCTTTCACTTGACCCACTATTATTCCTCATCATCGTCGGAGATGATTGACCTTCCTGCAGCCCGCATTCGCGTACAACGGCATCATTTCGGACAATAACGCGTCGCTTTTAATGGGGACTTTTCCGTCTCCTTTTCAAACATTACCTTTAAGGTGGCGGTTTTCTGGCTGTTTTCAACAATTTCCCTTCGACGTTTCCTTCCCAGGACCCGGCAACCCTGCGGGGATACTCAAGGAATTTAGGCGGGACCACGAAGGCCTCCCTGCTCAATGCCCAAAGGACCTGCCCATAATGCGGTTTGCGGGAAAGGGGGCACCTCCAAAGGCCTTTTTTATGAGATTATCTCTACGTCTGCGCTGCAAGCTCGTCGTCTTTCGGCAGGGTGATTAAAGCGTTGACCGTCTTTCCTTTCTTGTATTTCTCATCGTGGTCACCTCAGCTCATCAATCTGAAAAATCACAAACTACACCGAGCACAACCTCATAGTAAAAACTCCCTCTCCCAAGCTCATTTCAATACAGAATGGATGCTTCGCATTAAGTCGATTCCTACGTAAACATAAGGTTCGCAATTATTTTAAGTGCGGACCTGTCCGAAGTCAAGCCTTGTTGTCTGCCCGAAGGTGTAACGCAGGGAAGTTTCTATACCCATTGCCGTAGGGTGTCCCTGTCTCTCAGGAATGAAGGCCTCTAAAATAAGGTAGCACCTACCTATAATCTCGCCGCTTTTTACCCCCCCCCCCCCCCCACCGGTCCTCTCCTCCTCCGTGCTTTGTAGTTTCTTTTTTCGCAGGTGAGTGACGCACGCCATGAGCCAGCACAAAAGCCACGTGGTATCTCATCCCAGTTTTTTTTTCGACCCCTTCGCGGACGGCTACGCATTTAAATCGTGCCGCCTTTGAACTTACTGCCTCGAAGCCCGCTTAATAAGAGACGCCACCGGATAGCAACTTTAGAGTCAAATGCGCATTTCGAAGAATTGTCGCGGCAGAGTGATCTTGTTCCTTCGCCATGTGGATGTCTTCTGCATTCGGCTGCTGGAATGTGGTCAGGGAAGGCAAAGCAAGTTGTATTTGCGTTCTAGAAGTGCGACGTATAAAGGAGGACAGCTTGGGTGCATAGATTTGGACGGGCACACGCCAACCCGACGTGCCGTCTCGCCTTTGCATGGTAAGTGCTGTTATGTTTGTTCTCGCTCTTTTTTAATTCTCTCACGCTTGAGCGGTCAGCGAAGAAATGCGTATTCAGTATGCAACAGTCGTCCACCTTTTGTTCTGAGTAGGCAGTACGCGCAGCGGAGAGTTTGTCCCTTAGTAAGCTTTGTTTTCGACTGGAGGCCGCATTTGTTGTGTGCGCACTTACCTCTCAGCTTAATTATCAGTGCCGTAGCATGTGCAGTCGTTTGTAAGGTTGCTGTGCCGCAAGGATTAAGTTCACCTGAATTCGAGATTAGTTTGGTCGACGGCATCACGCGTATTACAGGGTAACGAGGATGTGTTCCGAGTGCGTGTGGGCTCTTCCTTGCGTGAGATCGTGCTTTGTGTGTACGCGACGTGAGTTGTATTATAAAACCGTTGTTATGACATTGGAGCGGCTTGATGTGGAATACGTGCATAGTCGGTGCGCCGCCCATTCCAGTCATAGAAAAATATTTTCTTTGAAGTCAAAAATTTGGGACCAGATAATGTGTGACCCTGCCACCTATTTACGACTCCTTCGCTATTTGTGTTATCAAAATTTTCACACGCTTGAATGGGCACTTGAAATGCATAGCCGCACCGCAACTGCTGTACTGTCTTTTTTCAATGTATGCATAGTGCACAGAGGACGGTCCATTACACATCTTGACGTTTGCTTCACTCGTGACACCGGTGTTATGTGTCAAGAGTACCCCCCGAAAGGGGATGCATGAAAACCCCCCGAAAAGGAAAAAAAGAACAAAGGAATGAAAATTTGAAGTGCGCGCCAGGAGCGCACCAATCAGCGAATGCCAGTGCCTAAACCCCGAGGCATAATGGTCAAATATGGCAGCGCGCTGGTCACCCAAATAGAGAACGCAGCGCAGGAGGCCAGTGGCGTGATGAGCATATATGGACATGGAAGAGACAAGGAGCCAATGAGAGTGCGCGACGAGAGAGCCAAGAGGTGTTAAATGCGGGGCGCACAAAGAGAAGGGGAGGCAAGAAACGAGAGGCAAGAAATGCGGAGGCAAGAAACCGAGAGGCCCGAAACCGAGAGGTATGAAACCACGAGGCGGTAGCCGAGCACGTGAACTTCAAGAAACAAACAAGGGGGACGTGGCCAGGCCAGCGACTATGCCTACCAAGCCTGGGCGAGAGCGGGCCGAGTTCAAATCGGCTGCGGCATTATGGGAGCACTACGACCCTGTGTCTTCGTGGCCCTAACGACGGCGGTCAGGCACTTGCGGCCCACGTCTACGCTCCGTCGACCTTCGTTTCGACGTCCTAGAAGTGCTACGTTCGTGGCGAGCCTACCTGGGACCTCCAACGGCAGCGGCTACCAGGAGGTAGCCACCGAGGAAACACGCCATCCAAGGAGCGAACGAGCGCATCGAGCGTCGGCATCAAGTACCTCCAGCGGTAGCGGCTACCACGGCGTAGCCGCTGCGGAAACGTCGGGACGCGCGGAGCCCACGCCGTCCAAGGAACGACCAAGGGCATCGAACGCCGGCACCGAAGCGAGACGAGGACGGCTACAACCGAGTCGCGGACACGCAGCGGGTGCGACATGTCAGCACCGACGACAGTTGGATATGGCCAGTCCATCAGAGACACAGTGGTAAAACATAACTAGGGAGTTGGGGTAGCAACGACGATAACTAGGACATGTGCACCTTGTAAGGATTGTATATAAACTAACTCTGTAGGACTTTATTGTAGATACTTTTCGGTTTAGATTTGAATGGTATTTTGGGATTGTTATAGGTTTGAGTGTTTAGTTTAGGTTTGAGTGTTTAGTATAGGTTTGAGTATTTAGTACTCTGCGTTAGGGGTTTTCAAACGAGCATAAATGTGTTTTATCAAACCCATCAACGGCTTTCTCGCTTCCATCTATCTGAGCTGGTGAAGACAACCTCGCCGTCCGTCACCTGACAATAAAAACAATTGGGGAGCCTGCCAGGAGAGATTTATCCTCACCAAGAATATTTCCATCGGGCCCAGTCACGTGTCTGAACAGCTGGGAGAATGGCTTGGGGACGGTTGTTGACACTGGCTCAAACGCGAGGTTTGAACAAAGAGCAGTTTTTTTAATTGCTCTATGAAGAGTGGCGCAAAGTGCATGACAAATTGAATGTAGAGATAGAAGAATTGCAAAAAAAGATACAAGAAAAATCAAGGCGGCATCTCGTTGAAAATAGTTTCTACGAACAAGGAGGGAGCGTTGAACCTACCTCATGTGATAGTAAAGGCACGCGCCTAGCGCATGTCGACGAGGGCGCAAGCAAAAACATTGGCCGCGTATCGGCTCCTTTGGTTGCAAATGTCGTCAAAAGACGATAGTCTTTGTAAACATTTGCCAAGGAAATTCCCCCATTTGCTCTCCCGCTCACCTCTCATGCTGTTCCTGTATCGTCGTGCTCATTCCATGGGAAACACACTAAATGTTTGCGCAAGGCGATTTGAATTTACCGCTTTCCCCTGCTACACGTCGTGCTTCTCGATGCCACCGCTGCAGTATGGTGGAGACGCGCGTGAATGGAGGCGGAAGGTTTATAGAGCCGCGTTGCCGTGCTCCACGTGCGTTACAACCAGAACGTGGAATCTAGCTAGTGGAACCTTTAGTTGCTGTTTCCGCGTGATTTTTCATATGCTGCAAGAGGCGGCGGTTTTCTGCAGTAGATGTAGAATATCATTTGCTATTGAAAAACTAAGCATCCATGAATTTTTAAATAAAGGAACACTCTAGATGTCTCTTGTGTACCGATTTCCTGTCTTATATTTGCGCAATATCTTTTTCTTGTTCAACAAAGTTGACAAGTAGGAAGATATCAACCGGGCTTAGACGTTTACATGTGGCTGTTTGTATATAAGACTATTGCGCAATATCAATTTTACTTTGGCCGTGTGGCTGAATCGAGTCACAGACAGACAGATCGACGGACAGACAGACAGACAGACAGACAGACAGACATAGACAGACCAAAATTTCTGGGTTTAAGTAGCCCAAGAAAGACTATTGTCTTTATTAATAGGAAAATAAAAGAGGCTCTCGCGGCAGAGCGCACAGGAAGAAGATTTAGAGAGAGCGGTGAACGTGCCGCACGTGAGACTGAGGCACCCGAACCGCCGAGCTGGATGAGCCACATGAGATAGAAAGAACGCAGGTGGCTGATCACGATGAGGCCGCGAGTAAAAACGAAGACACAGAAAACTCTTGTTGCTCGGGACAGCCCGCCGCGGTGGAAGGTGATTTCGAAGCGCGAGGCGATGAATCGGCTGTATGCGGTGCGGCGGCAGGCCAGACTCTCTGGGCAGAGCACTCTGAGACTAATCACGGCGAGAAAGGTATGATGCCTTAAAGTGATTATGATGGGTCGTGTTGTTGTTCATAAACGTTATGTCTCACTCACACACACACAACACACACAACACACACACAACCACACACCCACACAACACCCCACACACACACCACAGCAACACACACACACACACACACACACACACACACGCACACGCAACATGCACACGCATACACACACACACAAACACAAACACACCACACACACACACGCACGCCACACACACACGCTACACACGACACGTACATGCACACGCACTCGCACGCGCGCGCACACGCACACGCACACCAACACACAACCCACACACACACACACACACCCACACACACACACACACACACACACACACACACACACACACACACAAACACACAAACGCAAAGACCCCCGAAGTCCAACGTTCTGAAAGGAAAAAAGTATATCTATACAGACGGGAGGACCTGACGAACGTGAGCCCCCAGAGGTCGCCACCAGGCCGCTCGATCCGGTCCCTCCAGCAGCGCGAGCCAGTCTTGGGGAGAAGAGCGAGGAGGTGAAAGGGATTTAAGATGAGTTGATAGTGATGGTTTCGAAGCAGAACATTCCCAAAGAACATGCGTCGTACTGGGAAAGCCAGAGCACTTAGAGCACCGTGCAGGGTTGCGATGGCCTTCTAATAGATGTATGTGTGGGGTTGGAAGGCTGTCCGTTCGCGCTTGCCGGAGAAGAGAAGCATCTGACCGGGGTAACAGGTGAGAGGGAGACGGTAGAGTATGCGTATTGCTGATAAACTGGTGCAGTCTGGAGTCGATGTAGACGGGCTTGTCGCGCCTGTGTGGGTGGGTGGAAAGCGGTTGTCCAGGGCGTTTCCGAGTCTCCTGGTTTGGACGCACGGAAGAGCTGATGCGCCAGCTCGTTGCCCGGGACGCCTGGGTGGCCAGGAACCCAGCCCAGCACCTAACTAGTACCAGCGTGTTTGGCCAGATGAGTGTGGAGTGTACGCATCATATTGATGGGAAGCAACTGCTCCTGGAGCAAGCGGAGAGCATCCTGACTGTCGCTGAGAATCACGTGGTTACCGGGTGTGTCTAAGGATATGGTGGCGTCAGTGATTGCTTGAGCCTTGAGAGACAGGACGGAAGGAACGCCCGAGTATCTTTTCTGCAAGGGCGGGTGGGGATGACGAACAACTACTGCGACCCCGCATGCATTGTTGGTGGAGAAGGAGGGATCGGTGTACGCAACGGTTGCTAGATCACCATAGCGGTAGCGAAGAGTGCCTATTCGAGCTCGACGACGTCCTGGATGGGAGGTTGCAGATACGTTGATTGGAATTTTAGGAACTGTTACGCGAGGGAGGAGATACCAAGGGGAGTATGTCGGTGTAATGTCTGGTAAGGACGTCACCTCGTAATGAAGTGAGGATAGAAGAAGACGGGCGTGCCAAGTAAGCTGGAGACGAGTGTGCTGGGCCGACAAATGGAGATCAACTTGATGTGACAGTGACGTGAACGGCTCAACAGCCTCCACTTTAGCGAGGGGGGCGTATCTAGGTGCCCCTAGAGCCAGGTGGGTGGAAGGCCTGAGGAGCCGCTCAAGCTGGGATCGCTGCGATGACGTTAATTTTACGTATGGCAGGGCCTAAAGAATGCGAGTATATATTCGAGAGTTCACAAGTCGCGTAATTTCAGATTCTCGTAGGCCTTCGCCGCGTCGGGTCAGCCGGCCGATTTTGTGAGTGAGTTTGGGTAATTTGAACCTTAAATCGATTGAGCCACTGTGAGGCCTTCCCATCATCCGGCAGGTCAAAGCCGGGGACGCGCAGTCAGACCTTACGTGGAAAAGGGGTGGCATCAATCGTGAGTTCTATTTGAGAACATTGGTCGCTAGCTTTAGCCCGCAAACTCTGGTCAGTGACCACGAGGTACTCAGGTTTTTGCGCAGATAGTATGAGACCTACGCTTGACCCGAAAGAGTAGACAGCATCAATGACAGCCTGAAGTTTGTAGGAACGTTCAGCTGAGCTGCCTGTAGAACACCACAGGGTTATGTCGTCAGCGTACAGTCCAAATGAGAGATTATGAATGGAATGAAGCACATGAGGCAGGGGGCAAAGTGCTAAATTGAAAAGAGTAGTGGATAGGCGCGATCACTGAGGAACGCCCCTGGTAGGAGTCCAAGGGGTTTGGCGGTAGTCCTCTAATACCAGAGAGTGAAGTCGTGTGTGAGTGTAGTCGTACAGTCGGGAGCAAGGCGGAAGTGTCGGAATTTGCTCAAGAATGGCAGAGTGAGAAACTGCATCAAACGCCTTTTGGAAGTCTAGACTCACGATGGCTATAAGTTGGGCTGCACTCGGGTATGCCCACACGTTTTGTTAGATCCGCAGCATTGTGTCCTCTGTTGACCTGTGAGCGCGGAACCCAGTCACAGTACAGTCAAAGAATTGGCTATGTTCGAGAAGCCAAGTGCGGCGATGCAGGGCCATACGTTTCATCAGTTTTGCAACACGGGACGTAAGTGAAATTGGGCGTATACTGTTCAAAGCAAGTGATTCTACTGGTTTGGGGATGGGGCGGATATTAGCAGTCTTCCACTCAGGGGGGATAAAGCCTGTTCGCCATGCTTCATTGATGAAATGTAAAAGAATTTCTAGAGCGGAGTCCGGAAGGTTCCTTAAGTGGGAGTATGTAATCATGTCCGGCCCTGGTGTTGGGTGTCGTTTGCACTCCGTGAGTGCTGCGCGCAGTTCAGCTAAAGTAAATTCTGCGTCGATAGGTTCTTGAGAGGGACAAGTGACAGGAGGTGGAAGAGGAGGCAAAGACGGAAAAGGAAAGAAAGACGCTTGAAGTTTGCAAGCCAAATCAGCCAAGGTAAGAGCCTGTTTGCAGCCGCAACGATGTGATGTGCGTGGATCGTCGCGCCTGTGCAGACATGAAACGGATAAGTAGCCAAATGCGAGTTGTATGCAGTGTTCCACTCAGAGTGTCACAGAAAGACAGCCAGTTGTATGTTTCAAGACTGCGCGCATATTCCTAGAGCCTCGATTGTGAGGCCATCAATGCGTGCTTTGAGAGAGCAATTGCGCTTATTATTCCGCTTCCATCGGCGCAAACGCGCATGACGCTGATCCCAAAAGCGTAGCAGATGTGCATCAACTGCCGGACGTGTGTTGGAGAGAGCAATAGGCTTGGTGTGGTTGCGAGAGGGGTCAAGAATGGCCAAATTCCAGGTACTTAAATCAAATATCGCAGCCGTATCGATTGAGTGCTGGAAACCACTCCAATTAGTAAGGCGACCACTTCTCGGTGACGGAATCGAAGCCCCATTCAAGGGTACAGTTCTGTGAATAATTTGGTGATCACTGCCTAGAGAATTATCTTGGACCTGCCATATAGCTGAAGGTAAGCCTATTGCCCAAGTGAGATCGGGAACCGTATCTCTGGCAGCTATTGGCTTGTCTTGTGGGACTGGTTAGGTCATTAGGCAGAGAGAATCGGAGTTGCTGAGTGACCCGCCTTAGGAGTTGACCTGATGGTGAGGTGTAGGTGTAGAGCCAATCGGGATGTGGAGCGTTAAAATCCCCATCCCAAAGAACAACATGGATTGCGGTAGGAGCTTAGGAGCTTACCTACCCACCCCAAAGCGGGTCTCGCCTTAGGAAGCCAATACGAATTCATGACAACTAGTGGTGCAGAGCATCCAGGGAATTGAGTGAGAGCAAGGACCAATTCCGACGTGGTCGAGTTGTATGCGGAAATACCTATCTGGTGAGTTGGTAATGTTGGAGGACATGTCACGACTCACAACATGGGTACGAGGATTGCGATCGCTGCGAGTCCGTATACTGGGCTGTATGAATGAATCGTACCCTGCAATGCTGTATACACCATGGGTATCCTGAAGGAGTATGAGAAGTGGAGGGTGTGGGAGGGATTGAAGGTAAAGCCTAGAAGCGGAGATTTTATGGCGGAGTCCGCGACAGTTCCATTGAACTATAAGTGACGGAGCCATGCCCAGTTAACAGTATTTTTAGAGTCCGTAGATTGATTGAAGGTCATGTACCCAGTTCTTGATAGTCTCACCAACACCAGGTGGGGGTGAATGCCCTGCGGCAGTTCTAAGGCCGCGTAGCTAAGCGCGGGACACGACAAGCCACTGCTCTGCTCCGTTTTCATCTATCATCAATTCCCGCAACCTTTCGTATACTCTTTAGGAGACTTGACTATAATCTATGCTGGACTGTCGTTGACCGCTTTCCCATATCATTCGTCCGTCACATTTGTTTTCTCTGTTTACTAATACTAGCCGGTTTTCCTGGCGTAGATCTATCACAAAAGAACAATTGTGACCGGTACATTGATCCATATGTGGCATTCATGTCTCTAACTAAGATTATTTCATCAGACTCTGAGCTCGTTTATATCTTTTCGCCAACAGTTTCCCATTTCTTCATTTTCATCCCTAGCGCCGCTTCCGGTTAACAGTATCTGTGGATCCTATTCACAGATACGATGAGCGCAGCTTTGCGACTGCAGAGCCACCCTGCGCTGGCGGAGCGAAGGCATCACTGCAGAGAACGCGCGAGCGGGCACCCTCAGCACACTAGCCAGTATAATCTAGGCACTGCAACTCTAATTGCCGAGTTACAATGACTTGGCGCGGAATAGCGTGCAAGTACGGTGCCTCGATGCACTCGTACGGTGGCGATGGTATAGAGCCTCCTAACGTGGAGCAGGTCAACGCGGTAAAATCAAATTGACCTGAGGGAACCTCTAGCGTGTTTATCCTGGCAGGAGTGAGATGGGAGAGGAACAGCATGAGAGGTCAGGGGACAAAAGACGGTATTCATTTACTGAGCAGGAGCACCAGACAGCAATCGTCTGTCGGGGCACATTTGCAACGAAGCGAGCAGACACGTGGCCAATCATAGAGCCCGTTTAAAAACACATGATGCATTATCGTCAACAGGAGTTTACATCTCAATTTCGGAGATGGTACTGGGCGCGTTGCGAGTCAGCCGGCTCTTTGCTCGATTGGTCCTTTCAGGCATACGATATACACCCGATCGGTGGTGCTTTTCGCCCCAGCACTACATGTAGTGTTGATCATCAGTGAAATAACTTCGAATTTTTCGCTTCAATAGCTGATGTTTATGGGTGCCTATGAATTGCCTGCAGAGCCAAGGTATTGCAGACAATGTAACAGCAGATCTTCAGCATTGATAGAAACGTAGATGAAGTTCGAAGTCGGCAGAGCGTAGAAATAGGTGAGCAGGTGATCTGTTAAAAAACTGCAGCTTAGCAAAGAAAAATGGCGAAAGGAAAAGCCACTCAAGACAAACACTGTTTTTCCCGTGGGCCGTCATTTTCGTCGCTTTTCGCTGAGCTGTAGTGTTGAAGTCCGAAGTGGCGGTACAGTGGAAACACAGTGCCATGTGAGGGAGTTCTTTCAATGAAGTTTCATTTTTATCATCGCAGTGCCATCTTCAATGAACTAAATTAAGTGCATAATTATATATAACAAGTTTTTTGTGGCATCAAAAAGGAGCAGGTTGCCTACAGTGAGCCTCATTTTTTACAAAAAATCATGACTGTTTTTTAAAAATAGCCCGCCCATGCGTCCATATACTAAAGACGTTTACTTACCGAACATCGAACGCTATTCCGCCGCCAGTTTTGGAGAGCGCTTTCATCTGCTGCTGGAACCTCAACCAGCCCTTCTTTTGGAATGGAGGCCTCAGCGTGCCCCGGACGATGATATGTGTGAAGTAGAGGTAGCTGCACACCCCATCGTCCGGGTACATCCTTTTCATAGTAGCATCGGCTCCCACAGTGCAGATGAGTTCTTTGTCTGCGATAAAAACGAAGTCAAGAGTGACCTCTCTGGGGCCACTAGGGCCGGCCTTGGTGAACAGAGCCTTAAAAACCTTTGTAGATAAATATAATTTGTTTCAGTATGAAAGCATTAGTCTTGAGTTACTTACTCACCCTGGTTCCAACCGCAAAACAAGTTTTTAAAGCGAAAGTTTTTGTAGTGGGATGGATGGCGTCCTCTCAGAAAACCGACTCATTTTTTTCTTACAGCGGTTGACTATTGAAAAGCTCTGAGAAAATCTCTGAAAAAACGACGCATGTGTGTAACTGGGCTTTTATAGTGCCACGACCGTTTTTGAACGGTGATTCTACTGTTATTTGTCTTATATAAATAAATAAATATATATATATATATATATATTTATATAGGACACAAAAGGGTTGGCAGTCAGAAAACCTCGGAAAGCAAGGGGGATGTGGTAGGTCATTGAAACAGATAAAGAATTTGGAAAGAAAGAAATAAAGTGGAGAAAAAATTCCCGCCAGGTGGGATACGAACCCACGACCTCGAGAATACCGGTCTTGGTGCCATAGAAAGCATAAGAGGCTTCAACGCTGGTCGACCACTTTTGACATGTTGTAGACACTCGAGTCACGGACCGGGGGTTAAAAAGAAGGTCCCCTTCAACCCGAATAGTCAGAGTGGCGCTGGCGACCACCCCCAAGCACAGGAAACAAAAATACACTAAAATATATACCCCAGAAAGTGAAGGGAAAAATCGCTCCGCTGGTAGCATAGTGGTTATCGCACCAGGCCGGTATTCTGGAGGTCGTGAGTACGGATCCCACCTGGCGGGCATTTTTTCTCCACTTTCATTCCAACTTCTTTATCTGTTTCGATGACCTACCATATCCTCCCCTTTGCTTTCCGAAGTTTTCTTGACTGCCAACCCTTATTTTTCGGTCTTATTTCAACGTGCCCCTCATTTCCTATTCTGATTCGCTATATATATATATCGCAAACCATGTGGAGGTATAGGTTTAGATACTTCGATGATGCCTTTAATAGGCGCGTGGGAAATCGTCACATTGGGGTTCAATTTTGGTTTGCGACTTGGGTCTTTGAATGGTGTGAAGGTTTGACGAAGATTGTGTCTCCGGAGGTTGAACGCGCTTTTATCGAAGGATTTGGGCGCACTTTTGACGCAGTTTTGATGTCATAAATCTTTGAACTTTCTTTAGAAAGGTGCGGTAAAAATCTTTTTTTGAAAAAAAAAATATATTAAAAATCTTTCTAAGTGGCGCAACCCGGCCAGAGGAACATTGTACGGTTAACACTAAAACAATTCCCAGTGAGTTATTCTTTGTTAGCATTCAAGTGACACGTGTGCTGTCAAGTGAAACTACAGGGCCCACTACAACTGGCCAGTCAAGTTTCTCACCGTTTGCTTTCTTTGGTTGACAAGATCGGGATGGCGTTAACGTGAAGGTGTAAACAACGGGATGGCGCTACGGGACGGCGTAAACAAACAACATGCTGCTACCTCATAGAGGCGCACTGTGAAATAGCTTCCAGTCACCACTGCTTCTTTATGTTCGAAATTTTCCATTAAACTGTCATGACTGTTATCGAAGTGAACTATTCTCTATAAACAACTAACGCTAACTTGCATCTCTATTGCCGCTTTAAGACATGAAAGACAAAGAAAACGTGTTCGTCGCTGGAAAACTTTAGTTGCACTGCTCAACCTATGGCCCAGCTATTGTCTCCATTATCTCTAATGACCTTCATGTACTGCGCTATTACTCCATACAAATTTAGCTACAGCAGGTAAAAATGTGAAACAATGCATTTTGAAGCTATTTTCTTTAAGACGAAAAGGCGAAACGTGACATTCTTCATGCTGACATGTCATGCCCCGAATCGGAAGTCCGGTATCCTTTCCCAGGTGTGGTTGGTGGCGTGTGCCCAGACGTGATCAACACTGAGTCAGCCACAGCAACATCAGCATTGTGGCTTGTCTGTTTGAAAATACACTATGAAAGTGACTGGGTTTTACTGTTAGCCTTTTCCAATTCTGAGAGAAGTAGACGTGGTCTTTGCAATATAGGGATGACCGGTGGGGTCCGCATGTAGGCGCTGACGTTGGACGATCGTGGAAGGTCTTTTGAAAAGGGCAGGTGGGTAGGATTCGGGAGAGTTGGCTAGAACAACTGTCAGGATTTTTCTCACATTCTAACATTGTTAACACAAGTATGATAACGATAAAGCGAAAATAGGATCAAACGCGACGGAACAAAACAAGCAAACGTCTTATCCCATGGTGAAATGACGACATCGGGCTGGCGTAAGTTGGTTGAAGTATACAAAGTGCTTTGTGGACGAGTGCAAGAACATACTGGCCTATAAAAGAGGTGGTTATCTGGCTATAACCATTCCGAAGGAAACGAACATGGGCAGGTCACGTCGCGCGTAAAAGGAACAACAGGTGGAACATCTGTTTTACAGACTGGCTTCCAATAAACCATTTACGCAGTAGGGGTCGGTCAAGAACACTATGGAGAGACGAGCTGCGAAAATTCGAGAGGGAAAGCATACACTGAACTAGCGCTCGATAGACCTGGTTGGAGGTCTTTCGGAGAGACTGTCGTCGTGCAGTGGACCCAACGAGGCTGATGCTGATGAGGACGATTTTTTTATCTCTAAGCAAAGCTATACCAACTCGGCTCGGTTTGGGGTTCGTTAGGCCTCATTTTTCTCGAATGCAGTTTTAGTTTGTCAAAATACCTAGGGAATATCTTCTTGACCTAGTCTCGCGATTGAGACCACCTACGGAGAAATAAATTCCCCGCCACTTGCACAACGAAGGAAATTGCCGGCTCTTTTTTGAGTACGTGTTCACTTTCGCCATTTCTGCAGACTACGAGAAACATTCAGAAGTGGTGCTGAGTGTATTTTCACTTCACCTTCACTTTACCAGCGCTTTAAACGAAAAAATGCTCGCACAGTACCAGCCTTAGTGCCTTCTGCTCCTCAACAAATTTCTGCGGTCTTTGCTAAACAGCCTTTTTCACCAAATGGCAACGCTCCTTCCCCGTACCCAATTCTTGCCCCAAGATGTTCTAGACGACCCCGCTCCCGGTGAACAGCTTCGACGGGCCAAAAGGCAGCGGCCGGCCCGGGAAATCACGAATGAGATTTCCCATCACCCTCACTCACATTACGGGATTCAAATAAAGGTTCCTCCACCTAATCCTATCTAGGGAGTTGACCCTTTGAAGCAAATTCGGTTTAGGATGCTGGGAGGCAAGCGCCCGCAAATAAATTTGGTATACTCGTCATCGAGCTGCCGTTCTCGCCAACCCCAGGGAAATGCTGCGGATTCTACCGGCGCCCTTCTTATCCTAACACTAGCGATGAACAAGAAACCTCGCACTCAAAATGACGCCCAAATACGCAGAAGCAACAAGGCCTCCTCAGCACTCGCTAACAGAGACGCGCCGAAAGCACATTACATGAACACACACGCACGCACGCAGAATAGAGCACTCGTTACCACCGCGGATAACGGGCCCCCATTACGCGTTCATACACGCAACAACGATCGACGAAGCAAAAAAGGGTGGATGTGGTAACTGTAGGCAATGTAACCACGAAATGCAGCCGCCAAGGTTTCGATGATCAGCGAGAACGCTAGGGAGATAGGGTAAAAAGGCGTGACCATGTGAAAATGCCGAGTAGACACCATCCGGCTGACGCACTCCTGCTCTTGCTTGGCGTCCTGACGTTTACCAATCGAGCCATGCGCAAGGGGAAAGAGAGTATTATGATTTGACACTGCCTGTCCAGTTGCTTGCGAGGGGGAAAATTTACCCTTGCTTGATACCTACATAGAAAACTGTGAGGGAGAATGCAGTTTGGTCTCAGTGTGGGAGATCCTGGCCGCATGATTGGCTTACTGCGCAGTGACCAGTAAAAAGGCAGGTGTGAATTCTGTATGGACCTTCTTCTTCAAGAAGCAGATTGCTTTCAGGCATATGAATCCGTACAGAGCTCGGGAAGCATTCCTCAGTCTCCCTTATTGACGAAACACCGCGATTGAAGCACGCCAGGCAATCGAGAGCTTTTAAAACCAGGATGGCTTCTGTATTGTTACTTTTACCTTTCTAACTCTAAGTTGTTTTTGTTGCAGTTTTACCAAACGATTTGTCATAAAATTTGTTATCGCTTTGTATAGATAAACCACAGCATGCTGTCAGAAAGCCGGTGGAGTTGCTCATGCGCACTGGCTTGTGAGATCAGTTTATTATACGACAACAATAATAAATATTAAGGTTAGATATTTTGATTACAGTGTAATGTGTAAAAATTGGTTATGATGGAATTATTGCTGCTAGCCCTAAATTATATATTTTGTTCACAATACCGTTTCTTTGCCCTCACCGGCTGCCAAGATGGATGGAAATATTCCGGACCAAAAGTTCTATTTAAGACTCAGCCACTCCATGAAATAAGGCTCTGGTCACCCGCGTGAACATTGAGATAGTCATTTTTGATGCGCGAGAACGTGTGCCTACATCGCGGTTTCATCCGCGGATTTCGAGATAAAGGAAAACCAAAAAAATATTAACGCAATGATCAATTTAATGGCAATTAGGCGCCAATAGGCAGTGAGAGGTGTAGTTTTTGGTGGGATCGCTTTCAGTTGTATGTGACAGCTGTTCCCTCAATAACGCGATTACCCATGTAAAAGAGAAATAAACGCCGGCGAGGTGAGGACTTGACCAAAGGGACAGCGCCAGGCGTGCCACCTCTGCCCGAACCGCGTACTTCAACGCTACCTTTTTATCATGAAGGCTATACGAAGTTCCCGAAAGAAGCAAGGACGTAGTTGCTTGAAAAGAAGAAACGCACGTGCCTTCCACTAACAAATCATGAGTTATGTCTAATATTGCTAATATTTTTCTTGTTAAAGTAACTAACACGCTGTAAATGTTATAGAACCGGAATATCATAACATACCCCACAACGCTGTTGGCGTCGGATTGTTTGAATGTTCAGAAATCCTGAAGAAAACAAGTTTTAGTTTGGTCTTCCGCGATGGATTTGCTCAGAGATAAGAAGCAGAAGTTATCGTATCGATTAACAACCAATAATGGTAAACCATGTGGAAATCCCTTAGATTCATTTTACCATTAAGGCAGAATTTGTAAGCTGCATAGTGTTGAACTACATCACCGTTCGGTGAGAGAAGAGAAGGCGGTCCGATAATTGTTCAGAGACAAATCTGAAAGGTAATATGTGAAGCCAAGAAGCAGAAATGATATAAGCACACAAATGAAGCCTCCACGAAAGACTGAGAAATTGAACACTCGGAAGCTGCAAGAATGTAAAGCTCGTGAGGACCCAGAAGGAATGAAAGTAGCGTGGTCAATAAGGGCAAGCGTTTATTCAGGAAGAGTTGTCAAGTACCTGCAGAAACAAAACGCCGGGGTGAATATCCAACCATTCGGAACTCTTGCGTATAACCAATGAGGGGGAAACGCAGGACTCTCAAAAAATGCTTTCGAATCAACTGATGCCTTGCAAAGGAGCAATAGAAAGATTTGTAGGATGGGCTCTTAGAGACAGAAAATATGCTAATTGAATTTGGGAGCACATTTAGGCGGACGTCCTCTGAGCTACGCCTAAGAGAGAAAACACGAGTTGGGCGGACAGAAAATTGGTCGCCTATCAGAAAATACTAGCTTCACAAACATCCAATAAGATGTAGACTATGGCAGATGACTTGCGTGAGAGATCAGATTTTTTGTATATTTATTTATTTGCACATACTCCAGCCTCCCCTATGGGGCTATGGCGGGAGTGAGAATTTACGAACAAATTATACTACCAATTAGGCATAGCACAGAGCAATGGAGCAATACAACAAAAGCCGAATCAGTACAAATTTTTCGACGGTAAGGGAACGAGCTTCCTCAGACAATCTGTTCCAGTATTCGGCAGTATAAGAGGATTTGGAGGCAAAGACAGTGATTTTGCGTTCTTGGGAAAAAAAACCCATTTGTTGGCTCAGGAATTCCAGATTTTTACCATTTCTTCCCCGCAGTCTCAAGAATTGCCTGCAAATTTCCCCGGTTTCTGTTTTTGCAGCTGATATATATTTACGTGGTTCCCTATTCGATGCTGGGCGTAAGCCAGCACCACCTATGTCTACATCTCGTAGTCTTCCGCACACAGACGCCGTTCAGAGAATCGGAGTTACAGAGAGCAGTAAATTTCGCTAATGTACATCTTGCGCTCAGCAGCGTTTGACTATGCGTTTAACGTTTTGTTTGACAGAGCATGTATTTTTTTGCATAATAAAGCTCCAAATCAAAACTGGCCGTATCAAAAAGAACAAGATATACTGGAGAATTGTAATTTTTCTGGGCGCCGGGATTACTTGAGCCATATATTGCTGACAGCACGTGGACTGAAGCGCACCCAAAATAGCTTTTTGTGTATTGCGCAGGAATACATGCGAACAGGCTTCAGTCCTTCAGCCAGCCACCGGTTCACGCTTTACTAGCTTTTTCTCGGGGATTATTCTTTCTTATATGAATGCTGCCTACTGTTTTATGAACTGTTTAGGAAAAGGTAATGAGTGCTTGCGGCTTTGGGGAACAAGACTGTCTAATTTGAACATAAATTCGATGAAGTGTTGACGGAACTGTTTGAAGTAAAACCAAGTAATAAATGATGCGAGGTCCGGTTTACCGACTAATTTTTGTTTTTACTCCCCAACTACTAAAATTCCCCATCTATTAAAGATCTCCCCTTTCCCTATGGGCCTAAACTAAAGCGAAGATTTTCCCGAAAAGGGAAAAGTTCCTCTCAAGGAACATCACTTGGCAAAGAGTGAATTTATGTATATTAACTTTATGCACCTCCTCTGATGCATAACCTTGTCTGCTAGCGCGATGGTGAGTAGAATGGTGATGATGGTGCACAGTTTTTGACAATTTTCCGCACTAACCCCATTACGCTCCCTATTAGATAGAGGAAGTTATAATCTAGAACGACTTCATATGCTTACAATATGTGTACATTGATAAGTACACATATCCATGTACAACTTGATTACATGTTTATGGCTGGTTAGAGAGAACTGATAACTCATCGCAATTTATGTTAATTTAAACTTTAGTGCGTCATATTTTTTTAGCCTTGGTTGCCTAGAGGGATACGGAAACAAAAGGCAAAATACTCAAACGGGCCTCCTGCGGCTGTTGATATGGTTTACGTGAGTAGTCCGACGAAGAGGTAGAGAAAAAGGGCAATATACCACAACAAAACAATGCGAAATAAATCGTATGTAGCGGCAGTTGAAAGGTGCACATAATAAACATCCATTTTTAGGCGTTGCATAGAAAACTTTCTTGCTAAGGAGGGTTCTTTCGGCAATTTTATAGATGCTATCTGTGAATAGAGACTGGAATTTCAGTGAAAATGTTTTTGAGGATGCTGCCCCTTGGAGCCCATGTCTGGGCTGAGCCGCTTAATGTCGTAAACGAGTGAACGATGGCAAGACCGATTAGTGAAAGAAAGCAAATGAGGAGAGTGTCGCGAAATTGTGAGGGAAGGGCGCTTCGCCATGGCGGCACGGGCACCTTCCGAAAGTGTGCGGTGGGGGTGGGGGGCAGTATAGTGTGGCCGCAAAAGAAGTTCGTCTGCGCCACGCTGACGAAAACGTGAGGGGGCGTGCGCATGATGATGCTGTGTGTTCCCTGCCTAAGAGGCGGGTCGCGGTCCCTTCCTGAGACGCAGTTCGCGGCCACCGACACAGAGGCTCATCATCGCTGCCGGTGAGAGAACCTACGAGTGAGTTCGCCTTAGAGCACTGCTGCTGCACCGAAATATCGTATTATTGAGTATGGTAATCACATAACAAGTTTTTTTGAAAGCGAAAGCTTTCTGAGTGGGACTGAGGGTGTCCTGTCAGAAAAATAATAAATTTCCCGATAGACTGGTTGGCCGACGAAACAGCTCTGATAAAACATCTGGACGCACGCCGCGTGCGTGAAACAGGGTTTCCAATGTGTTGAAACGATAACTGGAAAATCGCAAAAAGACCGGTTTTACACAAGACAGTGCACGCATGGAATAAAGGAGTACCATAATTTACCTTTATCGACCAGATTTAGGGGAAATCCTTCTGTAAAGGAAAGTTTGACATCCACCTAAATGCAGCCATACGGCTACAAAGGAAAGCTATACAGCTTTCTCGGAAACTTCGCAGTTGAAGAAAAATTCGTCCTGGTCCAGGATTCGAACCCGGGAGCACTGCTTAACCGGAGAAGTCACTCGACCAACTGAGCTTAAGCAGTGGTTAAGCAGTGGTCCCGGGTTGGAATCCTGGACCAGGACGAATTTTTCTTCAACTGCGAAGATTCCGAGAAAGCTGTGTAGCTGTCCTTTGTAGCCGTATGGCTGCATTTAGGTGGATGTCAAACTTTCCTTTACAGTGTATCTTCATCTCATAAACTACGTATCTGTAAACATTTACATGGTTCGTAGATTCGTTTACTTAGTGGGCGAAATATCGTCGTAAGGGTTCGTTTTTACGCTTGCCATTTTGGTCGTTGAAATTTAACGGTAGCGGGGATCGACTTTTGGCAGAGGTTTTGACGCACTTTTGACGTAGCTTTGACGTGAGAAAGCTTCCGCGCTTGTTTCATCTTTCTTTAGGAAAGCGTGATCAAATTTTGTTCTTCAACCCGACGAAAGCCTATTTAAAGGTGACAAGAACACGAAACTCAACGTTGTTTACTTTGAAATAACTAGGCTTCAGCACCGCACTAAGCTTTATTTCAGCCAGGAAAGGCGTTTTGTAACCGCCAAATTTCAACAAATTTCGAAAAGCGTTCACAATTCGCGCCACAGTGTCGTGTTATGTGGGCCAGCAGCAAAACCATATTTTAGTATGTCAACTGCACGTTATTAATCAATTGAGGGGATCAAAGGACGACTAGAGGCCTCACTGATATCGTCCAGTCTTGTGTCTTAACGTTTGTCATGTGTATGTCTTAATCACAAAAACAACATTATATGACGTGATAGAAATGATGCCGGAAACTGACCAGCTATGCGCCACTGCTTGACATGTTTTTTTAATATCTCATTTCTTTCTCAAATTTTGCTATAAAATTGGTATTTTTTATTAGGACAAGGAAGAATTAAAACAAAGATATATTTTGTGTTCAGTGCCCTTTAAAATATAATAATAAACTTAGTGAACGAAAACGAGCCTCCGTCAAGCCTATTTAAAATATAAGCACAAGCTTAGAGAAAGAAGACATTTTAACTATTATTTATTGTACCAATAAGTGCCTAGTTAGGGTTCATGCATACATGGGGTTATTAGCAGGTAGAATGAATATTGTTGGTTTCCTTACGCCCTTTTCGGTTATCTGGGTCCATCTCCCTTTCGGACTGTTCTTACGTCAGAATCTCGCCACCTGGCGTATATCGCACGCTGTTTGCGAGCAGAATCAGCGCGGCATGCTAAGTGCGCCGAGTCACCATAATCGTGGTTGAGCCACCGCTATATCCACGTGACGCTATTTAGAGCTACTAGACAGCCAGAGGCTACCTCCCGCATTGGCTCAATGGCTAGAGCGTTGTGCTGCTGAGCACGATGACGCGGGTTAGACTCCCTGCCGCGGAAGCCGCTTTTCTGATGGAGGCGAAAAGCAAAAATGCCCGTGTGTACGAGATTTCGGTTAAACCTAAAGTTCTCCGGGTGGTCAAAATTAACCCGGAGCCCTCCACTACGGTGCGCCTCATCGCCTGCATTTCGTTGGCGCGTTAAACCGTATAAGCAATCTAGGCAACTAGGGGCCCGGACGCAGTGACTCTACAGCCAATCTCGAGATCGGATAAGCCAGTCGCGACCCCTGCAAGCACGAACTCTTGTGGTTCTGTATTCTCTGTCGCGCTGAGTTCAATGTTATTCATGCCATCTTATTCCGCCACAGAGAAAACGTTTGCTCATTCAAATGCCAACGCAACAAAAACAAGCAAATTAAAAAAATGTAATCGACACAGCCGTGTACGAGCTAATAATGGCCCAAGACACCTATAGTGGATGTAAACCAAGGGTAGAGTGACACAGAAGTATCTCGCAGATGAGCAACATGCAGCGCGTGTGGCGCAGAAAAGGGACGAGAGACGGAGGTTGTAGAACTTGTATCTCACAACTTTTCAAGTAGCCTGGCAGGCAATGGCCGTCATCGGCCGTGCCGGGTAACTTTCAAGGGCGAATAACCTAGCTCTAAAGGCTAGTTGCAAAGAAATATGCATGCTGTCTAATGTTGTTATCGGTTTATAGTGCATCGCTACAAATGATGTTATTGCCAACAACTTTCCTGGTCATCAACTTCAGCAGGACAGGATGACTCAGTTTCCTTTTTTATGGAATTATTACACTTCACTGTACTAATGGGATTTGCCGGTGTTGTGAATAGCTGAGAAAGTTCTTCTGTTTTGTCAACGAATAAATGTCCGCAATCAAGAAAGTGTTCATCGT
Source organism: Haemaphysalis longicornis (assembly GCA_013339765.2). NCBI lineage: Eukaryota > Metazoa > Arthropoda > Arachnida > Ixodida > Ixodidae > Haemaphysalis > Haemaphysalis longicornis. The sequence goes on from CM023452.1 coordinate 188,741,463, forward strand.
GCCGCGCGTTTGTTTTCAATGAGCAGTTGCCCCAGAGCCCATCTTTAGGCGTTGTGGAACTCGGAGGAAGGCGAAAAACTACTGCAAACACTTCCGTGGTAGTAATAACTGCGATCACCTCAGCTAGCACGAGCCATTTCCGCATAGGGTCGGTCCTGCTGCTATTATGTCGCTCTCTGTATGCAGATCAATTGCAAGATGTTTTTTGTCCTGCATGTGAGATGTACTGCTCAGGGGCTGCAGGTTATGGTCGTGGAAGTTGAGGATCTGCAGATAATGGGCGTGGAAGTGACGAAATCTTCGTTCCACAAGCCTGCATTTCTATAGTTATCAGAAATGTTGTAGTTTTTGAATTTTTAGTTCTGTGCTTTTGGTATGTTTCACTTTTTGGAATTACAAGTTTGAGGTGATACATTTCCCATATAGTCATGGGCTTCGCTGTCGCTATTTAGCCGCGGATACTATTTTATAAATAATTTCCAAATGAATTACAAGATGTTCAAATAAATGCAAACTTCTCTACACTGAAAGGCTCCGACTAGACAAGGTAATTTGTTTAAAATTATAAATAAAAAGTTCCCGGAACATCTCAGCAGGTAGCTTTCTTTAAAAGCCTACAGAGAGCGATGCTGGTAGCATTAAAAGCAAGAAAGTGCACACTGCAAGGGGTTGCTGTAGGTTGAACGACCGCCGTTCTTTGTTTCGAATTCTGACTGAGTAGGTCCCTAAATTACAAGAATACTGTCTTCAAAACTCAAAGTATATTCAAAACAGCAGTGCAGTTACATAATCTACCCGTTTTTAATGAAATCTCCAGAAATATTAAATGTATCTGAACGATTTCAAACCAGGCTGTGTGCCAGAAGCGTTAGACCAGGGGAAACTACTGATTACAAGCCGAACTTGCAATGTCCCACTTGTAACTAAAGAAGTTGTAAAGGCTCTCAAAAGTTTGAAAACAGGAAAAGCTGCAGCTGATGATGGCATAACCATAGATCTTTGGAAGGAGGGAGGAGATATTTGAATTGAAAAGCTTGCTGTGCTCTTTCTGGAATGCACGAAGACTTTGAATACTAAGAAGGGAGATCCAGAGGACCTCAAGAAGTACAGACCTATCAGTTCAGGCTACTCTCAGTTTTTTACAAGCTGTTTACCTAAGCTACATTTTGCAGCAGAGGTGACAGCCTGGAATCCCAATAACCCAGAGAGCAGCATGGTTTTAGAAAACGGTACTCAAGAATGGATCACAGCCAAGTCGTCAATCAACTGATAGTGAAATCCGCATAGTGCACTAACCGCTTAACCTGGCACTTATGAAATATCAGAAAGTGTTCCATTCCGTACTCCCGGACGGCGTCCTAGAAGCACTAAAAGACCCGTGAATTCAAAAACCTACATAAGACTTCTAGAAGCCATATGTCAGCAATGCACGGCAAGGAGGACCCTCCAGAAGTAAAGGGCTAATTTCCGATCCGAAAGGGGAATAACAAGAATATACCTTCTCGCCAAACCTATCCACAGCATGCCCGGAATGGGTATTTAGAAAGATTGGCCCGAAAACATAGTATTAAGGAAACACGGGGTATACTTGAGTCGTCTGATGTTTGCTGGCGACATACTCTTGCTGAGTGTGACTGCAGAACACATGAAAAGACTGCTTGAGGAACTACCATCAAAGCGTGGCCGTCGGGCTAAAATATAAATAAAGATAAAATAATTGAGAATAAGCGGCCCAAATGACGACCCATTCAGCTTATGAACGAAACGCTACAAGTAAAAGAATATAACTACCTTAGACAGATAATTAGTGCTGACTCCAACCACTAAAGAGAAATCTGGTGCATAATTGGTTTGGTTTGGGGATAACTCAGCAAGCACTCCCAAACTGAGATGTAAGGTGCCCGTGTCACTCAAAAGAGCAATGTACAACCAGCCCATACAGCTGGTTATAACATATGGAGCTGAAACTGGGACCCCTACTCAACAACTAGAAAGCCAACTTAGGCCAGGCCAATGAGCCATGGAACGGATATTATTAGGAATAACTCTGAGGGACAGAAAATGAGCTGCCTAAATCAGAGAACAAACTGGAGAAGAACATACATTGTTCAAACAAAGGAAAAAGGAATGGACTGTATCTGGCTATCTAGTGAGAACATCGGACAGCCATTGGAAAATTAGGGTAACAGATTGGATTCCACCAGGTGGGTCTGGAAGAAAGTGAAAAGCCATCAAAACGTTGAACGGACGAAACAAAGAAATTTGGTGGTAAACTGCGGTCTCGGGTAGCACAGGAGAGGAGCCGTTAGAGGTCAATAGGAGTAGCCTTCGTCCTGCAGTGCACCTGAGTAGGCTGCGAAGGATATCGTTTATGATGATTATATTTACAGTGTCACCAAAGGGCCAAAACGTGAAAATAGCCATTTAATTATCCCGTTGAATTATCGCTGCTCAAACGGTGCGTTAATAATAAAGTTGCTCTTCCGTATGCTCTCAGTGTCACGAGTTTGTAGTGTTGTCTTGACCAGCTCACAGATATCGACGAAGGAAAGCCGTTGATTGGTTTAACAAAACATACATTTATTAAACACTTGTAAAAAAAAAACCTAAAGCAAACCACCCAATAAATTGGACACAACAGATAAACACTCAAACCACTAACTAAAGATGCGCAATACCTTTCAAATCAAAACCCAAAAGTCTCCACAACAAGAATCGACACAGTTAGTCCAAATGCGATCATTACATCAAGTCCTAGTTAATGTCGTTCCCACCACAACTCCTTAATTGTTTCCTACTACTGTGTCCCTAGTGAACTGGCTTGTCCTTCCTTGGACGGCGTGGGCTCCGCGCGTCCCGACGCGTTTACTAGGTGGCAACACCAGGTAACCGCGGCCGCTGGAGGTCCCAGGTAGGTCTTCGCATTAACGTAGCCCTTCAGGGCTATCGACGGAGGTCGAGGGAGCGTGGACGTTGGCCGCAGGTGCCCGACCGGTGGAGCAACGAAGACTAGGATGCCGCAGCCGATGCGAAGTTGGTCCGCTCCCGTCTAGGCATGTTAGACATAGTCGGTGGCCTGGCCGCGTACCCCTGGCTCGTTCCTCACGTGCTTCTTCCGCCTCCTGGTTTCGTGCCTCCTCCCTTCTTTTTGTGCGCCCCGCTTTTAAACCCTCTGCGCCCGATCGCGGTACACTCTGATTGGCTCCTTGCGTTTTTGTGTACAGATTTGATCATCACGCCACTTGACTCCTGCGCGGTGCTGTCTGATTGGTTGCCCAGTGGGCTACCAGATCTTACCATGATGCCTCGGTGTTTCGACGCGGCGTTAGTTCATTGGTGCGTTCCTGGTGCGCACTTCAAAGTTCCGTGTCTTTGTACTTTCTTTTTTCCTTGGTTTCGGGGTGTTTTGATGCATCCCCTCTCAGGGGGTGCGTTTGACACATGACACTCAGAAACGTGTATGCAAAGCAGCCACTGCGCATATTTGAAGAAATCGGTTTGGGGAGCACGTGGTACGTAGTCTAGGAGAACTGAAAATAACTGCCACAGCAGCGATATACCGGGATCTACAGATTACTTGCATTCAAATTTGTCTTGTCACTGCAGACGAGCATCTCCTTCCATTGCTGCTCGCTGTTGCTCTTCAGTAGTTGGTTTAATATGAGGGCATAGGTAGATTCCCATTGGATTACGAACAGTCGATTCCGATAGGTAACAAATAACAATCTCAAACTGCACTCAAAAACGAAACGGGATGCTCGTCGTGCTCATATTACGCCCATATTTAAGACAGGATTATATAGGAACTATAAAAATGCCATTTAGTTCTCAACTTTTAATTCATGCTCACATATAAAAGGCGGGAAAAATGAGCACACAAAATAAAATAAGCACTTGCCTGAATTCTCATCTCTAATTATCACAGTGCTGGAGACAGAAGACTGACGAGCAAAACCGCATCCCTGTATAATTTGACCTTCAATTTGTAGCGGTACTTTGGTGCTGTTTGACAAGCAATAACCTGATTTCGCTGGCGGCGCAAGATTCTTAAAAACAAGTCCCCACTCATGCAACATATTGAACGTTATCATGCTACACAGAAGTAATGTGGAAATGATTGCACCAGTAGAAGATAACTTCATCAGATCTCTTGGTAGAAATGTTAGCTGTAGTAAAATATTGGTCTGTAGGGTGTGACACTACATAGCAAGTACTTATTGAGTGAACTGTACAGCATTTGTTGAATGCATATCATGATAATTGGTTGGACTTCCCTACCGAATGGAAACTATTTTTATAAAGGGTAAATTAATGACTCCAATACAAAGGTATAGGGTAGATGCCTAGCACTAGTGCTGAGCCCAAGCGGTTACAACTTTCTCATTCACTGCTTTAGGCCTGCATACGCCTTTCGACGGATGGAAACTACAAAAAAAATGGCGAAGCTTGCTCCAAGTCGCAAATGCTTCAAACCTAGCGGAGCTGGACGATTTCCTTTTCCCACCACCACGCATTGCAATATGTTGTTATTTATTTATTTATCAAGTCGTCGCTTTTTACTGTGCTAGTAGTAGTCATCGTCATATCCATCTATATATTTGTCTTCCTCATGCATGACTGGTGGGCCTGGATAGTTGGTCATGCATGACTGGCGGGCCTAGTTAACTCCGTTATACTGGAACAAAACCACAACAGTGTGATCTGTGTTGCAGTGGGGTGCGAAATGAGTTTTGCTTGTAGAATCGTTGTAGTGGCTAGCTTGGCTACGATGGCAGCGGTCATGTGCTCTCTCACGTGACCGTCGTAGTGTGACCGGCGTTCCTACAGTCTCTAGATATCGTAGTGTTCCTAGCGTTGCTGCCTCTCTGGCCGCCCGCTCCACGTAGGTTACCAAAAGACAAGGCGGCTCGCGTACGGCACTCTAATAAACACGCAGCGAAACACCGTAAAACTTTCGAGAAATTCGTCGGGATTGCGCTCATCACTTTCAGCAAGCGGAGCCGGTACAACTGATACCTTGGTAAAAAACCGTAATACCTCACGTGGTAATGTACTACGTACAATGTATGCGGCCGAACACGTGTGGAATATTAATACTACGTTGCACACCACCGTCAGTGCTCTCCAGAAGATTTTTGGAATTGCACTTATCACAACCGCAAACCGAACACGTGAGCGAAACTCCCGTTGTCACTGCTACAAGCGTAGAGAAAACCACGACGAAAAGGAGCGCAGCCGTGTAGCCTGACCACGACTGCACCGCAACAGAAGTGTTTGGCAAAGCTTTCATTTCATTACGCCACATCCGCAGGAGCAATTCGCGTCACTTGTTTTTGTTTTCCAGTTCGCGCATGCGCAGTTGTGCTCGTTTACCGTTCCTGAACGTCAGTTTGATGGAGGAAAAAAAGCTTAGCAGAAGCCCCACTTGCCATTGGCAACTTTGAAAGGAGAGTGGAAGAAAATAACGTAATTTTTTCTCATCCTTTGCATTTCGGTGACACCTACGATCTGGCACGGCAGGACTGGACTCTCCTCCTCCCGTGCTGCCCTTACGGCCTTCGCATTGGACGGACGTCTTGCTGCCTGCCGCCGCAAGTTGGGGGTGGTGCTGCAGGCCAACTGTTGCTCCATCCCCGCCAAGCGCGTCGACAGCGCAGTGTGTGCGCCGCAGAGCCGGTTACAGCCACATGTGTGACCATTTGTGACGCGGAAAGTGCATTGTTGCACATCCTCCGATGAATATGCACTGTTCTCCAGTAATCTGCCAGCATCCAACCTAGTAACGTTGCCCGGCACTCGTAGGGGCGAGAACTAGTGCTGGCGCCATAAAAAGATGTCCTGAAGATCGACCGCATTGGTACTGTGGAGAAATGGCTTCGTGTTACAATGGCTACATTCACATAGCGAACGCCGTATGGTAGGGCTGTTGCCTTCAAACAAGCTAGCAATATTCGGTCAGCTGAAGCCTCATTGTTAAACTCGTAATCACTCAACAATCGATTGACGATTTCTTAAGGAGGTTTGTCAAGCTGTATACAAATATCCAGGCCTCACCATTTTTTCCGAGAAATCACCCGGAAAACCTCGCTTAGCGGGTAGGAACTCAGCCCACAATAATTATATTTCCCACCCTGTAAACGACAGGTGGGATCACTATAGTTGCAGCAAACTGGACAACTAGGCTGCCTTTGCAATTTTCCACCCTATATAAATTTTAAGGACTGGTGCAGACTTAGTTGCCTGATAGACAGTATTTTGCAAAATAGTGCGGTCTTACGGGAAAGTTTATATTGTATCGTGGAGCTACTATGCGGTCACAAATACGTAGGGCAGTCATCGCGATGGTTGAACGTGCGCTTGCGCGAGCAGCTGCGGGACGTGAAGAATGCGCGCACTGCAACTCAGTGCACATTGCGCTAAAGGCGAATGCACGCCTCCAATAAGACTGTAGGGATAACAAAGCAGAAAAATAAGCTCGCAAGAAAAACCATGGGGACGTTTTACATGGCTCGCCTTGCTCGCATGCTGATCAGTGCCGTCATTGGGTTTATCGGCTTAATAAATTGCCGCACCCTGCCGTCTGTGCCTTGTTTTTTTTTTGTGTGGTACCGGGTGTCACACAGATGTCGGTTGTTGCCTAGTTGTTATCTGTACGTACGAAGACGAGCTGTGTCATAACATATTCCCATTTTGTCCCCTGACAGATGGTTAAATACGTTAAAGAATCCAATGTTTCGCTGATTTGCGCATTTTTGTGTAATATATGAGCATTTCTAGGAATTAATGCTCACAGATTAATTATGGCGTTCAATCCACCGGCGCTACACAGGTAATTAGGCGCGCCATAGTGGAAAGCTCCGGATAAATTTGACCACCTGGGTATCTTAAACGTCCGCCGAAATCTCAAACACACGGGCGTTTTCGCTTTTCGCCTCCATCAGAAAAGCAGCCTCCGTGGCCGGGAATCGAACCCGCATCCATGAGCTACGAATAATGCTAGTTGGAAGCAGCGCTTGTCCGTGTTGTCCTTCTTTCGCCCTTGGTGTAAACGTTTGCGCTTTACACGTCTGCATTATGCAGTTCTTGTGGGGTGTGTTGCTTTTTTATTCAGGTATATTCATACGGGATATGCTTCTTTCCCGATATTATATAAAGTTGGTCCTAAAGTAAAACTTCAGTGCGCCTCAAGTCAGGAATGTTGGAAGCAAATATAGTATATAAGCGAACAACTTTTAAGCCCTGATTTTAAGGCGTAATCAACTTCCTTGCGTATATATAGTTTATATACCTGAACAAAAAAAAATCTTGGCCATATCAGTTGCACCAACTGCCCCGTCTCATGTGGAAATAGCCACCGTGAAAGCACACTGGTTATGTTGTCGACGCTCAAGCTGCCTTGCTCTTGCCTTGAGCGGAGACGAGGCGACGTGGAGCATGCGGTGAGGTGGCGCTGCCCTCGTGTGGTGAGCCCCCGCAACTACGCGTCCGAAAAAATCCCATTCACCGAACGGGTATTGCGAAGGTCGTAAGGGGAGCGCGGCTGCAGGAGAGTCGAGTCCGGCCGTGGTCCTGGTGACGGCACCGAAGTCTGCCCCACCGAGGCCAAACGTCACTGCACCGCCTAGCCCGTACCCAATGGTCCGCACGCACAGGCGAAGCAGGTAACATTGGGGCGGAAAAAGACGGAGGAGGAGGCGCTAGCGCGCAAAATACAAGCAAAAATTGGCGGTCCACCAAAATGACGTTTCAGGCTTCAGTAGAAGTGACGTCATGGACTGTCCTAACGGTACTCCTTCCTCCATGGTCAGGTTTATTGCCACTCGCACTGCACCACCGTCGAGGCGGTGGCGGCATCTGCGAGTCCAGCCGGGTACCACTGCCTGAATGGCTGTCGAGGTGGTGGCGCCATCCCTAGGTGAAGAGGGGTTACTTAACGGGACCCATCTACGGGAATACGTTTCGCCTGTAATAGCCTGGTATAGTGACGCCTGGAACTTGCGATGGGACTAACTTTTGCCCTAGCATGACAAGCATCATCACCGCACACTGCAAGCCCCTAAACAGATCCGCTGTTAAAACTGGCCGCTTGTCTGCTCACGTCCTTTCAAATTCCGTCAAAAGACAATAGTCATCTACAACCTGCGACGTTACCAACTTTCATGCGTGTCCCCTCCCGTCTGGCCCCTCCCAGGACGAACAAGGTGTGGTTTGGTCACGCCAATTTAATTTTCTCGCTGACTGAATAAGCTTTATTGAAGTAAAGATGGAGCAAAGCAGGAGCGGGAGAAAAAGAGTGGAAAATCACAGGTTGAACCCCTCCTCCACGGCTCCGGTGGCATCTGCTCCCGTTTTCGCCCGGCTGATTAGGTCCTTTTGATGCTGTAGGTCGGGGCTGATGAGGGCGGCCTCCCATGATTCACGTGAGATCAGTGGCGGGTCGTTTTCGTGTTCGGCCCCTGTCCAGAGGTGTGGGCAGGCCCACGTGGCTTCGAAGAAGGCAGTAGTCTCTCAGCATAGCCCGCAGTCTTCTATGAAGTCGGGGTGCCATTATTGGAAAATCTTCGCCTAGCGAGATTTATGTATGCAGGTATTCGTTTGAAACATACGTTGCATCTGGGCTTCAGTTACCGTGGGTTCGTGAATCGGGATTGGATATGCAGCCCGCTCATTTCTGGAATTTTTTGGGTATTCACCGCAAGTAGTGGCACTAGGGTGCCGTAAGGCGTCAGTCACGGGGGGTTGTAAGTGAAGCCGCACGCTTGCCTGTTTGCTGCTTTATTACCCGGCGGTCTCTTGTGTCCGGTGGTCCACGTAATGGTGTGAACTTTGTCGAGGGATTCCAGAAGTATCCATCTAAGCGCAAGTGATATTATTTCTGCGGCTACCATTTGCACGGCCTCTGGAGCATCGGTTATGATGTTGAGGCCACGGCCGTCTCGAGGGCTCCTTCCTCTGCGTGCATTGTGGTGGTGTTTCGCATGGTGATGCAACCGATGATGGTGGCCTTCACGGGTGGCCACCTTTAATTCCGCCGTTACTTCATGATACTTCTTGCGTCGACGCACGTCTATTACTGTGATGTTCTAATTTCCATTTCAGAAAAGTATCCCTGGCATTTCGTCTTTCTACTTGGTTATTCGGATGCATGTTTTTGGAAAGGTGTGGAAGACATTGGTGTAAGATGGTTGTACAAGGTTTAGGTCTGTTTCCTGCTCCTGGTGTCTGCGCTCGGGTGGATTGCCTACTTGCCTTAATGTCCCCCTCTTCGTGCGGGACTTTTGTATTCGTATTCAATGTGCTTAAGGGTGGCATGTTTCGTCTTTTGCATGGTCTTTGTCAGCCCCAGGTTAGTGAGCTTCTCACTGGAGGTGAACCATGTAAGTAGACCACAGCAATGAACTCTGTGCGGATTATGGTATCTATGTACTCCTCGTCCTACTTTGTGTGAATTTGAAATGGTGGACTGTAGCCGATATGAGGGATAATCAGTGCTTGTACTAGTTTGTTGACAAGTAAGAACACCTCCGGTTGTCCATTTCGGTTGTCTCCATTCCGGTTGTCTCTTAGCCGCTTCATTATCTGTGCCAGTTTGGAGGATTTATCGCGCAGCTGCGTTGTGGGGGTGTCCGCGGGATCCTTTTCTTGCAGGTGCATCCCTACAATTAAAGACGATAGTTTCTCCTGCTACTTAAACGCAGAAGTTTTGGTCTTTCTGTCTGTCGATCTGTCTGTCTGTCTGTCTGTCTGTCTGTCTGTCTGTCTGTCTGTCTGTCTGTCTGTCTGTCTGTCCTGTCTGTCTGTCTGTCTGTCTGTCTGTCTGTCTGTCTCTCTGTGATGAGATTCAGCCACCTTGCCGAAGTGAAACAAAATCGGCGCAATACCCATAGCCAAATCTAAACGTCTGATTCCGTTCTCAGTGTTCATACTTGCCAAATATTTGAACAAGAACCAGACATTACACAAATACCAGGGGGACAATCAGTACAAACGGGATATTTGCAGTGTTCTTTTATTAAAAAATACGGATGCTGGCTTTTTGCAATAGCAAGTGAAATACTACAAAATACCACATCAACTGGAAAAAACCATCTGCTACTGTTGCCCATGATAATATAGCTCCTGGTGTCGTTTAAGAAATCAAAAGGCAACAGCGACAAAAGATTCCACTAAATAGATTCCACGTTCCGCTTGGAACGCTCGAGGAGTAAGGCAACGTGGTTCTGTAAACGTTGTAGTGAGGTGCCTCGATCCACGCTCGCCTTCGTCATACGGCAGCGCTGATATCGAGGCACCCGAGTTGGAGCAGTGGAACGCAATTGACTTGAGCAAACATCCAGCGTATTATCTCGGGCGGAACGAGACGGGAGAGAAACCGCACGGGGTGAGCGGGAAAGTGAAGGGAGGCATTTACTTCGCAGAAGCGCCAGTCGGCTATCGGCTTTCGCTGTCCATTGCAACAAAAGGAGCATCTACGCGGCCATTTTCTTATTTGCCTCTTCTCGGGTTTCGGCGCTGTTCGTATGTGTAGTTGTACTGGGAAGTTTCTGGACATTTCTATGGCGCAGTGGATCCGTAGGAATCCCAATTTTTCTGGAGCGCATTTCAGGCCGTTCTCCAAGGCAAGCTTAGATATCCAAGCACTGCATTTTGAGGATTTCGCAACTTTTCTTGTAGTGATCCTCGGTTTGTCCATAGTGTAAGTCATCTACGTAGATCACGTGTCCTGCATTTGGGAGTGCCTGTAGTTTGGCGATTTTTCTCATGCTGACGTTGAATAGGAAGGGGGAGATGATGGATTTTTTTGTTAGTGTTAAATTTGGAACACAGCACCGAGGTCGATGTTCAGTCGAGATGTTTTTTTGTTTTATTGTCTCAAAACATTGTTTCCATTGCGTATTTTTTATTTCCCCTAAAAAATATCCAGATTACATTTCTTTCATGTAAAAGAATGCTGCGAATACCAGTTGAGCATTTATCGCTTGCCTCAAATAGTCCCAATGGTTTCTTTTTGCTCAAGAATGTTGACAAGAACACAAAAATTGTCTCCGATTTGCTGGAGCAGATGCGTATCTCTAAAATAAGCTTCTGTTCAGCTAGGCTGCGTGGGAGAATTCCGGGACAGAAAGAATGACGCACCTACATAGAAATCGTAATTTCGAGTTGAGGTTGCCAAAAAAAAATTGTGGTCCCTAGAAATGAATGGAAGGCTCATCGGATAATGTTAGGAACAAGTCAGCATCCCATTCCTCTCCATCGTGAGCTTAAGTGAGCCTAGGTGTACGCCTTCCTCTGCCTTCAGAAGCTGCCCACTCGTATTTTGTGGTGAGTCACTCGCGCACCGCGCCAACCATATTTCACGTTTTAAATGCTTGAGGGGTCACCTTCGCTCTCTTTATAAGCCGCACTGGCTTACCCCCGCTTCTGGGGATGTCCCTCCATTACCGCCGTCATTTTCAGCTTATGATTGTTTTTCAGCTTAGTCGGTCGTGCACTCTGAATACCGGATTTTTCAGTGCGGACAGGTGGTAACAGGAATTGAGGCACCTTGCAACGATTACATAATTGATTGTAGGGCTTAAGGCGCCGACGCAACGCCAGCCGATGAGGAGCGCCGTAGTGGAGGGCTCAAGATTAATTTCAACCACCCGGGGATATTCCACGTCCGCCAAAATCTCGTACACACGTTCGTTTTTCGTTTTCGCCTGCATCAGAAAAGCGGCTACCGCGGCCAGGAATCGAACCCGAGACCTTGGGCTCATCAGCGGAATGCCTTAGCCACTGAGCCACCGCGGCGGGTAACACCGGGCAACGAAAACTAGAAGAATGGACGGTGGGGTAGGCCGGCAGTGCGGTCATTCGACGTGCCCTACAGTCACTGTGCGAAAGCATCTCCAGTGCAGCCAATGCCTTGATCACCGCCGATCAGAAAAGCCCACCCCGCATAGCCCAGTTTGTTCGGATATTCTGTAGCCACCTGTGCATGGGAAGATCGAAAAAATATTTCCCAGATCTCTTGGATTGCTCACGCATTAGCAATTGGATATGTAGCTGCATGCAATCGCCGTGGCAGTGGTGGTATTTTCTTCAGAATACAAGCCTGCACCTGTCTATAAGCAAATGTAATGTTAACAGACAAGTTTCTTCCTAAAATAAAACTGTTTCTTACCAAATTATTTTCTCTGAATAGGAATATGGGAAAACATTTCCGAATTCAAGGCTTCTTTTGCTGTCTTGATACAAGGGAAATAATGCGTCCAGTATAAATACGTAACAATTACGAACTACCTAAATAGATAAAAGCTTTAGGAGGGTTGGAGCAGGGGCTGAATGTCAAATCATAATCACTGATCACCGCTGCTATTACTACAAGTAACAAACTTGTCGAAAGAAAATGGATGCGGAGAGTTATACGACCCCCGTCTTTTACTCTGAATTTTGACTTATTGAGTGTGAAAATTTTAAATACCTGTGTTTTTGAAACGTAGGGCAGAATCGTTGTGTATTTACAAGAACACCTCAGTTACACATTGGACTGCGTGTTTGTTTTCTAGAGAAGGTTATGAAATTTTGTTGTCATGTTTAGGTAAGATGTTATTGGTGAACATAAGCTGATTAGGAGTAAGACTAAGACTAAGGCTTACATCAGACTAAGATAGCTTTTGTGCCGCGTAGAGATAAAATGTAAAACATTCTTTGCAACCCAATCAATCTAACTGCGTAATTTAGGTGGTTCTGTATGCAGCCCTATTGTCTGTCGTAATAGTTCAGCTTGAAATTGCAAGTCGGCATTATACTCTTCCCAGTTTGCAACTTTTCTCATCACGCTTGGTTTTTTTTCGGATTGGTAGCAATAAGAGAAAAGTGAACAAAAAAGAAATTGAAATACTTACCCTCTTGCATACTGGTTGATGGATTTTGATAGATGGTTCGGAAAAGAAAGCACACAAAAGGTAAGGTTTCTGCATCTGGGTTTATTTTGCAACGAAACACTACGAAATCAATCGTTTTTACCCGGGAGTATGCAAGTGCACAATCAAAAGCATCTTTGATAGAGTGCCACACCTATAGCACCTCTTGCCTTTGATGGTTCAATCAATCAATCAATCAATCAATCAATCAATCAATCAATCAATCAATCAATCAATCAATCAATCAATCAATCAATCAATCAATCAATCAATCAATCAATCAATCAATCAATCAATCAATCAATCAATCAATCAAATGTTTGTTTGTTTCAACACTAGGTTGGCGTTACATCAGGCAAAAGCAGTTGTGTACTGCTTGAGTGTTCATGAAGATCCTTGGACTACAGCGTGTCCACAAAAAAGTACTGTGTAAAATGGCCTATTTACCACTTAAAGTGATAAAAACTAAGATGAAATCGTGCGCTCATGTATAAAAAACCTACACTGCACCAGGACGAAACATTTGTACAAAGGATTCGTTCACAACGAGTTGTCTAAAAAGTTTTCCACCAGATGTTTCCGGGTGACACTTCCAATATAAGCACTTTTTTTCCCACGTATTAAGCAGTACAGGTAATGTGTATGCGAGTGATAGTCGTACATAGTCAGCGCGTCGGCGTGGTACAATCCAGTTGCCATTGCATATAATGCGTACATCCATAACATTTTTGGATAACCCAGATGCTGTGTGCAAAAATGATTTGAAACTCCGGTTTCAGAACAAAAAAGAAGACAGCATCTGAAACTCGTATGTACGCGGAAAGGGTATTATCTTTTAACTTTTAAACAGCGGCTTTGTCTTGTGCGCGAACGGTAGATTAGCAATACTAGGCAATACTTCCTTTTGCAAAAGGGGGATTGCGGTTATATTTTTGCTGTAGTCGTGCACCAAACATGTGTGCAGTATTTGACATGCGAAACGAACAGGGAATGATAAATTTGGAAGCTTGGCTTTGTTTGGAAAAATAACTGCAGAAAACACACATATAGCGCTGCCAAGGAAGCGGAAAGAGATTATGCTACAGACTGCACATGGCCTGTCCCGGTCATATCATCCCGAAAAGTTACCCTAACAATCTTTAGTCTGCTAAATATTTCTATAAGGGGCAGACGCGAGTGTCAGCTGATTATTTAACATTGTCGGTCTGTTCCTGGCCCTCAACATCATAGCCTTTCTGTTCTGCGTATTTATTTTTAAACCATTTGAGTTAGACAATCTGGATAGTTCTGTTAGACATTTTTCTGCCCTGGTTGCTACATCAGTTGCACCTGGCCTTGAAAAAAAGAGGCTGGAGTCGTCTGCATAAAGTACAAAGTCAAAACTTGAGCCAAATTTAATAATGTCGTTGCCGTAAACCTTAAAAAGAACTGGACCTAAATAATTCCCTGTGCTACACCGAGAACATATTTTGGTCTGCGATGAAACATAGTTTTCAAATGCAAAACACTGCATCCGATTACGAAGGTATGATTGAAATAGAGCAGGCGCAACGCCGCGAACACCATAGGCATCGAACTATGTAGCAATATGTTATGATTTAGGTATGAAAAATCTTTACTGTAGTCTGTGAATATACCAAGGGTGATCCCGTTGCATTCAATATTTTTTATGGTAAGTTCTTTCATTGTTAAAAGTGCCATCTGAGTAGACTTTCTGTAACGGAATCAATATTGGCTTTCTCGAGTATAAAGTGTTTACTAAAAAATTATCGATACGGAATAAAATGGCTTTCTCTAACCCCTTGGAAAACACTGAAAGCATGGAAACGGGCCGATAATTATCTATATCGTTTTTGTAACCTCCCTCATAAACTACAGTAACCTTCGCTACTTTCATACAATCTGGAAAACGCCCCGACTCCAAAAAAAAGTCAAGTATATGTGCGAGGAATGGAGCAATGAGATAAATGACATCTTAGACGGGCTTAATTTGGATGCTATCAATCTCCGTGGAAGAACTTTTTGTCACGCTATTGAATGTCTGGCATATTTCTGCTTCTTCTGTAGGTCGAAGAAAAATCGACTTATCGCGTCTATAGCTAAGCGGAATCTCGCAATGTTTATCCAAAGGTACCGCCGGGTTCACGAAATGCGTGTTAAAGGACACTGAAGTGATATGTAAATATTGCAGGATTACTAGCGCAAATTGTATTCCGGAGTCCCCAAGCCATGTTTCGAGCACTCTGGGCGAGTTTACGCGATTTTATTTAGTAGAAAAATTAATACGAAAATGCTGTCCTCCTCTCTTTACGCTCGCCCATTTTCTGTGGCGTTTTCATGCGACGTCGGGAGGACCCGAGCTCGCAATTGGCTGCGCTACTGCACGGCTCCCCGGCTTTCAGACAGAGTAAGTCGGCCCAGCGTTTCGTCCGCCGGCCGCCGACGGGTCGTCGCAATTCGTTCGCTCAGTTGAAACGAAGCCAGGACACCTTCGTGAATGGAATAATGTGCCTTTCTTTACTTGGTTAGTTTTTACACTGTATCTAGCTCCAAGTAAAGGTCGCTTCACACAAGCGCACATGCGACGCTTCGCTGACTGGTGCGCCAGTAGGAAAATATAAGGCCTCTTGAAGGCGGGAGAAGAGTCAGCGAAGTCAATATAGGTACTAAGGAAATAAAATCAACTGATATTTTCACCGTACAGTGTAAAACTAGGGTGCGGGAAGCACTTTTTTGCGCTGGGCGAACAAGCACAGCGGTCAGCAGCACGACTACGCATCTGCGAACGCTTTTCCGTCTAAGAAATGCAATTGCTATACGTGATATATTGTGAAAACTTGGGGGATACTTACTGCACGAGCGCAAAACAACACATAGTCACCTAAGCTGCTTGAAATGCCGAAACTAAATAAAAGTGTAAACTGATTATACAATATATCCCTTATATTACCAAGGTCGTCAGAGCCCGCCCCGTGGCCGAGTGGGCTGGAGGGGTAGGTATGTCATCGGAAGTGTTTTGCAAGTCGCGTGTTCGAATCCCCGTGGGTACAAGGTCTTTTTTTTATAAGTGAACTTTTTCGTTTTCCGCGGTTGTTTTCTATACTGAGTTCACCTTTTTTTGGGCCGCAACGTATATTGCTCCACGACCTAGTTCACAGAACGCGCGGAGGCTGGCATTGGCGCGCTAGCGAGTTCTCGTTGGCGTGCTGTTGCCATAAGCACCGACTGATTGCGGGCAGTGGGCACAGGCCAGAATCAACAGACCCTTGGCCTGGTGCGAACACGCTTTTTACGATACAGGCATGAGTGAGGCAAGCTACAAATATGGGGGGAAAGCGCATGGCATTTGAGCGTCTGCGGGGACGCGGAAGGCGTTCATGCACTGCGTAGGCATCGGCTAGTGAATGCTACGATTCCAAGCCGTCCTGGAAGGCTTATCTTACGTCATTTTACAGCCGACAACATGAGTAGAAGCGCGGTACGATGATTACTGAGATATTGAGAATGCCCATCCAGCAACGCCATCGGTTGTGTTTTACAGAACAGAAACCGAAACTGGTTTGATTGCTAACCTTGGGCATTGTCCAATCAAGGTGCTCCCTCCTCCCAACGTCACAACGTTAGTTGGTGCAGCCGCCGCAAACCGCGCATAGTAATTTTTCTTCTTTCGCGCTGTGTAAAATAATTACCAATTTTTCAACCGGATAAACGATGGAAAGTGTGCTAATTTGAGCCAGTCTACGCAGTGCAAGCAAAAACGGGAGCTTGACAAATTCACTTCAGTGTCCCTTTAAAACTTTCGGCTGACGCAAAGATGTGAAGTTTCAAACCAACAGAATGTGCTTCGTTCTTTAACGATTGGTAAAATATTTCCCACACTTCATCAGGGCACTGTCTGTATACATGGGAGAAAAGTTATTCGAAACACAATGCTTTTTTTTTACTTCACTGTTAAGGTTATTTCTGAATTTCATAAAAGTCTCAAACACAGTTGCATTTTTTCGCACGCAGGAATGTTTTAATCACTTGCATTTTTTTCTCATTTTTATGCTCTTGTGTCACCCATGGCTTCGGAATATTTTAAAGATTTCTGCACGTTTATAAGGAAATGAGGCCTTATAGTGATAGAAAAAGGTCAGGAGACATTGATTATAAGCATCAGTGGGATTATTCTTGGCATAGACTAAATACCAAACTTTGTTCAAGATGCGTGAACGAAAGGAATCCATGTCTGCACATGTTTTTCGCCTATAGATTGAGCCGGTTCGTTGGTTTCCTTTGTATGATGTAGATGCCACGTAAATGACATACGCTGGGCAATGGTCACTTATAGCGTACGATATTGCTCCAACTGTTTTCATGGTAGTGTCCCCGCTAACAATAAATAAATCTAAAATGGACTGGCTACCACACGTTACTCGAGTGGGTGTGTCGATGACACTGCACAAGCCGGCGGCATCGATTACACTGCCTAATTGGAGATAACGACCAGTCTTTTGGGCCAAAATAATGTTCAAGTCGCCCCCAAGTAAAATGCGATAGCCGTAAAGCGAATCATGAACCAAGGGTTTTTTTACAATTTCAAGGCATGCAGTAATGTTGCCAAATGGTGGACAATAGATAACAGAAAACATATTCCTGTCACTATGAACAGATAGACATTCATAATGTCCAGTGATCTGCGTGAACTCGAATAGCACTTCAGCAGACATGCGTTGGGTAACGTGGATTGCGACTCCCACTCCTACTACCCCAGTGTCATTTAAAAAGTAGTGATTATAATCGTTTAGGGGCAGCATGTCGCTGTCACTTTGCTACAGATGCTACCCACGAATTGCTACAGAAGCTACCCACAATGAACCTGTACTACAGACGCTACGCTATAAAAGAAACAAAGTGTAAGCTAATACGTGCTTCTTCGAATAGGTTAAGGCTGTGGATGAGAATTTATTGAAGACCTGTAAAAAATATCTACAAATCGTTAGTATCTCCTTTATCCAAAGTTTTACTGTTTAACGAGTGTCTCTGGCTTCCCGCCATCTGTGGGGCTGCCCACAGTGTGGGTCATTTCGGCGCCGCAAGTCTGAGTTTATTATACTGCCCGCCTACTTTGTCGTGCATTCTCGACTACTCCATTTTACAACGCGGAAAGGCCGAGACGGGACGTCATGCGGCGCAAGCAGGCAGAGTTGACAGTAAGGGCCAGACGGCCGGGTGATCATTTCCTTGGGGTTAGGTTATGGTGTGAACGCAGCATTAGTGCTTCCAATGCTACGATCACCGTTGATAGCGCAAGCAGCTCTGCAAAGTCTTGATCGTTCTGTAATTCAGTAGTGCCAGTGTAAGTGGATCGATGGCGAAAAATGCCCCCAGATGTTCCATTTTGCTAAAGGTACAGTAACGTGTTGAGAAATTCATGTAACAGTAGCGAAAGTGATATCGTTTCAGTTCGCAAGTGTGCACTACTTGAATATCATTCAACTATTTATGCAAAACCGTTTTCCAGAGAAATAGTATACCACTTACCTTCACTTACACGTCAATACAAATTAGAGAGAAGTGATCTCTTAAGGCAACCGTCATAGACATTCACAAGAGGATTCTAGCTATGCAATTTACGTCTCCGTGTGTTGTTTTCACTAATTAAGGAACGTTCTCGGATATTACCGAAGTCTGACTAATAAAGGTGATTTATGAATTGCACGGTAATTATTTATCTTTCGGAAATCTACATTCATAGTACCTTCGAATGAATTGTTTGCAGCTGAACAAAAAATTTTCGCGCCTTGTACAACCATATTACAAGTATTGATTTCTACTCCGGGCCACCCACCGGTTAGGTCAGACAATGGCCCTAACTTTGTTGTTGTGCACTCCGCACTATGGACAGCCAGATGCGTGCATGGTCGACCTTTAAGGATGGCAATGTGTTCTCTTAGCCTTACATTGCCTTAACTACGACAGGATTCCACAACCAAGACAGGACTACAAGAGACATAGTGGAATCCTGGCAGATGTCGAAATTAAAGGGAACTAGGATAAGTAAACAATCAGTAGCCCTGTCCGATAACGAAATTAAGTTCTTAGACGACATGAGTTATGAAAATTTGAGTGTTTTATCATGTGTTTGTGTGGATGACGTGTTACGTACTCATTTGATCATGCGCGGGTGTGCTAAAAGACGGTATATATTTATGTGCTCTGTGATGAATAAAAATTGAGTTGTTTGTCTGCGCTGGTCATCATGTCTTTCGTTCAGTCCTCGTTTTTGGTGTGCTCAAGTTAAGTCACGAATAATTGTCATTCCGCACTGTCTGGTCAATGGATAGATGGCGTAAAATGGTCCGACATGCTCCATGTATCGCTCACGCCACAGTAAATAGTTGAGGAATTCATATGCCAATTGAGCAATTGATATATCTTCCGTTCACAAGTGTGCCCTTGAATACCTGTCAAATATTATGCAAAACTGTTTTCCCAGTAATAGTGTTTCACTAACCTTCACTTATCTGTTAACACAAATTCGAGGGAAGTCTTGTCTTAAGGAAGTGGCCATTGAAAAGACAATTGCATCTATGCGATATACGACTCCGTTTGTTGCTTTCACGTATTAAGCAGATTTCTCGGTCATTTCTTGTGTTGACTATTAGACGTGGTTTATAAGAGGCAGGACAATTTTATAATTATGTTCTTGAAATCTATGTTCACACCACCTTCTAATGAATTGTTTGTAACTCAACAAAAATTTTCTGTGGCTTCTACAACCATGTTACACACATTGGTTTATATTCCAGAATAACTGCGACGTGAGCCACACACCGGCATGGTATTCGAATTCTGTCTCCTGATCATTACTTTTTAGATATCTGAATTTAAATAAAAAATATGCGGCATTTATTGCCGCATGTAGGGGAATGCGTAGGTTATTGCACTCTCAATGGAATTTTAGGCACTTCCGGAGGAGCATGCCTTGCACCGTGGTTTGAATTTACGAACACATCTCTCGTATTCATTTCTCACGCTGTGGAAGGTTTTGTGCTCTTCAGCATAGCGTCTCGTTGTGACCGATCCGCTTTGTGGGCTATATGAACACAATTTTCCTAACATGGCCAGTAAATGACTTCATAAACTTGAATAAAACGAGAATAAACTACAATAAATCAACAATGAAATAAATTAACGTGCAAATACGCAAATTCATAATTTGTATATGCTAGCCGAGCATTATGAAAGAAGGCTTTGTAATGCTTTTATTGTGGTCTCCAGTTTTATCAGCGTTCGTTCATTCAGAAGCCTGCAGAAAAGGAGAAATTCAATTTGGCAAACTCCAATACAGTGACTCCTAGATTTGGTGGCAAAAGTTTATCAAGTATCTCTAAGAAAATATGCAGAAAGTAAACTGTTCTTTTTCACTGTTTTTATTTCACATGGGAACGCTGGAGAATGGATTGTGTGTAGCGATACGTAAATGATGCCCCTTTGATGCTCTCTTTACAGAGCGTGATCCTTTGGGACTGGAGCTTTCCGTGGCTTCGTATTAAGCAAGGCTGATATTGGCACACATGAGGTGAAGTCGGACCGTGTTTTAAGTTGTTTGCCTTAGCATTCAATGTTTACACCTGCTATCGATGTAGGACATATATCCGGAGAGCGCTTAATGAAAGAGCCTTGGCTCATAATAAATTCCTAAGAATATTTCCCCCAAACTTAGAACTGTGTTTCACATACGATAAGACCTCTTACATAATTAAAAACGACATCACTATACGTAACATACTGCGCATTCTAAATGGATGCCGAGAGTTAAACCCCATTTTCCTCCTAATTCTTATTTACACGATGTGAAAATGCCAAATACCTGTATTTCTGGAACATAGGGCTGAATGATTGTGTGTTCACAAGACCACCGTAGTTATACATTAGAATGCGTGTTTGTTTGCTTTCAGATGTTCAAGAAATTTGTTGCCACGTTTAGGTTAGACTTTACTCGTGAATGTAAGGCTGTTTTCTCTTGATAGACTTTTTTCCTGTGTCCAAATAACGTCTCAAAAATATTTGGCAACCCAGTCAATGCAATTGCGTAACATAGATGCGTCTGCATGTAACTTTAGTGTCTGTCATAGTAACTTAGCGCGAAAAAATCAGTCATCTTAATATTTCCCCTTTTGACACTTTTCTGTATCACAATTATTATTTTTTTCAAATTGGTAGTGTTACGAGAAACAGGAATAAAAAAGAAATTGAAATACTCACGCTTTGGGTGTTGTGGTGGTTGGTGGGGTTGTCGTAGATGCACTGCACAAAAAGACCAAAACAGGGCTAACGCGTCTACAGCTGTTTTTATTTTGCAACAAAACACTACTAAAGCAATAATAGTATTAGCAGAAGTATGAAGGTGCATATAAAAAATCCTTTACACAGTGTCGCAATTACAGAACTTCTTTCTCAAAATGGTTACTTAACCAATAGTAGAGATGCTACCCATGAAATGAAATATTGAAAAAGCTAATATTTGTTTCCTCAAATAGAACATGGCCATGGTTGTAAGAAAATCAAAGGAAGAAATATTCGAAACCTCTCCAACCCCGTGAGTATCTCTTTGATCAAACATTTGGTTGTTTTAGAAGTGGATCTGGCTTCGTGTCGCCTGTGGGGTTATTGATTAGTGGTGTCATTTCATCACCGATATTCACAGTTTATTATTCTTTTACGCGCCTACTTTGCATTGAATTCTCCGATTTGCCATGTTACAACGCGGAAAGGCAGAGAAGGGAGGTCATGCGGTTCACACTGAAACGGGTGAATAGTAGGGGTCCGCCGGCTGGGATTTCATTTTACACCTGTTTATATAATGTTGTGAAAGCAGCCCCATCCCCTCCAATGCATCTACTTGTAGAGGTTATTGTGTTCAAGGGGTCAATGTGGATAGCGCAACACAGCTTCGCGAATTCCGGATGTTTCTATCTTTTGGTGGAGCCTGTCTCAGTGAATCGATGGCGAAAAATTCTCCTGGGGGCCCCCTTTATTTATCACGCAACTGTAGGCGTTCGAGATATTCATTTAACTGTTGCGAAGACATAACTATTACATCAACTATCACTTTAACATCGTTCAAGTATTTATGCAAAACAGATATCCAAAGAAATAGTGTTTCCCTAACGATCACTTACGTGTCAATACAAATTCGACGGAAGGTATATAGTAGTCATAGACAACACATTTGTAGCTATTATGTGTACGGCCGCATTTCATGCTTGTAATATTATTGCAAATTTCGCAGTCATTTGCTGCTTCTGAATATTAAAGGTTATTTGTCAATTTCAGCAATATTTCCTAATTATCTTTTTGAAATCCACATTCATACCAATGGCGAATGAATGGTTTGCAAATGAACGAAATTTTTTCGCGGCTTCTACAAGCATGTTGCAGATATTGGTGGCTACTCCCGAATCACTGCCACCTTATCTACCCACCGGGAGAGTATTCGGATACTTTCTCCCAATAATTACTTTTTATATCTCCGGTAATGAATAAAAAATATACTGCAGTTGTTGGTGCATGTAGAGGAATGCGTATGTTATCGCTCTGTCAACTGAAATTTCAGTTCTGCCGGAGGCGCGCACCTTGCACCGTGGTTTAAAATTACGAACACGGCATTTATCGCATACTTCTGCGAAGCTGTAGCAAAGGTTTTTAGCTCTTAACCATAGCGTCTCGTTGTAAGTGATCAGCTTTGCAGCCTATATGATTACAGTTTTGATGGCATGACCACCAAATAACCTTATAGACTGGATTGAACGAGAATAAACTAGGATAATTTAACGACAAAATAAAATAACGTTCGAATACGCAAATTCAAGATGCGTATGTGCTAATACTGCCTTAGAGAAGAAGGCATCCTAATGTTCTTATTGTGGTCGCCTGTTTCGTCAGAGAGTTTGTTTCTTCAGTAGCGTTCAGGGATGCAGGAATGCAAGTTGGAACAGTCCCTTGGAGTACCCTCTGAAGTTGGTGTAAAAAGTTTACCAAGTATCTCTAGGAAAACGCGAAGAAAAATACTGTTGTTTATCACTGTTTTTATTTCACACAGAAACGCTGGGTAAGAAATTGTAGCGATACATCAATGACTGCCGTTTGAAGCGTTCTTTGCCGAGCGTGGTCCTTTGGGAGTGAAGCTTACCATAGCCTCTTATAAGGAAAGGGGGATAATAGTATACATGAGCTGAATTCGAACCGTCTTTTAAGTTGTTTGCCTTTGCACTGAATGTTTATACCTGCGAGCGATGTAGGACATATATCAGGAGAGAGATTTATGAAAGAGCCTTTGCCCATATAAATTGCTTAGAAAATTTCCCTCAAAGTTGGAGCTGTGTTTCACATAAGATAGCACCTTTTACATCATTAAAATTTGTATGACCATAAGTAACAGACTGTGCATTCCAAATGGACGCCCAGAGTTAATCGACCACCCTCTTGTCCTCCAAATTCTTATTCATAGGGAGTTAAAATGCAAAATACCTGTATTTCTGGAACATGAGGCGGAATGATTGTGTGTTCACAAGACCACCTTAGTTACACATTGGACTGCGTGTTTGTTTGGTTTCAGATGTTCAAGAAATTTAGTTTTCACGTTTAGGTTAGACATTACGTGAATGTAAAACTGTTTTTTCTTTATAGCTTATTTTCCCGTATCGAAATAACGTGTGAAGAGTAGTTGGCAACCCAATCAAGCTAACTGGGTAATTTAGTTGCTTCTGTATGCAACCCTAGTGTCTGTCACGGTAACTGAGCGAGAAAAAGCAGTCATGATAATATTTCTCCTCTCGGAACTTTGCTGTGTCACAATTATTGTTTTAAGTTGGTAGTGTTAAGAGAAACGGGAACAAAAAACAAATTAAAATACTCACGCTTGGGTAGTTTTTCTCTTTGATGGTGTTTTGATAGATTCACTGAACGAAAAGACCAAAACAGGGTTAAGGCGTCTACAGCTGTTTTTATTTTGCAACAAAACACTACTAAAGTACTAGTTTTTAGCAGGAGTATGAAGGTGCACGTCAAAAAAATTCTTTGCACAGCGTAGCACTTATAGAACTTCTTTTTTACAATGGTTACTTAACCAATAGTAAAGACACTACCTATAAAATGAAACATTGAATAAGCTAATATTTGTTTCCTCGAATAAACATAGCCATGGTTGTAAAATTCAATGGAATAAATATGGGAAACCTCTACAACCCCGTGAGTATCTCCTTCATCAAACGTTTACTTGTTTTAGGAGTGGCTCTGTCTTCCTGTCGCCTGTGTGGTTACCGATTAGTGGTGTTCTTTCTTCCCAGAAATTCACAGTCTATAATTATTTACCCGTCTCCTTTGTCGTGCATTTTCTAATCCTCATTTTACAACGAGGAACAGCACAGACGGAACGTCATTCGGCGCACACTGACCGATTGGATAGGGGGTGAGCCGCCCGGGATTTCATTTTACACCTGTTTATGTAATGTGTGAAAGGAGCTTCTGCCCCTTAAATGCCGCGATCACTGTGGATAGCGCAAGCGAGCTTCGCAAAGTCCGGATGGTTCTGTCTTTTGCTGGAGCCTGTGTCAGTGAATCGGTAGCGAAAAATGATCCTGAGGCCCCATTTATTTATCACGCAACAGTAACCCCCTGAGATATTCATTTAACTGTTGCGAAGAGGTGATATCTTTTCAGATCGCAAGTGCGCACTTTAGCATCGTTCAAATATTTATGCAAAATAGTTTCACAAGAAATAGTCTTTGCCTAACCTTCACTTATGTGTCAATTCAAATTCGAGGAAAGGCATGCTTTACGGCAGAGGTCATAGACAACACAATTGTAGCTATTCAATGTACAGCTGAATTTATTGCTTATATTATTACCACAAATTTCGCGGTATTTGCTGCATATAAATTTGAAAGGTTCTGTGTCAATTTCAGGATTATTTTCCTTTTATATTTTGGAAATCCGCATTTGTACCACCTAAGAATGAATGGTTTGGAAGTGAACAACGTTTTTCGGCGGCTTCTACAAGCATGTTACAGTTATTGGTGTCTACTCCAGAGTCACTGCAAACTGAGCCAACAACCGGGATAGTATTCCGGTACTTTCTCATAATAATTACTTTTAATATCTCTGAAAATGAATGAAAAATATACTGCAGTTATTGTTACATGCAGAGGAATGCGTATGTTATCGCTCTCTCAATTGAACTTCAAGCTCAGCCAGATGACCGCGCCTTGCACTGTAGTTTGTGTTTACGAACACGGCTGCTCTCGCATCCTTCTGGCAAGCTGTAGCAAAGGTTTCCGCGCTGTTAAGCATAGCGTCTCGTTGTAAGTGGTCAACTTTGCGGCCGAAATGATTAAAAAAATTTCATGCCATGCCTTCCAAATGTCCTAATACACCTCATTGCAGCACAATAACCTAGGATAAGTCAGCAATACAATAAACACACAATACGCAAATTGAATATGCGTATAGGCTAAACCTGCCCTTATCGAAGAACCCATTGTAATGCTCCTATTGTGGTCAGCCGTTTTATCCGATTTGGCTTCTTCAGTAGCCTGCCGAAAATGAGAAATGCAAGGTGGAACACTCCCTTGGAGTACCTATTGAAGTATGTAGTCATAAGTGTAGCAAGGATTCCAACAAAAACGTGACGAAAACACACTTGTTTTGCACGGTTTTTATTCAACACCGGAACGCTCGCGCAAGACTCGTTTTCACAGATACGTAAATTATAACCGTTTGATGCGTTCTTTACCGAGCGACAACCTTTGGGACTGCAGCAAATCATACCTTCTTAACAAAGAATGATGAAAATGGCATACATGTCGTTAAGCCGAACCCTGTGTAAGTTATTTGCCTTTGCATTGAGAGGTTATTCTTGCGTTCGATGAAGGACATATATCAGGACGGAGATTTATGTAGAAGCCTTGGCCTGTATAAAATTGATAAGACATTTAGACCAATATTTCGAACTGTCTTTTGTGTACGACAAAAATTGTTACATCATTAAAAATTACATAACTAAAAGTAGCAAACTGTGGATTCCAAATGAATGCCCAAAGTTAAACGACTGCCCTCTTTTTTTTCGAATTCTCATGTATAGTGTGTAAAAGTGCCGAATACGTGTGCTTCTAGAACATAGGGCTGAAACATACTATATTAACAAGACCACCTTAGATACGCATTGGACTGCGTGTTTTTTGCGTTCAAACGATCAAGAAATTTTGTTGTCATGTTTAGTTTAAACATTGGCGAATGTAAGGCTGTTTTTTATAGGTTTTTTCCTGTGTCGAAATAACTTGTGAAGAATAGTTGGCAACCCAATCAATCTCATTGCGTAACTTAGATGATCCTATATGCAACCCCAGTGTCTGTGATGGTATCTGAGTGAGAAATTACCAGTCATCATAATATTTCTCCTCTTGGAACTTTGCTGTATCCCAATTATTTTATTTCAGATTGGTAGTGTTAAGAGAAACTGGAACAAAAAGGAAATGATAATATTCCCGCTTTGGTTGTTTTGCTGGCTGATGTTGCTTTGGAAAATGCACTGAACAAAACATCAAAAGAGGGTCAAGGCATCTGCAGCTGTTTTTTATTTTGCAACAAAACAATACTAAAGCCATAGTTTTCAGCGAGAGTATTACGGCGCACTTCAGTAAAATCCTTTACACAGCGTCGCACTTATAGGAGTTCTTTCCTACAGTGATAACTTGACCAAAAGTAGAGATGCTACCCATGAAATGAAACAAATATAAGCTAATATTTGTTTCCTCGAATAGAACATGGTTGTGGTTGTAAGAGATTGAATCGAATAAATGTGGGTAAACTTCTACAACCCCGTCAGTATCTTTTCATATAACCTTTGGTTGTTTTAGGAGTGGCTCTCGCTTCCTGCCGCCTGTGTGGTTACCCATTATTGGTGTGATTTCTTCACCGAAGTTCACAGTTTATTATTCTTTTACCCATGTGCTTTTTCGTGCATTCTTTACACTATATTTTACAATGCGGAACGGCAGAGACGGAACGTCATGCGCCGAACACTGACCTAGTGAATAGCAGGGGTCAGACTGCCGGGCTTTGATTTTACATCGTTTTAGGCAATTGTGTGAATGCAGCTCTAGCTACTCCAATGCCGCGATCACCATCGATAGCGAAAGCCAGCATCCAAGGTCCTCATGGTACTGTGTTTTGGTATAGTCTGTGTCAGTGGATGGATATCGAAAAATGATCCTGTGGGCCCGATATATTTCTCACACAACAGTAACCCTTTGAAATATTCATTTAACGTTTGCGAAGAGGTATTTTTCAGTTTGCAATTGCGCACCCTAATATCTTGAAATTATTTAAGCGAAATAGCTTCCCAAAAAAAACAGTGTTTCCCTAACTTTCACTTATGTGTCAATATAAATTCAAGGGAAGGCATGCCTGAAGGCAGTGGTCATAGACAATTCACAACACAATTGTGTTGTATTCTCTATACGGCTGCATTTATTGCTTATAATAATTTCATAAATGTCTCGCCATTTCCTGCCTATGGCTAATAAATGGTATTTATAAAATTCAGGATTATTTCCTTATTATTTTTTTATCCACACTCATACCACCTAGTAATGAATGGTATTCAAATGAACGAAATTTTTCTGGGAACTTCTGTAAGCATTCTCCAGGTATTGGTGTCTACTCCAGAATCACTGCGACCTGAGCCAACCACCGGGATGGTATTCTGATACGTTCTCCTAATCATCATGTTCAGTCACTGCGAATTTTGACTGTACTAACTTATCTGTAATGCATTTTCTTGGAATGCAATATGTATGACTTGCCCCACAATGTTCCTTATCTTTTGTTTTCTTCCTTTGTAGTAAATACTATTTATTCGCATGCGCAAACTTCCCGCAGTGTTTTTACTTGATTACTCGTGGTTTTGATACTTTTTTACGGTTCCGCTCGGCGCGGTATTGTTCGTTATGGTTTGCGCAACGTATGGTTAGTCTGTATACCAATCTCTTTTCTTTACACAAGTTGCTTTTTTTGGCTTATTTGAGTGCACTTTCCTTGTTGGCGTCCTTTATAAACTGAGGAACCTCAAATTATTATGCTTGTATTATGCTTTGCTCAACCCTTCTACACGTTTCCCTTCCTTTGTATCCTTTGTAAATATGTGCAATTGAAAATATGATGCTTACACCACAGTTACTTAACCCTTGTTCTTGTTTTGACATTTTGTTCTTATTACTGTTGTACTACCTACCGACTAAGTACTTTTGTATGTATATGAATACACCCTTGTATGCCCGCCTGCCTTGGTCTCAAGAAGAGACTGCCAGTATTTCAAATAAATAAATAAATTACTTTTAATATCTCTGGTAATAAATAAATATATACTGCATTTATTCGTGCCTGTAGAGCAGTGCGTATGTTACCGCTCGTTCAATCCAAATTCAGGCTATGCCGGAAGAGCGCGCTCTGCCCTGCGGTTTATACTTACGAACATGGCATCTCGCATTCTTTGGCCGCGCTGTATCTTAAATTTTGCACTCTCAACCATAGCATCTCGTTCTAAGGGATGTTGTAAGAGATCAGGTTTGCAGCCTATATGATTACAATTTTTGTGGCATTCCCGCTAATTATATAGTATACAGGATTTAAAAAGGATACTGAGATATTTCAACAATAAAATAAAATTGGTTCAATTACGCAAATTCAATACGCGTATAGGCTAACCCTGCCTTAGAGAAGGAGCCATTGTAATGATCTTCTTGGGGTCGCCAGTGTAGCCACAGTTCGTTCCTCTAGTACCCTGCAGAGATGAAGAGATGCAAGCTGGAACAATCCCTTGAAGTACCCCCTGGAGTTGGTGGCATAAATTAATCAAGTATCTCTAGGAAAACGCCCAGGAAGTAAACTGTGGTTTTTCACTGTTCTTATTCCACACAGGAATACTGGAGCATGACTCAAAAGAACTGATACGTAAATGAGGTACGTTTTATCAGTTCTTCTCCTAGCGTGATCCTTTGGTACTGAAGCTTACCATAGCTGCTTATGAAGCAAGGCTGATAATAGCACACATCTGGTGAATCCGAGCCGTGCTTTAAGTTGCTTGCCTTTGCATTGAATGTTCATACCTGCGATCGATTCAGGTCGTAGGTTATAAGAGAGATTCATGAAATAGCCTTGGTCCATATTAAATTGCTAAGAATATAACCCCCAAAGTTGGAAGTGTGTTTCCCGTACGATAACACTTTTTACGTCATTAAAATTACATCGCTACATGTAAAAGACTGTGCATCCCAAATGGATGCCCAACGTTCACCTACCGCCTTTTTTTCTTCCTAATTCTCATTTATAGTGTTGAAAGTGCCACGTACCTGTGTTTGTAGAACATAGGGCGGAATCATTGTGTATTAAGAGGACCACGTTTGCTACACATTGTACTGCGTATTTGTTTGCCTTCAAACGATCAAGAAATGTTTTGTCCGGTTTAGGCTAGACATTCGTAATGAAAGGCTGTTTTTTCTTGATGGATTTTTTGCCTGTGTCGAAATGACGTGTAAAGAATAGTTGGCGAACCAATTAATTTATTTGCGTAACTTAGATGCTTCTGTATAAAACCCCGGTGTCTGTCATGGTATTTCATCGAGAAATTTCCAGTCATCAGAATGTTTCTCTGTTCAGAAGTTTGCTGTTTCACAATTATTGTTTTTCAGATTGGTAGCATTAAAAGAAACTGGAACAAAAAAGGAAATAAAATACTCACGCTCTTGTTGTTTTGCCGCTTGGTGGTGTTTGGATAGGTGGTCTGAACAAAAAGACCAAAACAGGGGTAAGGTGTGCACAGCTGTTCTTATTTTGCTACAAAACACCTCTAAACGAAAAGTTTTTAGCGGGAGTACGAAAGCGCGCATCAAAAATGCCCTTCGCACAGCGTCACACTTCTAAAACTTCTTTCCTACAATGATTACTTAAACAATAGTAGAGATGCCACCCATGAAATGAAACATTGAGAAGCTAATATTTGTTTATTCGAATAGAACACGGCTGTTGTTGTAACAAATTAAATGGAATAAATATGGGGAGTCGTATGTCTACAACCCCGTCAGTATCGCTTTCATATAACCTTTGGTTGTTTTAGGAGTGGCTCTCGCTTCCTGCCGCCTGTGTGGTTACCCATTATTGGTGTGATTTCTTCACCGAAGTTCACAGTTTATTATTCTTTTACCCATGTGCTTTCTCGTGCATTCTTTACACTATATTTTACAATGCGGAACGGCAGAGACGGAACGTCATGCGCCGAAGACTGACCTAGTGAATAGCAGGGGTCAGACTGCCGGGCTTTGATTTTACATCGTTTTAGGCAATTGTGTGAATGCAGCTCTAGCTACTCCAATGCCGCGATCACCATCGATAGCGAAAGCCAGCATCCAAGGTCCTCATGGTACTGTCTTTTGGTATAGCCTGTGTCAGTGGATGGATACCGAAAAATGATCCTGTGGGCCCGATATATTTCTCACACAACAGTACCCCTTTGAAATATTCATTTAACGTTTGCGAAGAGGTATTTGTCAGTTTGCAATTGCGCACCCTAATATCTTGAAATTATTTAAGCAAAATAGCTTTCCAAAAAAACAGTGTTTCCTAACTTTCACTTATGTGTCAATATAAATTCAAGGGAAGGCATGCCTCAAGGCATTGGTCATAGAGAATTCACAACACAATTGTGTTGTATTCTCTGTGCGGCTGCATTTCTTCCTTATAATAATTTTATAAATGTCTCGCCATTTCCTGCGTATGACTACTAAATGGTATTTATAAAATTCAGGATTATTTCCTTATTATTTTTTTATCCACACTAATAC
The DNA here is from genome assembly GCA_013339765.2 of Haemaphysalis longicornis. Lineage (NCBI taxonomy): Eukaryota > Metazoa > Arthropoda > Arachnida > Ixodida > Ixodidae > Haemaphysalis > Haemaphysalis longicornis. The sequence continues at coordinate 188,772,256 of CM023452.1, forward strand.
CACCTACTAATGAATGGTTTTCGAATGAACGAAATTTTTCTGGGAACTTCTGTAAGCATTGTCCAGGTATTGGTGTCTACTCCAGAATCACTGCGACCTGAGCCAACCACCGGGATGGTATTCTGATACGTTCTCCTAATCATTACTTTTAATATCTCCCGTAATAAATATATACTGCATTTATTCGTGCCTGTATAGCAGTGCGTATCTTAACGCTCGTTCAATCCAAATTCAGGCTCTCCCTGAAGAGCGCGTTCTGCACCGCGGTTTATACTTACGAACATGGCATCTCGCATTCTTCGGCCGCGCTGTATCTAAAGTTTTGCACTCTCAACCATAGCATCTCGTTGTAAGGGATGTTGTAAGAAATCAGAATTGCAGCCTATATGATTACAATTTTCGTGACATTCTCGCTAATTATATAGTATACAGGATTTAAAAAGGATACTAAGACATTTCAACAATGAAATAAAATAGGTTCAACTACGCAAATTGACTACGCGTATAGGCTAACCCTGCCTTGGAGAAGGAGCCATTGTAATGATCTTATTGGGGTCGCCAGTGTAGCCACAGTTCGTTCCTCTAGTACCCTGCAGAGATGAAGGGATGCAAGCTGGAAGAATCCCTTGAAGTACCCCCTGGAGTTGGTGGCATAAATTAATCAACTATCTCTAGGAAAACGACCAGGAAGTAAACTGTTGTTTTTCACAGTTCTTATTCACACAGGAATACTGGAGCATGACTCATAAGAACTGATACGTAAATGAGGCACGTTTTATCAGTTCTTCTCCTAGCGTGATCCTTTGGTACTGAAGTTTACCATAGCTGCTTATGAAGCAAGGCTGATAATAGCACACATCAGGTGAATCCGAACCGTGCTTAAAGTTGCTTGCCTTTGCATTGAATGTTCATACCTGCGATCGATGAAGGTCGTATGTTATAAGAGAGATTCATGAAAGAGTCTTGGTCCATATTAAATTGCTAAGAATATAACCCCCAAATTTGGAAGTGTGTTTCCCGTACGATAACACTTTTTACATCATTAAAATTACATCGCTACATGTAAAAGACTGTGCATCCCAAATGGATGCCCAACGTTCACCTACCGCTTTTTTTCTTCCTAATTCTCATTTAAAGTGTTGAAAGTGCCACATACCTGTCTTTGTAGAACATAGGGCGGAATCATTGTGTATTAAGAAGACCACGTTTGCTACACATTGTACTGCGTATTTGTTTGCCTTCAAACGATCAAGAAATTTTTTGTCCGGTTTAGGCTAGACATTCGTTAATGAAAGATTGTTTTTTCTTGATGGATTTTTTGCCTGTGTCGAAATAACGTGTAAAGAAGAGTTGGCGACCCAATCAATTTATTTGCGTAACTTAGATGCTTCTGTATAAAACCTCGGTGTCTGTCATGGTATTTCAACGAGAAATTTCCAGTCATCAGAATCTTTTTCTGTTTTGAAGTTTGCTGTTTCACAATTATCGTTTTTCAGATTGGTATCGTGTAAGAGAAACTGGAACAAAAAAGAAAACAAAATACTCACGCTCTGGTTGTTTTGCCGCTTGGTGGTGTTTGGATAGGTGGTCTGAACAAAAAGACCAAAACAGGGGTAAGGTCTGCACAGCTGTCCTTATTTTGCAACAAAACACCTCTAAACGAAAAGTTTTTAGCGGGAGCACGAAAGCGCGCATCAAAAATACCCTTCGCACAGCTTCACAATTCTAAAACTTCTTTCCTACAATGATTACTTAACCAATAGTAGAGATGCCACCCATGAAATGAAACATAATGAAACATTGAGAAGCTAATATTTGTTTATTCCAATAGAACAATGCTGTTGTTGTAACAAATTAAATGGAATAAATATGGGGAGTCGTATGTCTACAACCCCGTCAGTATCTCTTTTATATAGCCTTTGGTTGTTTTAGGAGTGGCTCTCGCTTCCTGCTGCCTGTGTGGTTTCCCATTAGTGGTGTGATTTCTTCACCGAAGTTCACAGTTTATTTTTCTTTTACCCATGTGCTTTTTCGTGCATTCTTTACCCTATATTTTACAATGCAGAATGGCAGAGACGGAACGTCATGCGCCGAAAACTGACCTAGTGAATAGCAGGTGTCAGACTGCCGGTCCTTGATTCTACATCGTTTTAGGCAATTCTGTGAATGCAGCTCTAGCTACTCCAATGCCGCGATCACCATCGATAGCGAAAGCCAGCATACAAGGTCCTCATGGTACTGTCTTTTGGTATAGCCTGTGTCTGTGGATGGATACCGAAAAATGATCCTGTGGGCCCGATATATTTCTCCCACAACAGTAACCCTTTGAAATATTCATTTAACGTTTTCGAAGAGGTATTTTTCAGTTTGCAATTGCGTATCCTAATATCTTGAAATTATTTAAGCAAAATAGCTGTTCAAAAAAACAGTGTTTCCTAGTTTTCACTTATGTGTCAATATAAATTCAAGGGAAGGCATGCCTCAAGGCAGTGGTCATAGACAATTCACAACACAATTGTGTTGTATTCTCTGTACGGCTGCATTTCTTGCTTATAATAATTTCATAAATGTCTCGCCATTTCCTGCGTATGACTACTAAATGGTATTTATAAAATTCAGTATTATTTCCTTATTATTTTTTTATCCACACTCATACCACCTTGTAATGAATGGAATTCAAATGAACGAAATTTTTCTGGGAACTTCTGTAAGCATTCTCCAGGTATTGGTGCCTACTCCAGAGTCACTGCGACCTGAGCCAACCACCGGGATGGTATTGTGATACTTTCTCCTAATCATTACTTTTAATATATCCGGTAATTAATAAATATATACTGCATTTATTCATGCCTGTATAGCAGTGCGTATGTTACCGCTCGTTCAATCCAAATTCAGGCTCTCCCAGCAGAGCGCGCTCTGCACCGCGGTTTATACTTACGAACTTGGCATCTCGCATTCTTCGGCCGCGCTGTATCTAAAGTTTTGCACTCTCAACCATAGCATCTAGTTGTAAGAGATGTTGTAAGTGATCACATTTGCAGCCTATATGATTCCAATTTTCGTGACATTCCCGCTAATTATATAGTATACAGGATTTAAAAAGGATACTAAGATATTTCAACAATAAAACAAAATAGGTTCAACTACGCAAATTCAATACGCGTATAGGCTAACCCTGCCTTGGAGAAAGAGCCATTGTAATGATCTTAATGGGGTTGCCAGTGTAGCCACAGTTCGTTCCTCTAGTACCCTGCAGAGATGAAGGGACGCAAGCTGGAACAATCCCTTGAAGTACCCCCTGGAGTTGGTGGCATAAATTAATCAAGTATCTCTAGGAAAACGCCCAGGAAGTAAGCTGTTGTTTTTCACTGTTCTTATTCCACACAGGAATACTGGAGCATGACTCATAAGAACTGATACGTAAATGAGGCATGTTTTATCAGTTCTTCTCCTAGCGTGATCCTTCGGTACTGAAGCTTACCATAGCTGCTTATGAAGGAAGGCTGATAATAGCACACATCAGGTGAATCCGAACCGTGCTTTAAGTTGCTTGCGTTTGCATTGAATGTTCATACCTGCGATCGATGCAGGTCGTATGTTATGAGAGATTCATGAAAGAGCCTTGGTCCATATTAAATTGCTAAGAATATAACCCCCAAAGTTGGAAGTGTGTTTCCCGTACGATAACACTTTTTATCATTAAAATAACATCGCTACATGTAAAAGACTGTGCATCCGAAATGGATGCCCAACGTTCACCTACCGCCTTTTTTTCTTCCTAATTCTCATTTATAGTGTTGAAAGTGCCACATACCTGTGTTTGTAGAGCATAGGGCGGAATCATTGTGTATTAAGAAGACCACGTTTGCTACACATTGTACTGCGTATTTGTTTGCCTTCAAGCGATCAATAATTTTTTTGTCCGGTTTACTCTAGACAATCGGTAATGAAAGGCTGTTTTTTCTTGATGGATTTTTTGCCTGTGTCGAAATAACGTGTAGAGAATAGTTGGCGACCCAATCAATTTATTTGCGTAACTTAGATGCTTTTGTATAAAACCCCGGTGTCTGTCATGGTATTTCATCGAGAAATTTTCAGTCATCAGAATGATTCTCTGTTTAGAAGTTTGCTGTTTCACAATTATTGTTTTTCAGATTGGTAGCGTTAAGAGAAGCTGGAACAAAAAAGAACATAAAATACTCACGCTCTGGTTGTTTTTCCGCTTGGTGGTGTTTGGATAGGTGGTCTGAACAAAAAGACCAAAACAGGGGTAAGGTGTGCACAGCTGTTCTTTTTTTGCAACAAAACACTGTAAACGAAGTTTTTAGCGGGAGTATGAAGCGCACATCAAAAAACCCTTCGGGACAGGGTCACACTTCTAAAACTTCTTTCCTGCAATGATTACTTAACCAATAGTGGAGATGCCACCCATGAAATGAAACATTGAGAAGCTAATATTTGTTTACTCGAATAGAACACGGCCGTGGTTGTAAGAAATAAATGGAATCAATATGTGGAGTCGTCTACAACCCCATGAGTATCTCTTTCATAGAAACGTTAGTTGTTTTAAGAGTCGTTCTCGCTTCCTGTCGCCAGTACCGTTACCCATTAGTGGTGTAATTTCACCACCGAAATTCACACATTAATATTCTTTTCCCTTCTGCTTTCTCGTGCACTCTTTATTACTCCATTTTACAATGCGGAACGACAGAGACGAGACGTTATGCGGCACACACTGACCGACTGGATAGTAGAGGTCAGCGAGCCAGGCTTTCATTTTACACATGTTTAAGCAATAATGTGAGTGCACCTCCAGCCACTCCAACGCCGCGATCACCGTCGATAGCGCAAGCCAGCTTCGCAAAGTCCGGATGGTTCGGTCTTTTGGTAGAGCCACTGTCAATGGATCGATAGTGAAAAATCGTGAAGGCGGTCCCATTTATTTTTTACGCAAGACTAACACTTTGAGATTTTCATTAACGATTACGAAGGCATGATATCTTTTCATTTCGCAAGTGCGCACGTTAATATCGTTTAATTATATATGCAATATAGTTTTCCAAAGTAATAGTGCTTCCCTAACCTTCACTATGTGTCAATAGAAATTCGAAGGAAGCCATTGCTGAAGGCAGGGGTCATTGACAACACAATCGTACCTATTCTCTTTACGGTTGTGTTTCTTTCTATATTAATCACGCAAACTTCTCGGCCACTTCCTGAGTCTGATTATTAAAGGTTATTCGTCAATTTCAGGATTTTGTCTTTATTATATTTCAAAATTCACATTCGTACAAGCTACGAATGTTGGTTTGAAAATGAAGAAAACTTTTCCATCGCTTCTATAGCCATGCGCGAGGTATTTGTGTCTACAACAGATTCACTGCGACCTGAGCGAACCACCAAGATGGTATTCTGATACTTTCTCCTAATCATAGCTTTTTATATCTCCGGTAATGAATAAAAAATGCACAAATATAATTGATCCGTATAGGGAAATACGTATGTTTTCGCTCTCTTAATCGAACTTCAGGTTCTGCCGGAGGCGCACACCTTGCGCCGTGGTTCAAATGTACGAACACGGCATCTCTCGCATTCTTCTGAGAAGCTCAAGGAATGGTTTTCAGCTCTTAACCACAGCGTCTCGTTGTAGGTGAGCAGCTTTGAAGCCTATATGATTACAATTTTCGTTACATGCCCGCAAATGACCTAAGATACTCGATTTCAAGACGATAAGATAGGATAGGATATTATAAGCTAGGATATTTTACGAGGCAGTGGAAGTCGTAAGCCAATATATCTACTTTGGCAGAGTGGTGACCCGAGATCCCAAACATGAGGCAGAGATAATTAGAAGGATCAGAATGGGTTGGAGTGCACACGCCAGGCATTCTCAGATAATGAATGGCAGCCTTTCATTGTCCTTGAAGAAGAAAGTGTATGACAGCTGCATCTTACTGGTACTCACCTACGGGGCAGAAACTTGGAGGCTCACTAAGAGGGTTCAACTTAAATTGAGAACGACTCAGCGGGCAATGGAGCGGAAAATGATAGGTGTAATATTAAGGGACAAGAAGAGAGCGGTGTGGGTCAGGGAACAAACGCGTGTTAAGGACATACTAGTAGAAATTAAGAAGAAGAAATGGACGTGGGCCGGGCATGTAATGCGAAGGCAAGATAACCGTTGGTCGTTAAGGGTGACAGAGTGGATCCCTAGAGAAGGCAAGCGTTGCAGGGGGCGACAGAAAGTTAGATGGGCAGATGAGATCAAGTGGTTTGCAGGGATAAATTGGTCGCAGTTGGAACAGGACCGCGGTAATTGGAGAAATATGGGAGAGGCCTTTGCCCTTCAGTGGGCGTAGACAGGCTGGTGATGATGATGATGATGTGATGATTTCAACAATAAAATAAAACACGTTCCAATACGCAAATTCAATATGCGTATGCCAACCGTGGCTTAGAAGGCAATGCAATGCTCTTTTTCTGGTCGTCAGTTCGGTCAGAGTTCGTTTCTTCAGTACCCTGCAGAGAAGCACGAATGCACTCTGGAATAATCCCTTGTAGTACCCACTGGAGTTGGTGAGAAAAATTTACAAGTATCTCTACGAAAAGGCATAGAAAACACACTGTTGTTTTTCACTGTTTTTATTCCACCCAGGAACACTGGAGCATGACTCGTAAGAATTGATACGTAAATGATGCCCATTGATCCGTTATTTACCTAGCGTGAACCTTTGGCACTGGGCCCACCATAGCTTCCTAATGTTAAATGATCATAATGGCACACATTAGGCTAAGCCGAGCCATGGGGTAAGTTGTTTGCTTGGCATTGAATGGTTATTCCAGCATTCGATGGAGGACATAAATCATGAGGGACGTTCACGTAAGGGCCTCGGCCTGTATTAAATTGCTAAGGCATTTTCCCCAAAAGTTGGAACTGTGTTTTACGTACGATAACAATTGTTACACCACCAAAAACAACATTACTAAATTGAACAGACTGTGCATTCTTTAATGAATTGGAAGAGTTAAAGGAGCGTCATCTTTTTAGTCGAATTCTCACTTATTGCGTGTGAAAATTCCAGATACCTGTGTATCTGAAACATATGGCAAAATCATTCTGTTTACTAGATCACCTTAGAGGTTCATTTTAGTGTGTGTTTGCTTGATTATAGAAGTTTAAGAATTATTGTTGTCATGTTTAGGTTGGATGTTATTGGTGAACGAAAGGCTGTTTTCCCTTCAAAGCCTCTTTTCCAGCGTCCTAATTACGCATGAAAAGAAGTTGGCAACCCAACCAATCTAAACTGTTATTTAATGATCTTTGTGCAGCCCTAGTGTCTGTTAGTAGTCGAGCGAGAAATTACCAGTCGTGATAATATATTTTCGCGTTTGGAACTTTGCTCTATCACACTTGGTATGTCTCAGATTGGTAGCGTTAAGAGAAACGTGAACAAAAAAGAAATTTAAACACTCACCCTACGGTTGTTTGGCTGTTTGAAGAGGTTTCGGTAGATGGTTCGATAAAAAATCAAAAGAAGGGGTAAAGTAACTTAGCTTGGTTTATTTTGCAAACAAAAAGCTACAGAATGGATCGTTTTTACCGGTGTACGAAAGTGCACACCAAAAGTATGTTGTGTAGAGTATCACACTGATACCAGTTCTTGCCTATTGATGGGTAATTAATCTGTGCTAAAGAAGCTAGTGATAAAAAGAAACAATGTATTTCATTAAATAGATCGTGGCCGTGGATGTAGAAAATTGAACGGGCGATTTATGAAAAAAGCTCTGAAAACCCGTGACTCTGCTTCTTCGAACATTTGCTTGTTTTAGGAGTGGCTCTGGCTTCTTGTCGCCTGTGAGGTTACACAGGCGTGGTGTCATTTCGTCACCAAAATTCACAGTTTATTAGCCTTTTACCCTTTTACGTTGTCGTACATTCTCAAATTCGGCAATTTACAATGCGAAACGCTAGAATCGGGGCGTCATGTGGCGCACAGTGACCGAGTGGACATTAAAGGTCAGAGAGGCGGGCTTTCATTTTTCACTTCTTTAAGTCATGGTGTGAAAGCAGCCCCCGCTCATCGAATGCTGCAACCACCATGGCTAGGGTAAACCAGCTTCGCCAAGTCCGCATGGTTGTGTCATTCGTTAGCGCCTGTGTCAGTAGATCGATGGCGAAAAATGGTCCCGGGGGCTCCATATACTGCTCACGCCACAGTAACCTTTTGCGATATTCGTATAACTGTTCAGAAAAAATATATTTTCTGTTCGCAAGTGTGCACTTGAACATCGTTTAATTATTTGTGCAAAACAGTTTTCCCGAGAAAAAGTGTTTCGCTAAGCTTCACTTATGCGTCTATACAAATTCCAAGGAAGGTACGCCTTAAGGCAGTGGCAATAAACATTTCACAACACAACTGTGGCTATTTAGTTTATGGTTGCGTTTCTTCTTTTCATTAATTCCGTGAATTTCTCGGTCATTTCAGGCGGCTGACCGTAAGGTTCGTGTCATCTGCTGCCACGTTACGATATATTTCACCGTTCGAAACTTTTCTCTATCACACTTGGTTTTTTTCAGATTGGTAGCATCAAGAGAAACGGGAACAAAAAAGGAATTGAAACACTCAGGCTCTTCTGGTTTGGCTGTTTAAGGGGTTTCGGTAGATAGTTCGAAAAATGCAAAGTTTCTGAGCTGGATTGGTTTTGAAAAAAAAACACTACATAATAAATGGTTTTTACGGGAGTATGGCTGTGGACATCAAAAGCATCTTTTATAGAGTGTCACACTTATACCAACTGCTGCCTACAATGGTTAATCAACCAGTGCTACAGAAGCTACCCAAGAAATGAAAAAATGTGTTTGCTGGAATTGATCGTGGCCGCGGATGTAAGAAATTGAACGGAAGCCTTACGGGAAAACCTCTAAAAACCCGTGAGTATCTCGGCCATCGAATGTTTGTTTGCTTTACTTGTTGCGCTGGCTTGACGACGCCTGTGCGTTTGCACACAACGTCCATCACTTCATTGCCGCAATTCTGAGTTTATTATTATTTTGCCCGCATACGTTCTCGTGCATTCTTTAATACTCCATTTTACAACACGGAAGGGCAGAGACGGGACGTCATGTGGCGCACACTGGCCGAGTGGATAGCGGAGGTCAGACGGCGGGACATTCATTTGAGATGTGGTTAAGTCATGCGGTGAACACTGCCAGAGCCCATTCAATGCCGCGATCACCATGCATTGCGTAAGCCAGCTCTTAAAAGTTGTTTAATTGTAATAACACTAAACGCGGGCTAGTTGGCCACAATATATGACTGTAACTTGATCGCACAAAAAACTCAGAATGAACAAGAGGCAAGCGGACCAGCGCTGAATAACAACTTCATTTTCCTTCATCACACAGCACATAATGTACCCTCTTTCACCACACACACGCATGGTCAAATGTGTGCGTACCACGTAATACATACAAACACAAGAAAAAATACTTCAAACTTTGCATAATCTTATGTCGTGTAACGACGTAATTTCCTTATCGGACAGCGCTACAACGGTTTACTTTTTCACGTTCCCATCTTTGTCATTTGCCAGTTTCCCAGTATTACCTCTTTTAGTCGCATCTTGGTGGTGCAACTCCCATGTCATTAGGTTACAAAACTGCTCGCAGTTTGTTGTCTTGCAGAGCGCACTATGCCCATCCAGATGCTGTATAGCCGACCTTTAAGGCTGGCTATGTGTTTTCGGAGCCTTACATTGCCTTAACTACGAGAGGGTTCCACCAGCAAGACAGGACTACAAGAGAGATTATGGAGGCCTGGCAGAGGTTGTAATTACAGGGAACTAGCAAAAGTAAACCAGAAGTAGCCCTGTCCAATCAAGAAATGAAATTGTTAGACAATATAGTTAGTGAAAAATTTAGACTGTTCTTTTCTTGTGTTTGTGTGTAGGACGTTTCACGAACACATTTCATCAGGCACGTGTGTGGTCAAAAAGGCTATATGTGCTCTATAATGAATAAAAATATCGTTGTTATTCTGCACCGCTCTTCGCGTCTTTCGTTCAGTCCTAGTTTTTTGTGCACTCAAGAGACAATCATGAATAATTGTCATTCTGTGCCGCCTGATCAGTGGATCGATGCTGAGAAATGCTCCGAGATGATCCATGTATTACTCACGCAACAGTAAGTTGTTGAGGAATTCATGTTTCCGTTGCGCGAGGGATATATTTCTTTTTGTAAGTGTGCACATGAATATCTTTGAACTATGTCTACAAAACCGTTTTTGCCCAAGAATAGTGTTTCACCAACCTTCAATTATCTGTCAATACAAATTCGAGGGAAGTTAACGTCTTAAGGCAGTGCTCATAGACAAGACAGTTGTAGCTATGCGATATACGACTCCGTTTGTTGCTTTCACGTATTAAGCCAATTCTCGGTCATTTCCTCTGGCCAACTAGTAAGCGTGGTTTATGAAGGGCAGAATAATTTCCTAATTATTTTTTCAAATCTAAGTTCATAGTGCCTTCGAAGGAGTTTGGAACTCTACAAAATTTTTCTGCGGCTTCTACAACTATGTTACAAGTTGTAGTTCCTACGCCAAAGTAACTACGACATGAGAAACCCACCGGGATCATATTCCGATTCTTTCTCTTAATCGTTTCTTTTAGATCTAGAATATGAATAAAAATATATGCTCCATTTATTGGTGCATCTAGGGGAAGCGTAGGTTATCGCACTCGCAATGGAACTTCAGGCTCTGCCGGAGGAGCATGCCTTGCTACACGGGTTAAATTTACGAACACGGAATCTCTCGCTTCTCGCACGCTGTTGCAAAGGTTTTGTGCTCTTAAGCATAGCGTCTTGTTGTAAGCAATCCGCGTTGGGGCCTATATAATTACAATTTTCATAACATGGCCAACAAATACCTAACATATTGCCGCGAACCGTACATTGGGTTTGTTTATTTGTGTTTTGCTACGCCGGTCTGTGTTATCTGTGCACCAAGGGAAGCGCGTGTTCCATTCTTTCTTTCTGTGCCGCATGTCTTATCTGTTGTGATAGGGAGAGCACTAACGTGAACAGCCCAGAATAATCTTCTTGGGTCTACTATGTTCTTGATGTGAATCGACGTTTCGAGAACACGCGCGCCGAAAGATAAAAAGCCTGCAGTGCGGACCCCGGAGCATTCGATTCGACGACACTCGCCTGCGCAAGTCACTTTGTTGACCGCTGCTTCGCCGCCTCTGTATTCTTTTGAGTTGTTAGGGGAGCACAAGTTCGCTCCAATAAACTTGTTTCTCCTGCAAGACAACTGCGTCGTCCTTGGCTTCGTGACATCTGGTGGAGGTGCTGGGTAGCACCCTTTATGCTCTCTACGACATCTGGAAGCCGCCAAGCCAGCCCAACCAGAGAAAGCCGCCCACTGCAACGACTGCTACCCGAGTTCGGTCTCATGCCAGAAGGGCCCAAGAGAAGGAACGCTGCAATCAACACCATGGTGCAAAAAACAACGTCGCCAATCGTCCTGCAGCAGCCCCGGGAACCGCCATCGTTTCGGGGAGCCCCCGCTGAAGATCCCGAAGAATGGTGGGAGAAGCTGAAGCGCGTCCGCATCTTCAACAGGTGGGACGACGAACAAACTTTCCGGCATGTTTTCTTTTACTTAGAAGATGCAGCTCGAACTTGGTTCGAGAACCATGAGAGTTCTTTGACCAACTGGACTCAATTCAAACGGAAGTTCCTTAAGACATTCACTACCGTGGTGAGAAAAGAGCGACCTGCGCTTTTGCTTGAAACTCGTACACAACTCCCCAACGAAGGGGTGGTGATCTTCGTTGAGGAGATGAAGCAACTATTTCGCCGCGCGGACCCCGAAATGACGGAAGGAAAGAAGTTACGCTTTTTGATGCGCGGTGTGAAGGAGGAGCTGCTTTGCTGGACTGGTTCCGCAACCCGCCCAAACCATCGCTGAATTGTGACCGAAGCCAGCACGATTCGAGAAGGCTCTCGAAATGCGTGCTAAGCAGTATGACCGGAACTTTTTTGGTGCGGCCAGTGCGAACTACGTCGACAACATGCGGATTCCGGCTGATAGCCTACACGAGACCATCCGCGCAGTAGTGAGAGAGGAGCTGCGGAAACTTTTCCCGACGACGCCGAAACCCCAAGTCGCTTGCCTAACTGACGTCATCCGGGAAGAAGTTCAAAACGCTTTGGGAACTTCTGTGGCATCCGAAGTACGCTGCGAGCCCCAAGCTATGACGTACTCCGCGGCTGTTCATTAACCCCGCCCTGCTCCAACACGTCGTCAAGAGGCACGTCGTCAAGAGGCCCCGCCCTACCGCCGCCCACTGTCGCCCGTCCGACCCCCTTTAACACGAACCCAGACGCCGAGGAAGACTGACGTATGGCGAACACCGGATAATCGTCTTCTGTGCTGCCACTGCGGAGAGGCCGACCACATCTACCGTCGCTGCCCATGCAAGAGACTCGGACTACGTGGTTTCTCCGTCGACGCACCAAGCCCCCGACCCGGCCAGCACCCGTCTGAGATCGAAGAATACTTGTCGAACACCAGCCGTGGACCAGCCCGTTTCAACCGTTCGCCGTCGCCCTGCCTGTTCCAGTCGCCGGACCGCTGTAGCAGTGCTGACTTCGCACGTGGAATGTCTCCCAGCCCACGCGGGCGAAACTAAAGGCGGCAACTTCTGGAGGTGAAGTTGCACAACGGCGAAAAAACTAAACCCCTCCAACGACGCAACGATTCGCCGAAGGCTGTGACTTACGACATGCCCTCATCCCGACGACCCGACCTAACCCTGACGTAACTCCTGAGCACGATGATAACCACAAGGCGCGAAGCGTACGTGACATGACCGAGCCTGCCGCTGAGACGACGACAACGACGACGCACAGTACCCGACCGTCAACACACACAAGCCGAGATTGGGCGCCCCGACGCACCCGGAACTCGAGGAAGGCAGCGTCCGGCGTCCAGTGGTCCATCGACGGCTTTGACGTAGTCGCCCTCATCGACACGGGAGCAGACTACTCGGTGATGAGTGGGTCATTCGCGTCTAAGCTGAAGAATGTTACGACAAGATGGGACGGTCCGCATGTACGCACAGCAGGAGGCCATCTCGTAACGCCAAGTGGAACGTGCACATCCCGCGTCACCATAGACGACATCACGTACCCTCATGCGTTCGTAATTTTACCTAACTGCTCTCGCGACGTAATACTCGGGATGGACTTTTTGACGGACAACGGCGCAATAATTGATCTCCAGACCAAGTCGATAACTTTTTCCTCTGATCACTCCACGACGCCACCACTGAACCCCGATCACCGTGGTGCTGTAAGGATCGCCGACGATCACGTCATCCTGCCACCCCGCGCAAGCTTGATGATCGCCGTCTACTGTGAGGATGCAGCTCCTAACATCGACGCTATCGTACAGGGTGACCGAAGGTTGCTTCTCAACCGTGGTGCCTCCGTCACAAGAGGCATTGCGCGCTTCAAGGAACACCAATCCCACATTTTGGTTACTAATTTCACCGAGGAGTACCAGCATTTAAACAAGTGCGCGGCAATTGCATTCCTCGAAGAAACGCAAGAAGCAAGTGACGTGATCGCGGTCGCCGACTTTGAACGCACACCCATAGAAACCTTCAGGCTCCCGCAGCCCTTCGACGTGAATCCGGCGCTACCGCAAGAACAACGGAACAAATTATTGGCTTTGCTGCGTCGCTATACCGAATTTTTTTTTGTCGAGCGCAAAACTACGTCAGACCCCTCTAGTGAAGCACCGAATAATAACCGAAGATGGAGCCCGACCTACCCGACAGTCACCGTACCGCGTCTCTTCACACGCACGGGAAGCCATCCGGACTCAAGTCCACGACATGCTCAGCGACGACATTAAAAGCCATCGAAAAGCCCCTGTGCTGCGCCCGTCGTACTCGTAAAGAAAAAAAGACGGCACATTAAGGTTTTGAGTTGACTACCGGCGACTGAACAAAATCACGGAAAAGGACGTGTACCCCCTACCCCGAATCGACGACGCCCTCGACAACCTCTGCCACGCGAAGTACTTCTCATTGATGGACCTGAAAACCGGCTACTGGCAAATTGAAGTGGACGAAAGAGACCAAGAGAAGAGTGCATTTTAACCCAAGACGGACTATACGAGTTCAAGGTGATGCTGTTTGGGCTGTGCACAGCACCAGCGACGTTTCAAAGACTCATGGACACTGTGCTAGCTGGCCTTAAGTGGCACACCTGCCTCGTATACCTCGACGACGTAGTGGTATTCGCCCGGACTTTCGACGAACACCTTGCAAGGTTGGAGTCTGTACTCGAGGCCATTCGTCCGTCGGGGTTGACGCTGAAGCCTGAAAAGTGCCGTTTCGCATACGGGGAACTCAAGTTCTTGGGCCACGTCGTCAACGCCGCGGGAGTCCTACCTGACCCGGCAAAAACTTCAGCCATTGCGAACTCCCCAAGGCCGAAAGACAAGAAGGGCGTGCGAAGATTTCTCGGGCTGTGCGCATACTACCGGCACTTCGTCGCAAACTTCGCACGCATTTCAGAGCCACTCACGCGCTTGAAGAAAGATAGCACCCCTTTCAGCTGGGGAAAACGACCCAAGAAAAAGCATTCTGCGAGCTGCACAAACGCCTGCAAAGCCCGCCCGTGCTCCGCGCATTTCGACGAAAATGCCGAAACGGAAATGCACACGGACGCCAGTGATATAGGCTTGGGTGCCGTCCTTGTCCAAAAGCAAAGCGGCTGCGAAAGGGTAATCGCCTATGGCAGCCGTGGTCTGTCGAAGGAGAAAAACTATTCTGCCTCTGAGAAAGAGTGCCTGGCTATTATATGGGCGATTTCAAAATTTCGCCAATACGTGTATGGAAGGCCATTCAAGGTTGTAACAGACCACTATGCGCTGTGTTGGCTCGCCAATTTGAAGGACCCCCCTGGCCGTCTTGGGCGGTGGAGCTTGCGCCTGCAGGAGTTCGACGTTACAGTCGTTTATAAATCCGGCAGGAAACACTCCGACGCCGACTGGCCTGTCCCGCGCCCCCGTCGACCCACTACCACAAGACTCTGATGAAGACAGCGCGTTCTTCAGGATCGTGAAAGAGAGCGACCTAGCCGCCCAGCAGCGTGCCGACCAGACTTACGCGTCATAATCGAGTACCTCGAGGGATGCAACGTTGCCGTACCTGGGACCTTCAAACGCAGGTTACCAGCATTCAGCCTGAGAAACTCCGTCCTCGTGAAGAAGACTTTCAGCGCCGGAACAAGAGCGAATTACCTTCTCGTCATCCCCGTGGACCTTCGTGACGAAATTTTGGAAGCGTTGCCACGACGACCCGTCTTCCGGACATCTCAGGCACAGCCCGCACTATTGGAAAAATCAAGGCGAGGTACTACTGGCCCGGCCTTACCTCTGGCGTCACCCACTACGTCCGGAGCTGCCGTGACTGCCAGCAACAAAAAACGCCGCCCACAGACCCGCCGGAGTTCTGCAACCGATCGCCGTCCCATCGAGACCATTTCAACAAGATTGGAATAGACCTTTTAGGCCCGTTCCCTACGTCACGATCACAGAACAAGTGGATTGTCGTAGCGACAGACTACATGACGCGCTACGTAGAGACCGCCGCTCTTCCGAGGGGGACTGCACAAGAAGTGGCGAAGTTCTTTATAAGCCAAGTTGTGCTGCGACATGGAGCCCCGGAAGTCCTAATCACAGACCGCGGAACGGCATTTACTGCGGATCTGATGCAAGGAATATTACGCTACAGCAAACACGGATCACCGAAGAACGACGGCGGTACCACCCCCAAACGAACGGACTAACAGAACGTCTGAACAAGACAATCGCAGATTTGCTGTCAATGTACGTTGACGTTGAACGTAAGACTTGGGACGAAGTGCTCCCGTATGTCGCGTTTGCGTACAACACGGCTATCCAGGAGACGACGCAGCAGAGCGCCGTTCGAACTTGTCTACGGTAGAAGGCAGACTACGATGCTCGACGCCATGCTTCCGCACGTAGAAGACGACGACCTCAACGCCGACGTCCACGGATATCTTCAACGTGCGGAGGAGGCCCGCCAGCTCTCTCGAGTTCGTATAACGGACCAGCAGCTGGTGGATGCGGGCCGCTTACAACCTCCGACGCCGAGACGCCGAGTACCAACCAGGGGATCGTGTGTGGGTTTGGAACTCCCATCCGAAGACGCGGACTCAGTGAGAAGCTCCTGCGACGGTATTTTGGACCCTACCAGATTCTACGACGTGTTGGCCAACTTACCTACGAAGTGACCCCCGATGGTGACTCCGGCACATCACAACAACGCACGCGGCCTGAAGTCGTCCACGTGGGTTCGCTTAAAACCTTTCTACGGACGATGACGAAACTTTTATTTTCATTTGTTCGGACGGTCGCTTATGTAAAGCATCGGGTCGATGCACTCTTAAAGGGGGGGTAATGCCGCGAACCATACATTGGGTTTGTTTATTTGTGTTTTGCTTTTAACCGCCCGGCTGCGCCCGGGTCTGTGTTATCTCTGCGCCAAGGGAAGCGCCTGTTCCATTCTTGCTTTCTGTGCCGCGTGTGGTATCTGTTGTGATAGGGAGAGCACTAACGTGAACAGCCCAGAATAATCTTCTTGGATCTACTATGTTCTCGGTGTGATTCAAAGTTTCGAGAACACGCGCGCCGAAAGATAAAAAGCCTGCAGTGCGGGCGCCAGAGCATTCGATTCCGCGACGCTCGCTGACGCAAGTCACTTTGTTGACCGCTGCTTCGCCACCTCTGTATTCTTTTGAGTTGTTAGGGGAGCACAAGTTCGCTCCAATAAACTTGTTTCTCCTGCAAGACAACTGCGTCGTCCTTGGCTTCGTGACAATATTTCAATTAAAGAAGAATGAACTAGAATGAAAAAGAATAAAATAAAAAAACGTGCATGATAGCGCAGGCTCATAAAAGAATACATTGTAATGCTCTTATTGTGGGCGCCAGTTTTATCAGACTTAGCTCCTTCAGTAGCCTGCAGAAAACAAGAAATGCAAGGTGGCGCACTCCCACACAGTACCACTTGAAGTTGGTGGCATAAGTTTATCAAGTATCTCCAAGAAAACCTGCAGAAAATTAACTGTTGTGTTTCACGGTTTTTATTCCACACAGGAACGGTGACGAATCAATCGTGTGTAGCGATGCGTAAATGATGATCGTTTTGATGCATTGTTTACTGTGCATGAACCTTTCGGACTGCAGCTTACCATAGCCTTTTGTATAAGCAAGGCTGATAATAGAACGAATCAGCTGAAGCCGAACCGTGTTTTAAGTTGTTTGCCATTGCGTGGAATGTTTATGCCTGCGTTCTGTGTAAGACATATATCAGGACAGAGATTCACAAAAGAGCCTTGGCCCATATTAAATTGCTAAGAACATTTCCACCGAAGTTGAATGTGTGTTTGCCATACGATAACACTTTTTACATCATTAAAAATAACATCGCTACAGGTAACAGACTGTGCATTACAAATGGATACCCAATGTTCAACGACCGCCCTCTTTTCCTCCGAAGTTCTATTTATAGTGTGTGAAAACACCAAATTCCTGTGTTTCTGGAATACCGTGCGGTATCATTTTGTATTCACAAGACCGCCCTTGTTCCGAACTGCGTGTTTGTTTGCTTTGAGAAGTTCAAGAAATTTTGTTGTTATGTTTAGGTTAGACATTATTCGTGAATGTAAGGCTTTTCTCCCGTCATAGCTGTTCTCCCGTGTCGAAATAACGTGTGAAAAACAGTTGGCAACCAAATTAATTTAATTGTGTAACTTCAATGCTTCTGTACGACACCCTAGTGCCTTTTACGGTATTTGAGCGAGAAATGACTAGTCATCATATTATTTCTCTGCTTAGAACTTCGCTATAACACAATAACTTTCTTTCAGATTGGTAGCAATAAGAGAAACGGGCACAAAAAAGAAAATACCATACTCACGTGGTGGTTGGTTTGGTCGCTGAAGGTTCTGTGGTAGATGGTCTGAACAAAAACATCAAAGGTGTCGTAAGGCATTTAAAGCTGTTTTTATTTTCCAACGAAACACTACCATAGCAATAGTTTTTATTAGGAGTATGAAGGTGCGCATCAAAAGTATCCTTCACACAGCGTCACCTCATCGATATCCTTTTGTGAGATGGCTACTTATCCAATAGTTGAGATGCTCCCTTTAAATTTAACAATTAATCAGCTAATTTTTTTTTCTCGAATACCTGATTGACGTGATATAAGAAATTCAATTGAAGAATTATGGGGAAACCTCTAGAACCCCGTGAGTATGTCTTTCATCGAATGTTTCCTTGTTTTTAGGAGTGGGTATGGCTATCTGTCACATGTGTGGTTACCCATTAGTAGTGTTATTTCGTCACCGAAATTCAAGATTATTTTCTGTTTACCCATCTAACTTTGTCGTGCATTCTTTAATACTCCATTTTACAACGCGTAAAGGCAGAGACAGGACCTCATGCGCCACACACTGACGGCTTGGACAGTAGGGGTCAGACGTTCGGGCTTTCATTTACACCTTGTTAAGTCGAGCTTTGAATGTAGCCCCAGCCCCTCCAATGTCGCGATCACCGTGGATAGCGTAAGCCAGCTTCGCCCACTCCTGACGGTTCTGTCTTACGGTAGCCCTTGTATCAGTGGATCGATGGCAAAAATTGCTCCTGGGGGCCCATTAATTGCTCACACAACAGCAACCCTTCGAGATATTCATGTAACCGTTGCGAAGACATGATATCTTTTCAGTTCGCAAGTGCGCACTTTACTATTCTTCAATTATTTATGCCAAACAGCTTTCCCAAAAAATAGTGTATCTATAACCTTTACATATGTGTCAATACGGGTTCGAGAGAAGGCATGCCTGAAGGCAGTGGTCATGGACAATTCACAATACAATTGTAGCTATTCCCTGTGCGGCTTCGTCATGCTTTCATTAATTCCGCCAATTTCTCGGTGATTTCCTGCATCTGCTTAATTGAGGTAATTTATCACGGTCAGGATTATTTCCCTATTATTTTTTTAAATACCCATTTTCACCCCCTAAGAAGGAATGGTTTTACAAGTGAACAAAATTTTTCTGTGGCTTCTACACGAATGTCACAACTAGTGGTGTCTACTCCAGAGTCACTGTGACCTGAGCCAACCACCGGGATCTTAATATTTATTGGAGTGGATACGTTTCCTCAATATCAGTTTTTGTTTAGTTTGGCTGCTTGGTTTAATTGAGTGACAGAAAGAAAGATGCATATACACAGAAAGCAGAATTGTCGACTTAGGTTTCCAAGAAAAAGTTTAGTCCTTACAAATGAATAGGAGGTTCATCAGATAATTTTAGGAAAAACTCAGCATCCCGTTCGTCTTCATCGTGAGCTTGAGTCACCTGAAGGCGCACGCCTCATTACTCCGCCTTCAGAAGCTACCCACTCGCCTTTTGTCACGAATCGCTCGCACCCCGCGCCAACCCCTGTTACGCGTTTTAAAAGCATGAGTGGTCACGTTCGTTCGTTTTACAAGCCGGAGTAGCTTACCACCAGTTCTATGAATGTCCGTCTCCTATTTGCATTGCATCGCCGTCATTTGCAGGTTACTTTTTTTCTAGCTTGCTCGGTCGAGTACTCTGCGAACACTACATTTTGCCGTGCGGAAAGGCCGTGGCAGGAATCGGGACGCCGAGCAACAAACACTGGAGGAGCGGACGGTACGATACGCCAGCAGTTCTTTCATTCGACGTGTCCCTAAATCGCGGTGTGCAAGCAACTACAGCTCAGCCAATGCCGGGCTCGCTGCAAATAAAGTAAGCCTCCCCCCGCATAGCCAATTTTGTACGAATTTTCTGTAGCCATCGGCGCGTGGGTGGATGGCAAAAATATTTTTCGACGTGCCGCATGGATTGCCCACGCATTAGCACTTGGATGTGTTACTACATGTAATCACCGTGGCAGAGATGGTGTTTTCCTCAGAACTAAAGCCTGTACTGTATGTTGGAAATATGATGTTAACGCATATTTTTTTCCTAACATTGTTTGCAACTCAATTCTTTTCTCGAAATAGAAATATAAAAAAAGTTCCAAAATCGGGGCTTTTTTCTGTCTCAATTGAACGCAAACTTGCGGCGCGTATAAATACCAATCAATTACGAATGACAATAAGTACAGTACTCCCTGGTTAACTCGAACTCGGATATCTCGAAATATCGCTTAAGTCAAAACTTCTTTCCGCCGTGCTTTAGCTCTCATAGGCGCTATACGTTTCGCCCAGTTTACCCAGCTTTTTCGAGGTATCCCGGATATCTCAAAATGTTAGCAAAAAGGACACAAGTCAAAGTCCGCTACAGGCACCTTAAAAGGTCTCCGTTCAAACACGTAGCTCCCACTACACGGAGAAAGCACGCAGGACCGGAAAATGTGCGCGAGTACGAGAGTTGTACGAGGCAGAGGTTCTCATTACTGGAATGCTGTTCAATATCTAAATTGTTAAAATAGCTGCAGACGACGCAGCTGACTAAGGGGACGATGAGGAACCTCCTTACGTGCCTACAATAGGAGAAGCCAGAAATATGCTGAGGCTAGTTTGCAACAATTTAGAACATTGAGCTAGCGACCAACAATTGATGCGACAGATTCAGCAGCTTGGAAAGAATTTTCTGGGATCAGATGCGAACACAAAATATGCGAGCAGGAATTAGTACTCCGCAATATACAAAGTGTTTTTTCAGAAAAATATTTTGCCCGTGTAACAAAATCTTACCTGTGCAGTGGAGGTCTTGTTACCAGCCTTAGCTATTAGTTTTGTGAACCAGCCACAAATTGTTGGCCTCTTACTTAATTCAAAACACCGCTTCTCTGCAAATTTCCAACGGATTTTTCGCCTTCTAGTAACCGCGGGATTACTGTGCATGTTAAGGTCTCTCAACTCCGGGACGAAGTGCAGAGTGGGGGAAACAGCGAATTATAAATACAAAATTCGCTCGCATTTACGCTGTTAAGGTGGTTGGGAAGCAAAGCTCTAAGCGACATCACAACAATTGGCCATGCGACGTCACTTTCATTCGAACACATGGCTCTATAAAAAGTGAAACTAGAGATTCTGCCAGCCGTTACCTGGGATTCACGTCAAAAAGCGCCCTCTTCCTCCCCAGCCGAAGAATAAATCCACAACGGAATTGGTACGCACAAATTTAGAAAACGGACTCCCATTCGCGGCAAGCAGCTCGTAAACAGTAGCTTTTTACGAGCGGCCAGATGTCTGTATGTGGTCTTGTATTTTGTTTTCACGCCCGTGCAGACCAATCCTTAACGTATCTGCCGTACGACCACTTAATTAGGTCGGGTCCGGGTTACCGACAAGGTGCTTTCGAACAAGTTAATGATGCCGTGCGAAGGAAGCGCGCAATGGATGCGCAGCTCCGCCAAAACAGGCCCAAAAACAACCGTCACTAAAGCAGACGACAAAGCCGTACCGCCGACGCTCCCGCCGGCGAACCGGAACCAGCGTCTGGGGAACGCTGGGTAAATTTCCCGCGCTAGCTACAGTGTGCTCCGGGAGTGAAACCCTCCCTCGCCTCCCTCGCCGCCTCCACCGAGCTGGGAGTTTATGGTCCCCGCACTCCGCGAAAGAACCGTTGGATGCCCTCATTTCCTCCGAATTCTCACTGATTGTTTGTGAGAATGCCAAATACCTGTGCTCTAAACATAGGGCAGAATTACTGTTCCTTCACAAGACCGGTTTAGTAATGCATTAGACTGTATTTAGTTGCTTCCAGAAGTTGAAGAAATTTTGTTATCATGTTTATGTTGGACGTTATTCGTGAGCGTAGGGCTCTTTTCTCTCAATAGCTGTTTTTTCTGCGTCATAATTACGCATGAAAGAATACTTGGAGGCTCAACCAAACTTAGTGCTAATTTAGATGCTTCTGTATGCATCCCCATTGTCTGTTCTGCTAGTTTTTCGAGAAATTGCAAGTCATCATACTATTTCTCCTTATGAAACATTGCTCTATTACACCTGGTTTTCAGCTTGAAGAGAAACTGGAACAAAAAAATTTAAACACTTACGCTCTGGTCTTTTTTCTAGCTGGTGGTTTGAACAAACAGCACAAAAGTAGGGTAAGGCATCTGCAGCTGTTTTTATTTCGCAACAAAACACTAAGAAATCATCCGCCTTTACCAGGAGCCTGAAGGCGACCATCAAAAGCATCCTCTGTAGAACGTCACGTTTATAGCGGTTCTTGCCCACGATAGTTACTTAACCAATGCTACAGATGCTACCCAAGATATAAAACAGTACATATAAAAATTTTCAACTGAAATAAAACAATTCAACAGAAGACTTATGGGGAGTATCGTGAGTATCGCTTTCATCTAACGTTTGCTTGCTTTGGGGTTGGCGCTCGTTTCCGGTGTTTTGTGGGGTTGTCCACCAGTGGCGTCGTATCGTCGCCTGAATTCTGAGTTTATTAGTATTTTGCACGCCTACATTGTCGTGCATTCTCTGCTGCTGCATTTAACAAAGCGAACGGGTGGAGACGGAACGTAATGCGGCGCACACAGCCCCAGTGGACAATAGGGGTCAGCCGGCCGGGCTTTCATTTTACGTCTGGTTAAGTAAGGGCGTCAAAGCAGCCCCAGCACACCGGATGCCGCGATCAACGTCGATTACGTAAGCCAGCTCCGTAAAGTCTGGGTGGTTTTTTTTTCATTGGGTAGCACCTGTGGCAGTGGATCTATGGCAATAAATGTTCCCAGATGCCCCATATAATGCTCACACAAAAGTAACTGGTTGAGGAATGCATGTAATCGTTGTGCCAGTGATGGTATCTTTTCAGTTCGCTAGTATGCACTTGAATATCGTTGAATTATGTATGCAAAACACTTTTCCCCAGAAATATTTTCCCTATCCTTCACTTACCTGCCTATACAAATTCGAGCGAAGCCATGTATTGAAGGAGTGGTCGTAGGCAATTTACAATCCGATTGCAGCTAGTCATTGTACAGCTTCGTTTTTTGCTTTCACGGATTCAGCGAATCTCTCGGGGAATTCCTGCGTCTGACTATTAAATGTGATTAATGGAGGGTAGGAATATTTTCTTATTATCTTTTTCGAAATCCACATTCATACCGCCTACGAATGGCTGGTTGGCAACTGTACGAAATTTTTCGACAGATTCTACAACCATGTTACACGTATTGATGTCTAATTCGGAGGCAGTGCGATTTGAGCCACCCGCCGGGATTGTATTCCTGCACTTCCACGTGATTTTTACTTTTTACAGCTCCGAATGACAATAAAGAATTTGTTGCATTCATTGGTTCATGCACAAAAACGCGTATGATATCGTTCTCTCAATCGAAATTCTGGGTTCGCTGGAGGAACATGGCTTGAAACGCGTTTCGTATCCTGGAAGACGGCGTCTTTCGGATTCTTCTCGCACAGTGCTGCAAGAGTTCGCGCCCTTAACCATAGTTTCGGGTTGTAAGCAATCCGCCTAGCGTCTATATGTTTACAATTCAGATGACATGCCCACCATATGACCTAATTAACTGGGATACAAATAGAATAAAGTAGTACAAATCAATAATGAAATAATATACCATATAATTACGCCATGTGAATTTGTGTATATGATAGCCCAGCCTTATAACAGAAGGTACTGGAATACTCTGATTCTGGTCGCCAGTACTACCAATTAGTTTATTCGGTAGCCTAATTGGTAGGCTAATTCGGTAGCCTAATTTAATTAATAATAATTAAAGATGGAAAACTCCCTTACGGTACCTCCTTAATTTGGTGGGATCATTTTTGCAAGTATCTCCAGGAACAGGCACAGAAATTAAACTGATTTTTTTTTTCACTTTTTGTCTCAATGTGAGCTGGTGAATGAATTGTTTGTAGTGATACGTAAGTAATGCCCGTTCGATGCGTTCCTTACCGAGCGTGAACCTTTTCGGACTGAGGCTTACCATAGTTTCTGAATAAGCAATGCTCAAGACATCACACGTGAGATGACGCCGAACCGTGTTTTAACTTTGGTTGCTTTGCCATGAATATTTAGATCTGAGATCGATGTAGCGCATATATCACGAGAGAGATTCATGAAAGGGGCTAGGCCGATAATAAATTTCTAAGAATTTCTGCCCCAAACGTAGAACTGTATTTCACGTACGAAGACGAATTTTACATTCCTTACTCCGGAGAAAAATGTGGGCAAGTTACATAATATGCATATGTGAATCGGAATGGATTGAGAATCAGCGGTATTCTTTGATTTTGTTCCCATGTAGGGCCCGGAGTTGACGACGTTTCAAGGAAACTTTTTTTATCGCCTGCAATTAATCAGGGATCTGAAACACTTCAATGAAGAGGCAGTATTTTGACCGCGACTAGTTAGACCAGACGTCGTCGTTTATAGTTTACGGACAATACCAGAAGTGCATTGCCACGGGCTAGAAAACGGTTAGGAAAAATAATTTTCCACTTAATTCGCTCTTAATCTGTCACAAGGTACTAAAATATTGCCCCTAGATAAGGATCAGTCAGGCAACTCTTAAAACACGCAGTTAGCAGTGGAAGTATTTTTCTTAGTCCTCAAATTTCTCGCTCCCTTTGTTGGTTCAACGTTTTGAGGTGATAGTAAAGTTTTATCATTTTTGGCATTTGTAATCCACATTTTCATCTTGTGGCGATTATTAGTTTGCAGCTAAGCGTAGTATTCGCCAAAATTTCAGCGGTGTCTGTTTCAAGGTGTAGCAAACCTAAAACGAGCTAGAGCGATCTGTAGCAGTGGTTTTGAGATTATTGTTTGCACGTGCGGAGTACCTTAGTACCGCACAATGTCCGTCGGCGTCCGTGAGCATAGCATTTACAATCGCAAAAATTACACGGGCACCGTAATGATTCGAGCCTGTGTCTAGTAAACCAGAAAGAGTTAGTGTCAGTCGTCTTAACCTTTGGGCTACGACCGTGAATTAGTACCGGAGAATCAAACGTCTTACTCCCTCACCTATAACGGTGCGGAGTACCTTATGACCTACCAATGTCCGTTCGCGTCCATCGGTGCTCACACTACCATCAAGCGAAAATCAAATGAAATTCCGTTTTAGCCGTGAGTTGCACTTTCATTTATGGAATACTTAAGGTGCAACTCACGGCTCAAATCGAATGACGGTCTGGGCGCAAATCGGATGACACTCGGGGCTTAACTTCGATGTCATTTTGAGTCCCCGTACTCCGCACCGTCGCCATGATCCGCGGAGTGGAGATGCTGCAGTTTTTTTCTGCGCAGTTCCAACTTCTCACTCAACATTTCGGAATACTGGAGAGTTTCTGGAGGATATTTGTCTTTCATTTTGAAAAACGATGGTCATTTTTTGGTTACCCCAACGAGAGAACTTTGGTCTGTGGCTTAAATATGCCAGAAATATCACTTGTGGGTACTGGCTCACGGGGAATGCGACTGCAAGTGATCGAGCATGGAAGGAAAGAGAGTGTGGCACAGACAAGGAAGGAGGGAGAGGAGTAGTAGAATCAGAAAAGTACTCCGCAAGAAATGCTGAAGTAGAGGTGAGCAGAGATATTGGGTGACATTAGGATGAAGGGTAAAGGGGGAGAAGGAAAATGGAGGAGAGGATGGACACGTCTAGGTGGTGATAGGATTAGAGTAGCGACAACAACAAAACACAAGAGCAGGTTAGCGTAATTATACAAGGGGAGGAGAAATATCCAGATAGAGAGACAGAAAATAGTGAGGGAAAATGGAGGGAGACAAATAACTAAACCACTTTGAATTCTGCGGACCAGCGGAGCTGTGGGTTGTCTTTTAGAATATTACGTTTAGCTTCGACATCAGTCTTATAACCGCTATTGTCCTTTAATCCGTTTCCGGATAGCTCGGGTAAACCAAGTTACAGCCGCTTTCTGTAAATATACTACCTGCGCAGTCGACCATTTAGCGACAGCAGACATTAATTATTTAAAGGTTGAAAGTTCACTGCGAACTAACTACTCAAATAAATAACAAATTCGCCATAATGGTAGAGGCGTATTCCCGGCTACTTGTTCCGCAATTTATTTAGAGATTGCATGATAATACATTAGTTGAAGAATTTTTCTGTAATCGCACTACTTCCGTAAATCACCCTGCTTCCCTGTGCTACACAAAACGTAAAAAAGACCAGCTTATGAAGACCAAGCTTACACAAAATTCCTTAAGGTCGGCTTCAGCTCTAAAGACAAATTCACTGCTGAGACGATATTTTCCTAAGGGCAGAACGAGCAGTATTATGCCAAATATAAATGCCGTAGCACCGTAGGTTTTGCTTTCATGAATTCTTTCTATACTGGGGACAGGTGACATGGTATCAGCAGCGACTGCAGTAAACGCCAGCCATACAGCAGACCCGCCTGTAATAATGGTACAGTTGCGAAGCATATCATTCTTCTTCATTGTCTCAAAGTTGCCAATAAAGCGCGGGGGCACCTGGGAACAACCGTAAGTAATTAATTTGATGCCTATATTATTGCCTCTAAATACTAAAGTGGTTGGGCGAATACCGTAGTAAACTAAAATGCAGTAAGTACTCCTTCAGAGACCTTGAAAACTAAAATGAAGTTAAGTACTTTTCAGAGACCATAAATCTTGATATATTCATGCTGGGGTTTCTGTAACGGCCTTTGGTAGTTTGAAGAGAAACCATTAGAGAATATGCAAAACCCAGCGGCAGGCTCTTAGCGGGTTGGTTAGGGTGGACTGGAGGTTGTCCTCGATGCGTCACTTGTCGGGATTGTCAGTTAAAATGGCGCAAATAGAGGAAGCCGTCCTCGGTGTTCTAATGTCAATCCTCGATGCTACATTAAAATGTTAACATACAGCCAAGTGGTATAAATTACACTGGTCCATAATCCCATGTGGCATATACACTGAAGTGGTATAACACCCAAGTGGTACATATTGCAATTGTCCATAATCGGGGGCTACCTCTTCACACTTGTTCCCAGAGACACTTCTCTATGTAACACTACAAGCTTTCTACGGGCAGTTAATCGTACCCGTATGACTGAATGGGCAGATAGTTCATCGATGTTAAGTAGAAGGCGTAGGAAAGTCATTCAGCGCCGATTGCAATAATGGCGCTTCGATTACTTCACCAGCTTAAAATTTTGGTGCTCTCGCACGAGATTTGAACGGATGTTAGAGGGAATCCCATTAAACTAAGTTTCCTTTACTTATATTAGCTTTCCGTCATTGTGTCACTGTGGCCATTAGATAACATGAGGCCTTTATTCGGGTCTTGTGCCTTAGCCGTGAAAGAACACGTCACGTGTTGTAGGTACATATGGATTTTATTAAACGGTAGTGGAAGTTTTACATAGCTGTACCACTCTGTTGTTTTAGTGAGAAAGAAGACAAAATCGAATTAGGAATACGGCGCCACCTTGGCGACCAAATCTTGTAACTACGACAAATTGCCACAGAACTGCCACACGATTAAGGAGAAATAATTGTTCGCGAGATGTGAAGGTAGGTGGCTGTTAGCTAAACCAGCGGCCGTGGCCATACGTTCGAGAATCTTCCCAGAGCAGGATTGCAGTGAAATTTCCAGTAGACTATGAAATGTAAGTCTTGCTTTTCTTGAATAATAGAGTAATGTCTGCAGGGGTCACAGGAAAGGCAGTGGACTTTGAACCAGGGATGACTAGATTATTATAGGAGCGTGTTGAGCTATTGATTGCCCTGATTGCTGCAGACGTTTACTCGAGAATACCATAATCCATGGTGGTACTGCGGATGAAAGGGAAGCGGGCCTATGGGAAGTGTTTACGGATGAATGAAGCATGGAGGGTCTCATTGGAACAGGAGAGGGGGTTGGGACTGGCGCAGACAGCCAATTCCATTGTGAGAACCGTGACAAGTTATCCAGTTGGGAGTGTTTGTGTACAAGTGGTCATATTGTCTGGCATTTGGTTTTTAAAAGGGCTTAGGAGAATACGCATGCTATATTGAGGGTCGAGAGAACTTTGCGTAGTCTGGGCAATATTTTCCGGAGCAGTAAAATGCAGGAAAAGGTCATTGCGGAGAGCTTACGGGCTGGTCAGTTTTGCCACCCTGGTTCGACATAGACGGCGGTAGGAAGAGATCTTTATTTTGATAAGAAGGTAATCACTTCCAAGAATAACCACATGCAGGGAGTGCAATGAGGAGTTTTGGTGTAGCACGACGCCTGACGTTGGTGCGGGGAGAATTGGGGGAATGACGTCATTGCGGAGTGTGAAGTGATAACGGTGTGACGCATGAACGTAGGCCCTGCACCTCTTCAGATGCACTTGGATACCCCAGGTTGTATTAGGAGCATGCAAGTATCGCTATAATTAATATGGATGAGAGTTCCTGTGCCTTGACACAGAATTGAAAGGTCTTCGTTGGCGAAGAAGTGATGAAGGGGGGCTGAAGACGTTCATGTTACAAATACTTGGTATGGTGCGCAACTGCGGAAGCGGTCAATCATAACCCTGTCAACGGTGCGATGCGCCTTCCTTATGTTGTTAGTGCTATGCTACCAAGATGCCTAGGGGACAGTGAGGAGGGCTGGTCTACGTGTCGGAGCCCGTGAAGGTGGAGTGATACTTGACGGGCAATGAGATACGGTGATTGTTGGGCGATACTGTGTTTACGGAAGGATTGGAAGTTCTATTGATAGATCATGAGGCCAGCTGTGCTTGGTATACTAAAAGTGATCTTGTGCACTAGACGTTTTCGCTTGATGGCATTGGTCATAAAGGATAGTGCGTTCAAGGAGGGAGGCATTCGGTGAGGATCCGATGTATCGTGTCGGCGGCGTATAATAGATTTGGTGGGAACAGCATGGATTGCTTATTTATTACTCCATTGTGTACTGCCAGACGCGGTTTAAAACTTTCTTCAACTTCTCTTTTTTGACAGCCGGGGTGATGAGGTGTGTAAGGGGAATTAGAAGTGCGTTCTATCCGAAGAGTTTGTAGTTTTGTTTATGACGACCTGATATCGGCGATATAAAATGTGGGTTAAAAGAGATCTGAGCGGTGGTGAGAGGGCAAAATGAGTTTATTCTTGAGAATAGGTGGGAATTAAGTTAGAGGGGATGTAGCAGAGAAGGAGTCGGAGAGGGCATGGCTAGGGTATCAAATACGTTTCGTATTGTGAAGCGAAACTATGAAGACTCGCCATTTCTTTGCAGCTCAAGGACTTTTCTACGGCAGCTTTATATGGCAAACAGCGAGTGGTGGCCATCCATGGCGTGTATACGGCGTATGTAGCAAGGACTCGCAAGAACGCCGCTATAGAACGAGCGGACTACACAGCGAAACACATTACAGTCGTCAAGTCTCCGAATATGAGGTGAAGTGACAAGTGTCGGCGCACCGCGTAGGAGAAAATTTGAAGCCATTCGAAAGAATGAGGGGGAGTGGATCGTGATGTAAAGTACTTCAAGTGGCTTGACAACGAAGCCTTCGAAAATGCAGCGCTACAGCAAATTGTTTCGGACGTTCGATTGAAAATTAAGGAATTCGCATTCAGAACTCTTAATAAATGCTTAGGTGTCCTCATGTTGTCCCCGGGGCGCATATTAGTTACGGTTACACAACAGCTGTGATCTCATCCGGTGATTTTATTGTGAATGGTTCGAGAGAAAGAACAAAGCGGTCTAAGTTCGGTGTTGCAAGATTTGCCTTGTAACGCCACACCTTTTTGATCCGCCAGACCATCAAGAAGAGTGTTGTGCATCGACTTCAATGTAATTGCAGTTGCCAGTGTGCCGGTTGACAACGAAGTGACTGTGACCATGCTTGCAAAGTGAGAGTTAGTAACGAAATGAAGTGTTTACAACACGTTTGTTTTCCCCAATGTTAAGAGCTCCACAGGATAACCACTTTCGCAGGCGTAATTAACTTCATTTTTGTACTTTATTTGGTTGTATTTTGCTTTTTTGGATTGGTAACGGGAATAGCAACTGAAACAGAAAGCTTATGACTCACCGGGGTTGGTCCCCCCTTTAGGCGGTATTGGCACTTCAACCTCGAGTGTGTCAGGCAAGTCTGTCTCGCCCACTAAACCGCCACCCGCGTTGTCTTCGGCTCGGGAGTCTCCGGGGGAGTCTCCGGAGACATCAACAAGGCCTGCATGGTTTTGAAGCCAGAATTGATGTGTCGCTTGTTAACAGGTGAATTACTCTAAATTGGACATCGCTACAGAAGCACAAGCAAAGTAAAAATGGGCCTTATTTTACGATCGCGTTTGCAGGCGAAACTTCAGCAGGTGGTCACAAAGCGTGAAATTTAAAACCCCGTTTTGAGTGATAGTTTTACCGCTAGTCACAAACCTTTTTAGCATTAACAAGATTCAAAAAAGAAATATAACCAAACAGGGCCGGGTGAAGCAAAAAGCCGACCCTTCACAATTGTAGCCTGACGTTACCTAATGGCCAATAGCGGGTTCCCTGCTAGAGCAAGAAAAATGCTCTCCGCGTTTGGGATTCTTCTGTACTAATTTTCCTGGTTATTAACATTGAATAATTGCGCCGGTAGTGCCATAATAATGTCGAGAATATCAGGTAAGAAATACAAATTCAACTCGCGGATGGCGAGCAGCACCAGCGTTCCGTTTTTGTTCCAATGAAAAACGTAATCCTAGTTTGTGCAGAAAACGATCACCTTTCAAGGAGTGACAAGGAGCGATATGCCGGCTGACAACAAGGTAGCTGCTATTGACGAACCATGTACACAAACGCGCATAAGAGCAAATAAGCGACTAATGGCAACAAAGATAAATAGACGGCGCATCATGTGGCTGGTGTAACTCGAAACTCTGTTGGAGGCACTGGTCACTTCGCCAATTTTTCAGAGTCATTTCACTGTTGGCCGAGTCTAAAAAAATTACAAAAGTGAAGACTTGTTGGCTCTCACTGGTGTTTCGGAGAGCGTCTACTGCTGTCTCTCGCAAATGCACCCCTGGTTTTATCTCACAGCAGATAATGCAGTGTGCAGGTATGACCCAACCCCCACGTAAGGAAGAAACGACAAGAATTGGAGGTGCCTGAGAAAGTAAGACCAGATAACCCAGGCCTTTGTATATGGCAACTGCCTGGCAAACTACTAGCTCACAGCCCCCGGGGAAGTACCACTTCGTGACTTTATCCCTCTCTCTGCGCTTGGAGCTGGTACCACCTTCGCCAGGGAGATTGTGACGTTACATGTTCCTACTTTCACCTCGTGTTGCTAGATGCCCTCGCGACTGCTCCCCGCTCTGGAAAATAAACAGCTGCGCCTGGCGATCTATTCTTAAAAATGCCACACTCAAGGGGATTTCAGACCAGGCATGCCAAAATGACAGCTTCGCCTTACGCTGATTCTCTGATATCGATGGGATCCTATAATTTCGTAGATTTTTCGCAGTAAAAGCCGGGAGGAAAAGAGTGAAGCGCGCTACTGAAACATTCGGCCACAACGTACCATTCTACTTGCATCGGTAGTCGTCTAGAAAATAGGGATTGTAAAGTTACGTGAACAGATTTTTTTAAGAGTGGTGGTTCCTGTAGCTAGGGAGCAAATAAGACATGCTGCATAATCTATTCTTTTAAGGGGTTTGGGCGATCATCCCCGTAACCTTGTAAAACTGTTTTATGAAGTTCATATTGTGAATACACACATTGCCTTCAGTAGATGCGCAACCAAACAAATCTATAAAACTTGACAAGTCTTGTAGTCAATCGATTTAGGCCTGGTGGCTCACTTTGAGAAGAAAGCGGGACTTTATTCAAAATGGTAACCATGACGAAAACATCGCCGAATGCTCACTTACTGCACATAAATATTTTCGGAACTCCTCTGGACTTGTTAGAATGCTGTCGCGAGGTTATTTAAAGTAATAAAAGATGTCCTATGTAAATACCTCTTTTATATTTACCTAGTGGAGTTGCCTCTGCAGGATTAACATGAAGAAAGAATAAACTAGAGGAGTTGGGTTATAAGTAATGTTTGTTTATCACAGGCCATGGTAAAAACCTTGTGGCTAGCACTTAAAAGCGTTCCGGCCCATTCTGTAATAACTGCCACAACATTTTTCTAGAATATATCACCACACAACCGTCCACCACTGATATATCAAGTCACCTAAACATGTGCGTCTCCGAAATTGCCCCAAATAAGGTACGTAAGCTTGTTTATGAACCCTTCCTTCATTATAGCTGGAGGTGATTTCTGCGTAGGCAATTTTTGAACATATGGAGGTCATATCCAAAACGCTAGCAAACATTTTTACCCTACTCGTAATCAGCGAGTACGAATTGGTGGATCGTGTGTGTATATGTGTGTGCACATGTGCGTGTGTGCGCGTCAGCGTGTGCGTGCGAACGTGTGTGCATGTGTGTATGCATGACAGCTTGCGTATGCTTGTGCGCATTTGTGTGCGTGAGTGTGTATGCATGCATTCGTGCATCTGTATGCGTGCTTGTGCGTTCGTGTGCGTGTGTGTGTGTGTGTGTGTGCGTGTGTGTGTGCGTGTGTGTGTGTGTGTTGTTGTGTGTGCTTGCGTGTGTGTGTGTGTGTGTGTGCGTATGTGTGTGTGTGTGTGTGTGTGTGTGTGTGTGTGTGTGTGTGTGTGTGTGGTGTGTGTGTGTGTGTGTGTGTGTGTGTGTGTGTGTGTGTGTGTGTGTGTGTGTGTGTGTGTGTGTGTGTGTGTGTGTGTGTGTGTGTGTGTGTGTGTGTGTGTGTGTGTGTGTGTGTGTGTGTGTGTGTGTGTGTGTGTGTGTGTGTGTGTGTGTGTGTGTGTGTGTGTGTGTGTGTGTGTGTGTGTGTGTGTGTGTGTGTGTGTGTGTGTGTGTGTGTGTGTGTGTGTGTGTGTGTGTGTGTGTGTGTGTGTGTGTGTGTGTGTGTGTGTGTGTGTGTGTGTGTGTGTGTGTGTGTGTGTGTTACTCTCGCACCGCAAGATACAACACCACGTTTTTGCATCGCTCTCGCGGTCATGTTTTGAACTGCTGGCTTCATTCAAATCGTTGAAACTATGCATTCCAGTAAGCTTCCGACATGGCTGTTCGCTAAAGTCTGCGTAGTGGCAGCAAAAGGCTGCTCACCGACAGTTTTGAGGCAGAAACTCGAGGCCGCATGTATTGCAAGGACTATTTTTCGAAATTGCAAATGTTTAACTACAAACACTTCAACCTATTACAATGACATGCTGCTAAACTATCTTTGAGCATTCATTATTAGGGTAAAACTGCTTCAGTTCAGTTGTACCTGGTACAAAGAAGATCATTCCCAGCATAAGCCACTGAGGGGCAAGATGGGATGAGGACTGCTCTAAGAGATTTAATGGCGATTAATGGCTTCTGGTGTCACGTTCAAGCAGATCC
The DNA here is from genome assembly GCA_013339765.2 of Haemaphysalis longicornis. NCBI lineage: Eukaryota > Metazoa > Arthropoda > Arachnida > Ixodida > Ixodidae > Haemaphysalis > Haemaphysalis longicornis. The sequence goes on from CM023452.1 coordinate 188,805,720, forward strand.
ACATGACTTCTCTAACAAATTGTTGCGGTAAAGGACTTGTAGCGCCCTCTGGTTGGTGCTCTTAGCCGGTGCCTTGGCGCCGGCTATGAAAGAGAAGAATAAAGAAACGAGCCGCGCGTGCTGGGTGCACCAGCACGGCACGGGCAGTTTGATTCGGAAAGCCTGCCACGCTGGTACCTTGTCTCTTGCGCTGCGCTGCGACCCCGCGGTACGCAACAGTGTTTTTGGTCGTGAGCTGCTCGCCATTTGCGCCACCGTCCAGCATTTCTGGCACTTTTTGGAGGGCCAGTCCTTTTACGTCCCTACGGACCATAAGCCTCTGGCGTACGTTTTCCGTACAAACTCCTCCAAGTACGTCCCACGGGAACTCCGTCAGCTCGCCTATATTTCGGAATTCACGACGGACATTAGGCACATCAAAGGTACCGACAACGAGGCTGCTGACGCGCTTTCACGCATTACCTCCATCGGCACTGCTGCATCTGCTGTGGTCTGGGAACGGCTAGCTCAGGCGCAGATTGAAGACCCTGAGCTGCAGGCACTGCGGGACCACCCGGGTTGCCTTCGTCTGCAACTTGTGCCTCATCCGTTCGTGCCGGGCTCATTGTGGTGCGACATGTCAGCGGTGGTGCCTCGACCCTTCGTTCCGGCTGCCTTTCGTCGTGCTGTGTTTCACTCGCTCCACGACATCTGCCACCCCAGCATTCGAGCCACGCAGCGCCCTCATTACACAGCGGTTCGTCTGGCCGAGCATCAACACTGATGTTCCAGTGGGCCTGTTCGTGCCTCGCTTGTCAGACAGCCAAGGTGACCCGCCACACGAAGACCCCAACGCAGCCTTTTCTGCCACCTGGCTGTCGCTTTGACCACGTTCATCTCGATTTGGTCGGGCCATTTCCTCCCTCCCGTGACTGCCGGTACATTCTCACAATGATTGACCGCTTCACCCGTTGGCCCGAAGCCGTACCATTCCGGACATCACGGCAGAAGAAACGGTCGCAAAAGCCTTCGTTGCGACATGGGTTTGCCGTTCGGCTGCCCCAGCATTGTTACCACGGATCGAGGCAGGCAGTTTGAATGTACTCTGTTCACTTCCCTCAGCCGCTTTCTTGGCACTAAACACTGCCGCACCGCGGCATACCACCCCCTGTGCCAACGGCATCGTTGAGCGGCTCCATCGCCAGCTAAAAGTGCTCTCACTGCGCGCTTGGATAGAGAGCACTGGGGTTGATCACCTTCCTGTAGTGCTTTCTTGGCCTGCGTGCCGTCCTTCGTTCGCGACCCTCGGCTGTTCAACTGCTGAACTTGTCTACGGCGCACCCCCTGCGGCTTCCGGCGATTTCTTCGTCCCTACGGCCTCCTGCCCAGCCGCTGAGTACCTCCAATGCCTGCAGGACTGCATGCAGCACCTGCGACCGGTCCCACTCGGTCTTCTGACCACCGCATTTTCTGCATCCGACCTGGCGTCTTCGACACACGTTTTACTCAGGCGGGACGCTGTAAAGGCGCCTCTTACCCCCTCCTACGATGGGCCGTACCGTGTCCTTAAAAAGACCCACAAGTCCGCCACCATCTTCTTGAATGGCCGCGAAGGTGTCGTCTCGTTGGACCGCCTCAAACCGGCCTACATCGAGACGCCACCCAACGAACTCCGCGCAGACATCGCAGGCCTAAACACACCACTGCTCGCCCCCAAAACCAACGCCCGCCTGCCTCGCCGTCGCGTCACGTTCGACATTCCGTCTGGGCGGGGGGCCCTGTAGCGCCCTCTGGTTGGTGCTCTTAGCCGGTGCCTTGGCGCCGGCTATGAAATAGAAGAATAAAGAAACGAGCGGCGCGTGCTGGGTGCGCCAGCACGGCACGGGCAGTTCGATTCAGAAAGCCTGTCACGCTGGTACCTTGTCTCTTGCGCTGCGCTGCGACCCCGCGGTACGCTACAGACTCAAGGGAACGCCTCCCTTTTTACCGACAATTAACGAATTCGTTAGTTTGCCGTGGTTGGTTTCAGCAACCAGGGATAATTCGCGTGACGTTGGATGGAAGGCGCTCTTCCCTTACCAAAATCGACTGTAGCCAGAATGTAGGCGAAGCCGGTGCCAAGGATGAGGACTGCGACGCACAATCCAAGAACAGCGGCACAGTTTGTCTCCGTGCTTTCCTCCCTGCAGGTGTTTTGCGGAAATGAGTTCTCAACGTGTGTGGCAATACATGCTCCTTAAACACTGGTCGTAAACCACGTCTTTACCTTTAGTTCCTGAGTGAACCACTGATGCGTTCACGCTCCAACTATACGCGAAAGTTAGATCTTGTGGTTTATTTTATTTTTCATCAAGACCAAGTTTGGTGCTTACGTGCTTAAGTAGAAAACCAATAAGAGCGATTATCGCCAATGATATACCTGGGTGCAATCATGGCCATATTGACTGTGTCGTCGTGTGGCGTCAACTTGGGTATCCAAAACGAAACCTTCAATGCCAGTTCGCTTGATGTTCCTGGGCTTACGAGCTTTGCTCTGGAGACCTGATGGTGCCGCCACACTTCACTTTCGGTAAATATCGCCGGGATTGCCTCCAATTATACCACAGGCGGAAACTGATATTATTTCCTTTTTTGAAATTAGCTGGTAAGTGCCTCTCTTGCTGGCACAAAATTGTAACCCACTGAAAGTTAATAAAAGAGAAAAATAAAAAAAATTTAGAAGGTACGAAAGACAACACAAATATGCAGCGCATACACCGCCTCTAAAAACGAAAGCAAAATAACAACAGCCAGAAGTGACGGAAAAGCAATAAGAAATAATTCGCGGGCACGGAGAAACCATGCCCTATCCCTTACACAGTAGAAAAATAACTGGCATCAGGGGCGTAGCCAAGCGGTTCTTCCGGTGTCTGAACAACCCAAAATTTTCCGATTGTTGTATAACCTTTATTCTCCACGGGGTTTTTCTGCCCCCAAAAGAGCACAATGTGCTCAAAACTTACAATGTAAAAACAAAAATAGGAAGCCCGGCGGTTTTTTTCACCAAAATGGTTCTTTGGAGTCTAGTGTGGACCCGTAGTTCTTCTAAATAATAAAGTGAACAAAACAACCAGCTTTAAGGCCTTGTTAAAGCAAAAAGTGGTTAAGATATTGGTTCAGAGAAGCCTCTATTTCATTTCATTTCTTTTCCGGTGGTGTACAACATCCCCGAAAAATATTATGGACGGGTACATGCAATTAGGACATGCAGCTATCTATCCACCCTCCCACCACCTACCTTCACACTTAAAAACACACCAATGCTCGAGCCCGCGCCGTTGGACATACCGGGACGCAGTGTACTGAAGAAAATAATCTGGCCGCATATTCAAAGAATGTAACTATACGGGCAAGTTATACCACAGAAGTTTGGTCTGTCACTCTGTTTGTCTGTCGGTCGGTCTGTCTATCTGTCTGTTTTTTTATCTATCTGTCTGTCTGTCTGTCTGTCTGTCTGTCTGTCTGTCTCTCTCATTCTGTCTGTCTTTCTGTCAGTCTGTCTGTGTATCTGTCGGTCTGCTTTACGTTCCTTGGTTCAGCCATCCGGCCCAAAAGAAAAGAATTATGAAAGGAAAAATTGAAACGTTTACACAGGAAAACGTCAATTTGGTTCTATTACGTGCTAATATTATTCAGCAAGAAGATATTACTCACGTTTGAGGTAACTTATCAACACATAAGTGGTACCGGGCGGAGGTTTTTAAATTGTATGTGTGCATGATAATTGCGATAGCAAATAAAAAATTCAAGCCGTTCCACTCAACGTAATAGCGGTCCGAAGTGCGGAGCAATGGTTGCTACAATGGTTACTCTTTGCTACCAGCCCTACCGCTCTTACCCTACCTTCCTGACTTCTCGTTTGATTAATTGAGCAGAGCTTCGATCAATGCAAGTCCATTTTCACAACATCGCAGTGCTCGCGTGCCTTACATCAGTTTACATCATTTTCCTTATCTTTTGTTTCTTGTGGCACCTGGAACCGCACCAGCAGGAGCTGTGTTCTTTTTGTGTTTGTTTTGAAATCGCACGTGGTGAAGGCTTTCTGTGGTATTCTCAACACGTCATTTTTCCCAAGCGGCCACCTTTTCTCGGTACTATCCTTAAAACCAACTCAACAACCATCCCTTACCAAATAGACGTCGAGCCTGCCGTTTTATTACCTATATTTTGCCTCAAATTGTCTTGCAGTTTTTGTTGCGCTAAAGAATAGCGAGATGCATGACAAGTTTCAGTGGTTTCACAAGTTCAAAATGTTCAGCTAATATATATCTTTTGTAAAAGTACCGTCTTACCTTTGGGCTGGAAGGCTGAATCAAAGAACAAGCGGGTATCTTTTCGAAGACACTGTTTGCGTGCGTGACCCCTCGATACTGTGTTTGGGCGCGTGACACCGCTTGATTGCGGTAGCTAGATAGCGTGGCAACAAACGAGAAATGGCGACACTCCGCACCCCAAAAGTGCTCTGCACTCAGAAAGTACGCACCGAAAAAACTATTGGTCCCGGAAATTTCAGAAGAGCTCGGGGCTTACTCTATAACACATGGCTACACCTCGTCCAATATAAAGCTTCCAATTTATTTATTTATTGTACACTCATGGACCGGGTAGGGTGTTACAGAGGAGAGTGGACCTAATGACTGCATATAGGCTACAGGAGGAAGAAAGGTAACAGCAGAACGAGTGATTACACGACTGAAAATGCAAGACGCACGCAGACGAATACAAGCACCATGGTTCCAAAAGAAAACAGAACAACAAAAAAGAAAGATAGTACAATCACTCTACAGGCGCAAAAATATACGCGGACATGAGAAGTGCACAGTTAAAAGGCGATAATCATTTAAAAAACAATAAATAATAAACGGGCGCGTAATACAAGAAATATTGTATCCAGGTGTCGAGACGTATAATAACTGCATAAAAGTAACGAAAATACAATAAACAACCATAAAAACAATAAACAACTAAAATTGCATGCTCAATGTACACAAAGGAGTAGAATGCGGTTTAAGCTGTTGACACATAAACGTGGAAGGATAACGCTAATCTAAACAATTTATTATCAGGTAGGGACACAAGCTGTTCGGGAAGGTGGTTGCAATCTCTTATCGCGCGAAGGAAAAATGTGGGATGAAAGGTGTTGGGGTCGCATGCAAATGGTCTGATCTTGTGGCGATGATAAAGGTGTCGGGAAATGCAGGAAGGACTATACAGGAGGGTATCGCGTAACTTGGGATGTTACTATATTTTAAAAAGCAAAAATGAAAGCATCAGTTGGTGGCGTAGCGAGAGATCTGATAATCGTATTGTAGATTTCATATTCGAAACGCTTGACATGCGGTGATAATTATTTACAATGAAACACGCCAAGCGATTTTGTATCGCTTCAACTGCGGCTGTTAATAAATTATACTGGGGCCCAAATAGCGATAGCGCACTCTGATTTCGGACGACTTACGGTTTTGTAAAGGGGTAGTTTTAATGCTGAAGATATATTGCCGAAACGTTCTACTTAGGTAGCCAGCTGTTCGGTTTCCATTAACAGTTAAGTAGTTAGTGCGCTGTTACCAAGAGTGGTTGCGTGATATATTAACGCCCAAATACCATATGCATTCTCTGACTGGAATTGCATAGTTTGTGTACAGTATTCAAAATTGAGAGAGCTCTTCCGGGATGCGTGCATTACTTTCCATTTATTAGTGATGAGGGTCATAAGACAATCGTCGCACCAGCTCGTAATCGTGCGACTAATAATAGGCGGGTGATCAATGAAACTCGGGAAAGTTCTATTGGCGTCAGTACACCTGCACCGTGTTAATCTTGGGAAGAACGAGGCGGGTTAGGAAGAACGTGAGAGGTGGGCGGGAATGAGAAGGGTGTCATTTTCTTGGCAGAATACTGTCGGCCGTTCGGCGACTTTTGAGTCAATACGCAGACATTTTTCTTACCATTTTTTTGCGAGAAAGACTAATTGTTCCTGATATCATGTACATGTCTGGGCCTCACAGGTTTTTTGTAATATCTTTCCCGTGTGCCTGAACCTCGTACAATAACGAATCAAATATTATATAGAGCAGCACCGGAAGAAACAATGAACCAAGTTGGCCCGAAGAACGGCTTTGCCACCTTACTAAGAAGTTTCGATAAAGAGAAGACGGGCCGCAGAATTCGGCATCGACTCAGACGACATCTGTCTGGTGCTACTGGATGGTGTCGATCTTCCCATTGCATAATATTTTATGAAACGACATACATTCACACCTTAAAGCGGGCTGTTATTATATGAACTACAGGAACGCTTTTTGTGATATATGCATCCTGCAGGGAACGAGAAATGTAGAAACTGGACTTACGCGGCCCCTGTGGCAATATTTGCTGAAAAGAAAAAAATCGGAGGTCAAGGATAAGAGTTTACAATATACTTACTTTCATCATCGTCACCATACTCAGGTCCAGTGTAGGATGAAGGCACCTCCCATACAGTTCCAACCACTCCTGTCACGTGCTGCTGGAGTCCGTAGTTTACCCCCGAGTCACTTTATTTCATCTCTACATCGTAATAATGGCTCTCTCCGTCTTCTAGACCCATGCCTTCGTATACACTAAGTTACCCTAACTGTCCACAGGTTGTCGGTTCGCCTCGCTAAATGGCCTGCCCAAATCGGCGTCTTTTTATTCATTTGAACGTTGACACCTTCTATTGTAGTGTATTCTCTGATCCAGATAGCTGCTTTTCTGTACCTGTGTGATACTTTTTACATTTTTTGTTTTGCGACCCGTTGAGCCAGCCTAAGTTAGTTTTCTAGTGATTTAGTAACGCCCCACGTTTCACTTACGTATGTCATAACCCGCAGCAGGCACTAGTTGAACATTTTCTTTAAAATCATAGAGTAGCGCGCATTTCATTATTTGGGGGGTGCTTGGCGTGTGCACCCCAACCACACCTATTTTCCCCCGGATTTTTCTCACATGGTTCGGGTAAGAACTGACCATCTGTCAAAGGTAGTTATATTGCTTTAGTTTTCCCAGCGTTACGTTTTCTAAACTGAAGGGAACGATTATGACAGTCTTATTTCTCTTTACTTTATATATATATATATATTTATATATACATATATATATAGATTTATTTATTTATAATTTATGTATTTATAGACAGAAATAAGGGTTTGCAGGCAAGAATGCCCGGGAAAGCAAGCTGGAGAATGCGGTAGGTCATTGAAAAATTTTGAAAGTAAAAAAATTCCCGCGCCTTCCCGCGAGGGGAACACGAGTAAATGCAGAGCATTGGGGCCTCAGTACTGTTTGAAGAGGCAGTGTTGCTTCCATCGCTTCTTCCGTGATGCTGGAGTAGCAGACACGAGTAAACGTGGGCACGAGAGTCAACCAAGGAAGGAAGGAGCAACGCAGTGACTGAAACACGAGCGACCGCTAGCCGCTATATTTGCAGCGCGCGCAGTAGAGGGAGAGCAGTACGGGGGGGAGAGCGCGCATGCGCAAGCAGCGCGCGCCCTTCCACGACCCACCGCGCTGCTATCACGCACCTGTTAGGCCGAGACCGCGACGGAGGGGGCTGACTACGACGCATGCGCGCGCCAGCTGCTGTTGAGAGAGAGGAGGGAAGGAGAGGCGCACCTGCTGCGGACGCGAAACTGTTGACACCGTCCGACGCAGGAACAGGCGAGGCTAAGAAATGCTCTGCATTTAAAAGTAAGAAGAAAAAAATTGCCCGCAGTGTGGGATCCGAATCCATGACCTCCAGAATAAGTGTCTGGGACGATGACCACTACGCTACCAGCGGGGCCGTTTCACCTCCACTTGTTTTCTGTGCTTTGGGGTGGTAGCCAGCGCCACTTGGACTACAAGGGTTGAAGGGGACCTTCTTTTTTACTCCCGGGCCGTGACTGGAGTGTCTACGACATGTCGAGAGTTGTCGACCAGCGTTAAACCCTCTTACGCTGTCTAAGGCACAAAGAGTGCCAGAACAGAGGTCCTCGTTGTGCTTAAACGGAATCAGAATGGAAATGAGGGGCTTGTTGAATTACGACAGAAATATGAGTTACCAGTCAACAATACTTCGGAAAGCAATTGGGGAGAATGCGGTACGGCATTGAAACAGATAAAGAATTTTGAAAGACAGAAAGAAAGATAGAAGGAGAAATAGAAGTTTGTTTCTGTATTTTAAAAGTCTTCATCTGCTTCAATGAGCTACCGCATTCTCCCCTTTGCTCTCCGGGGCATTTTTGACTGGAAACCCTTATTTCTGTCCTAATTCAACGAGCGCTTCGCATTCCTATTCGCTCCATGCATAGCGACATCATCTGTTCTGGCAGTCTTGGTGCCGTAGGCAGCTAAAGAGGGTTCAACGCTGGTCGACCACTCTCGACATGTCGTAGACACCCGTGTGACGGCACGGGGTTTAATTAAAAGAAGGTCCTCTTCACCCCGAGTAGTTCGAGTGGGACTGGCTACCACCCCCAAGAGCAGAAAAGAGAATATTTATTGAAAACACACCAGAAAATGGCGGGGATATTGCCCCATCGTTAGCGTAGTCACAACGCACTAGGGGCGGTATTCTCGTAACTGTCCCTTTTGAAAACGTCCCTTTTGCATCCCTTTCATCGTAACGTACTTCCGGTTAAGCAGTGGGCATTTGATTCAAATACCGTAACTGTTCTTCCAAACGCATTTTAAAGAACTGAAACCGTAGCAGAGTACATTTTTATGGTTTTATTGTTCCGCGAGCGAACCACAATAAGGCTACGAAAATCGTCTGCTCCCAGTTCGTCTGCTCCGAGTAAGCCACGGCTCATAGCTCTGCCGTGCTTGCATGGCGTCACATCCAGGTGTTCGCTTTTAGCCAATCAGGGCTCGCTCAAAAGGGACACTTTTGAAAAAGACACAAAAGGGACAAAACACGGGAATACCGCCCCAGATGCATATTCTGGGGGTTATCGGTTCGGGTCCTACCCGCATTCTTGACTGCGATGCTGACCCTTATGTCTGCCTTAATTCAACGAGCTTCTCATTTCCCATTCAATTCGATATATATATTATATATATATATATATTATATATATATATATATATATATATATATATATATATATAATATATTATATATATATCGGAAATGAGGGGCTCCTAGAACTAACACAGAAATAAGGGTTGGCAGTCACGAAAACCTCGGAAGCGAAGGGGAGGTTGTGGTAGTTCAATGAAACAGAGAAAGAATTGGAAAGAAAGAAAGAAAGCGGAGAAAAATGCCCGTCAGGTGGGATCCGACCCCACGACCTCCAGAATACCGGTCTGGTGTGATCGCACCAGAACGGTATTTTGGAGGTCGTGGGTTCGGATCCCACCTGGAGGGCATTTTTCTCCGCTTTCTTTCTTTCTTTCCAAATTCTTGATATATATATATATATATATATATATATATATATATATATATATATATATATATATATATATATATATATATATATATATATATATATATATATATACAGATACCGAAAGGTAGGTCGGCAATCTACAACGCAAAGGAGGCATGCGGGTGTTGTTAGGCTTTTTTTCTTCCGGTTAGGGAGGTTAACATTTTTAAATACACCGAAGAGACAAAAGCAAGAAAGAAAAACACGCGCCCAGAGTGGGGGCCGAACCCTTCGAAAGGCGTGGGTTCGGTCCCCACTATGGGCGCGTGTTTTTCTTTCTTGCTTTCTTTCTTTGTTATGTGTATTTAAAAGTGTTAACCTCACTAACCGTAGTAAAAAAGAGCCTAACACCACCCCTATGCCTCCTTGGCGTTGTAGACTGCCGACCTACCTTTCTGTATTTCCTCAACGAGCCCCTCATTTCCATATATATATATATATATATATATATATATATATATATATATATATATATATCACAGGTGTCAAACCGGAACAAAACCGAACCGAAAACCGGAACTGAACCCGGACTCGAACCGTAACTGAACCGAAAAAATAAATAATGGTTACCGGTTCATGCCGAAACGGTTTGACCCTCCGTTGTTGATATTGCACAGTCAATGCAATTCAGGCCTTTTTTCTTTCACGTAACATCAACCTCATACCCGCTCGCGCATTTACCCCTCCAGACAATTGAACTACAGAGAAAATGAATGAGCACCAATGTAGCAATGGTCTGCTGCTGGAAGCGCGAGCGTAGTGCAAGCTGATCAAATGAAATGTCATTCTCGGCAGCTTGCAGGGGATATAAAACGCTTTTGCCCTTCCCTAGCTGCGACTTTATTGGAGCAATCAGGCTGCAGCAGTGCTCCACTGCGCAACAGCGAAATACACACCCGATGTGTGCAAACATTTTTGGATTTCCTAATTTGTGTAAAATGTCCGACATCTGCAAACTATTATCAATTGACAAGTGTGACCGCAGAAGCTGCTCAGTGGCTAAGCCATTTGCTGCTGATGCAGTTTTGTCTCTATTAGATCGGCTTTTTTTCGAAGGTGCATTTGTACTGACTACCCAACTCGCTATATTACTTCTACTGCTACTCGTTCCGGACGGGAGTACTGCTTTGGTCGAATTAAAGAGCGTCTACCCAAAAACGTCCCATCTCAAGCTCCGCGCGTCAAATTTCCCTTTCATTTTGCAGACAGCATAATCTGTTATAAGGTTCCGCAATGTACCACACGAAACAGTGGCCGGGGCTCAGGCGGTACGAATACATACTGATTGTAATGCACACATCCGGCATAGCTATCGCAAAGGAATTGCAGTGGTTAGAGCAATAATGCAGTGACTGAGCGTTAACTACAGCTTACTCTTAACAAAAGTGTGGCTAAAACATTTGATAAGGTAACAGCTAACAAATCATTCAGAGTAACCAAATAATCTAATTCATTAGTAGTATTTATGTGCCTGTTGTAGGGTTTTCCTTTTTTGTTACAAATATAAAAAATGTGCGCCATTGTTATTAAGCGCTGGTATTTTAACGTGCCATTGCGCAGGCCTAACCTTAAGCCATCAAGGTTAGCGTGGTGGGCGATTCTATAGCGACGATTGCGATTTCAACAAAAAAAGGAAATTGCAGAAAATATATCCTACCGTCATATCTCTTGGCGTTGGCTTTATGAATAGTCGCTAGGACAACATAAAGTCTGGGCGAGAAGGTCGGTGGTAAATCGTCGCCACTTCATCTGTTTTTCTAATATCTCGTAATTGTCTAAAGTTTGCTTTGAAATTGCGACACTGCCCTTGGGGAACAGCAGAGTTTTGAAATTTTTGTTTGTATTTTGATTTGATTGTCGTTTTAAACTAGTAAATGTTTTTTTTTTTTCTAATTTCAAATAATTCAACTCATCGAACTGGTTCGCGAACCGGTTCAAGATCCCGAACCAGTTCGCGAAGCGGTTCGGTGCGTGATTTTGTCGAACCGGAACTGAACCGGAACGAAATGATTTTGCCTGAACCAGAATCCAACTGAACCAGTATTTTTTCGGTTCGACAAACTGATATATAGTCTAGTGGATTGTTATCCTGCCTGTGCATTCCTTCTATATGTCTTCGAGGAGTCTGATGTAGGTCTCCGCTTTTTGCGTAGTATTTTCGTGCTGCTAGCACAGCTGCGGTGAGTGCGCGGCAAGACGCTTTCTGATAGTGTATACATGCTGTGTAAAGGAGTTTAGTGCATTTTGCGGAATTTTCTCTCTCTTGAATGATAAGGTGAATGTGATCCATGGTTGGGTACCCCTTCCTAAACACAAACTGCTCTCTGAACTTTTGGAGATTCAGGCTGTGACCTATGCGGCGAAACTTTTTTATTGGTAAACCACCTATAAAAACTGAAAGTACGCTTAGGGTCTAATTATTCAGGTCCGTGCGTTCTTTATGTAAAGGAGAATTCATGTATATCAGAATAATTTTGAATTTTTTCTAGGCTATAGGCGCTCGTTCAGTCTTCAAGCATTCCGAAAATAGTACAGCAAGCGTTTCCGGTACAATATCTCCTCTCTGCCCCAAAAGATCCGTGTTACGCCATCGTCGATGTTCGCTAGTGCTAACATCGAGAAATATATTCGGGCTGGTGTACGGTGAACTGCCTAAGCCTAATGCAGGAGCAATTTCAAGGACAGAATCATTTGAGGTGTCCTAAAAGAAACAATAAAGAAATATATAAAAGAGACTAAACAAATTACAGATTTCTGTATTATTTACGGTCCTCCCACGTCGAGGTAACAAATTAATCACCTAAAAGAAACCAAAGCACGACTAAAAGAACCAAAACGGAAGCGTTTTATAAAGATAAAAATTTGCAGAAAGTCAGAGAATGTTTTACTCATTCGTAGCATTCTTATGCCACTTGTCCGGAGTAAGAGTTCTTTATTGTAAAATTTGCTTGTTGTCCTAAATTCCATTCGACCAATTATGTGTACCTCATTATCGGTGAAGCTTCGGCATTTTTGTAGAAATGCAGGGCATTAACTTTCCTCCACACTTTGTATTTCCTGTGTTTGTTTCTTTATTTCTTGCGACCAATTATCTACATTTACGCTAATATTACTACACGTGGAACTTTCTCAAGACCTGCATTTTTGTAGAAATCCTGAGCGTCGTTTAAGGGTCGCTACTTTTCGCAAATTTTTTCTGTTGTTCTTATTTCTTCGTTTTACAAGTTCTCTTAGACGAATTATATCGAAAATTACGCTATTAGTACAACAATTAAAGCTAGAACTTTCGCTGAATCTGCAATTTTGTGGAAATGCACGGCGTTACAGGGTTCGCCACTTTTTGCTATTCTTTCTAATTTTCACTTTTTTTTTAAAATTTGGTTCGACCAGTTCAATCCATTTACGCTATTATATGGATTACGTGTGGAGCTTCCGCCAAATCTGTATCATTGGGGAAAGGCAGTGCGTTACACCGTCCTAGCGGTTCGTGTACTCCTTAAAGAATGGTACGCATTAATAAGTCCTCAGTGTAATGGCCTTCACCAGGGGTGCGCAATAAAAAGTGCGAAGTAGCTAAGTCTGAACCATTTCGTGAGGGCTCTGAATTTTAAGGCATGTTATCATCAGTAAAACTTGCTTGCGGTTTTAATACTCACGAACTAAAAATTCAGCTGAAAAAGCCTGCGTTTGGCATCGGTATCTGTAGCAACAAAGCAGCTCTGCAATGGCACATGGCGGAAGTAGAATGAAAGCTAAAAAACGGGTAAAGAACAAATTTACGTCTGGATGAGATTCCAACTCGTGCCTTCACAACACTAGCATACGCCTAGGGGCGGAGGGTGCAGCGGGGCAGCAGGATATGTATTTACCATACATATCCTGTTGCTGCCCGCCATGATTTGAGCCTGTTTGCCCACAGAAAACTACCTAAAGCACATCAAAAGCATTAAAAGTGAAATATTAGAGAAAAAATAAACCGAAAACAAGAAAAGGAACGCTAAGTATGAAATCATGTACCCCTCCGCCTACCGGTGACGATTGTTGAGAGTGAAGCTTTCTCGCGATGAATTCTTTGGTTGGGCAATCTTACAATGCGAGCATGTGCCACTCTGCAGGTATGAATCACTTTTTTAGAATTCCCACAGAAACACTCCAGTGTGCACTCCGTAGGCTTAACATTTGTGTTTGAGGTGTACGGCGCGGATCGGTACCTGCTGCTCAAGGTGGGGGCCGGTTTGATGTGTTAAACCTCGAGATTTGACGTTTTGTCTGGAATACTGAAACTAAAAATGGAAGGTAGCCCTGTCTTGGGCAAGCAGCCTTACGGCCCACAGAACAACAACATTCTAATTGTACGTCGGCGTGTCGGTAACGAGTGATGTTCCCCCTACAAAATGACGTTAAGCCTATTTACAACGCGCTGTCACACGCCAGCGTCACCCCTCCCTCAGCTGCATATCAACCTTTAGCGCAGGGGGCGTAACGAAGCTGTCGCGGAACTTCGCAGGGAAGCATTTTATTTTTCTAAACTTCCCCCATAGTCATCATATTCGTCATAGAAAGTTGCATTTCCTGCAGGGCGTATACGCGTACAGACGCCATCATTTAGAACACTAAAGCTGCGTTTAAAAATAATTATGCACTTATGCTTCCCGCACAACATCGCTCAGTGTCGGTCAGCCAGCAACGCGGTAGCTGAAACCGATCGACCTACACAACGAACCAGCCTACGAAAAGAACACGATGGAACAAAACCCCGGATCGCAACCATAAGAATAAGGCATAGATAATTAGAAGGAAAAGAATAGGGTGGAGTGCTATCGGCAGGTATTCTCAGATAATGAATGGCAGCCTGCCACTGTCCCTGAAGAGGAAAGTGTATTACAGCTGCATCTTACGGGTACTCAGCCACGGGGCAGAAACTTGGAGGCTCACTAAAAGGGCGCAACCTAAATTGAGGATGACTGAGCGAGCAATAGAACGGAAGATTATACGTGTAACGTTAAAGGAGAAGAGGAGAGCGTAGTGGGTCAAGAAACAAAATCGTGTTTAGGACATCTTTGTAGTAATTAAGACGAAGAAATGGGTGTGGGCGAGGCATGTAATGTGAAGGCAAGACGACCGTTGGTCATTAGGGGTAACTTTGTAAATCCCCAGGGAAGGGAAATGTGGCAGGTGACGGCAGGAGGTCAGACGGCCAGATGAGATCAACAAGTTTGGGGTGATAAATTCGTTGCAGTTAGGACAGGAGCGGGATAATTGGAGGTCTCTGGGAGATGCCTTTGCACTGCAGTGGTTGTAGACAGGCCTCTGCAGCTAATGATGATGATGCTGATGATGATGATAAAGATGATAAAACAAAACCCAGCAAATCGCGTATAAAATCACGCTGATGTCGGGGAATATTCAAGAAAAGTAGTGAAAACCTGCATAAAAGGGGCCCAACTAATGAAAACCACTAAACAATAGCTGGAACTGATCTAATACGAAAATGAGTACCCGAAAATTTGCTTCTAATGACCAAATGTGCCGTAAATAAATAGCACGCGAGCAAAATGTAATAAACATGTCCAAACTAAAACAACCCAGTAAAAATGAAAAACCCGGTGCATGCTACAGTTGAATACCATATAAGCGACCGTTAATCAGAAACAGAACATCGATACCACAAGTCTTTTTTCACTATTTCCTGTCCTAACAACAACGTACAGCAAATGGAGGCTTAATATGGTGGTTCGTGTCATAAAACACCGCTGCCATGCTTTGAGGAAGTGCTTCACATTTTCAGGCAGCGCACGTTGAACAATGTACAAGAAGCACGTGGACATACCATAAAATGTGTTGATACATGGCGCCAGACGTCATGTGCTCATACGTGATATGGAACGTGAATGCGCAACCGCTGCCCCACCCGAATTTTCCATCCCGTGGGGAGGCAGAGAAATAAAGAGGAAACTAACTGACTTTCAGGAAATAATCATAACGGATAATTGTTTTCCCGTAAATAACCTACGCACCAACCCCATGCGGCTTCAATGTACGCTCTAAGCGCGAAGGTGAGCCACTTGTTTTTTCAGTGGAAAAAAAAGTATAGCTTAACAATCGAATATTGATACGCTAAGTTATGTGGAGGAGAACGTCTTCTTCAAGTCTTTGTATTTTTAGTTTGTGTAAATTTCTTGCTTTGGTTGTTTAGTTCTTGTTTTTTGTTAATTTACATTTTTTTTCTATTTTTATGCTGAACGCGCGCGTTCGAGGTTGCTTTATTTGTTCCCGTAATGTCAAAACATTGCGTAATTACATACACAGTTAGGCGGGTTTGCGTATAGCCAGGGAAAATGCCCGAACAAGACAGCGGCAACTCACCAAGTCGTTTAAGGTTGCGACTCCATCGTGTACAACCAAAATGTTTTCATCCATACGCACTCATAGAATTTTGCGAGTTGCGACGAGGTGAAAATTATTGCGGTTGCTTAACTATTCCTAAGCGTTTAATTGTATTTTAGGATTTTTGTTGTGTCTTATTTGGACTTGTTTCTTAAATTATCGTCCTGTGGACGATAATGTTCTGCTCCAAGTCAAGTTCAAGTTCAAGATCAAGTTTATTTCAGTTTTTTGGATAACATAAGCTAGTACAGAAACAAAACAGGTCCGAAAATTTAGAACTGTCGCTTCGACTTCGTTACATAAGGTATTTTTTAATAGAACTGAACGCAGCCATCACTTGAGGAGGTTCTAGAACATCCTAAAATATACTTAAGAGAAGCAAAATACAAGATATCGAACGAGAACCACCCAATAATGCTTCGTTCAGAATTGATACTGAATCTGGAAAAGCAATCCTACAAAAGAAAAATACAAATAGTTTACTAGGCATGTAGTTCTCTGGGCAGATATACTTTAAACAATTTACGAAAAGGATGTAATGTGTAACTTTTATTTCATTTCTTCCAGCACTTTGTTCCATGTCGACCCACCAGCAAATATTGCGGTCTGTTTGCCGCAGTTCGTACGCGCTTTTGGCGTCACGAAATCGTTTCAGGCAGAGACTCGGGTGTTATTTGTGCTAATGAGATGCTTCCCTCGCAATCTCTCAATGAATATGACATTATGGACGAGGCGATGCATAAATGAAGCCAGATTTAAATCGAATATTTCATTTACAAGAAGCACGCCTTGGTTAATGTCGAGGGGCATGAAAAGATACCCAACAGGAGCAAAATTATTGACACGAAGAGACTGATTTTGAAGGATTTGAAGAGGTTCGACATAGGTAGCATATGCATTGCATCACGATCAAAGGTAGTACGAAAAATGACTAAGAATCTCTGCATAGTATAACGAAAGAACAATGCGTGGGCGAAAATAAGGGCGTGCTTTGATAAGAACATGGATTCGAAACCTACCTTATACAGCTATGGTTACATATGATTATTTGACCGCGTCAGTGGATTATGGCGCTTCTTGTGAGACTTGAAAAAAGCTACGAATTCTGGGCCTATTACATCGTGTGTACTACGGAGGCTTATTTGTGTGGTACTTACACGCCTGGCTTTGATAGGCGGCTGGAAAAAGAGGCACGCAGTATTCATTGAATACTTTTTCTGTGATATTTATGCGTCACATAAGATAGCGATATTTGCTGCCTCTGTGTCTTTGGGCAAGCGGAGGAATGCTTGAACTGAAAGTTTTTTAGATGAAAGTTTTACATAATTACACGACATATCTGTCTGAAGGGAAAAAAACACCCTAAGCGCTCTTAGTTAGCATCTATGCATTCACACGATCTTTCTTCCGTGACTTGGAAAGGCTAGCAATTCTGCACCTATTAAATCGAGTATACCATGGAGGCATATTTGTGTTGTACTTACACGCCTGGGTTTGGTCGGGAGCTGGAAAAAGATGCACACAGTATCCAGTGAATAACTTTTCTGTGATATCGAGGCGCCGCATTAGTAGCTTAATTTGTTGCCTTAAGTTCTTCAGGCAAATGAAGAAATGCGTGAAAAGAAAGTATTTTTAAATCAAAGTTCCATATACTTACACAACTCATCTGTTTGAAGGGTAAATACAGCCGAAGCGCCCATAGTTAGCATCTATGCATTCAGAGCGTGCTCTTTGTTTAATAGTTCCTGGTTCATAGACATGGTTTAAAGACATGCCTATTTCAAGTGCATAAGTAAGTTCAGAGCCTTTAGTATAGAGCTGCGGGTTGAGAACGTTCTTCGCTACATAGCTACAAATACTTACCCTGGATTACTGTTCGAGGCATATAAGGGAGGAAACCACACATAATTACCAGCTATGTGTTCAACGCTTATTGTTTGCTTAGTAATCCCAAATACTTACTGATAACTTCTTCGGAAGCTAAAGTGCCATAAATATCAACCGTCAGCCTCGAGCATGAAAGCTAAGATACCAAATGTCACCAACAATATAATTACCCATATTGGCGTCCTTTTCGACAACTGAATTGCCAACAAGCACAGGGGTCCTGAAACACACATTAAAACGGAGTTACGTCGTGCAAGAAAAATGTAATCAAGTCTGTGGTATTGCAGCCTAGAGAGGAGAGAGAGAGACAATTTTATGCGAGAGTGGTTCCTCAGTCCAGTAGCCCATGTGCTGTCCAGACTGCCGTAGCCCTGGTCACAAGCAAAAGCTGGTCCTCAGGTCCACAGCAGGACAGCAGTATCTCCCACTGCTCAGGGAAGGGGACGGGTTCAGGGGCGGAAGGTTCGAGTTCTTTGTGCAGTCGAATAGTATGTGTGTCAGAGTTCCTTGTTCGTGGCAGAATTTACACTCCTGAGAGTACTGTGTAGGAAAGAGTAAATAAATGCATACGGATGGGGTGGGGAAAAGTACCTCCTTGAATTTGTCTGAGTGTGGTTTCTTGGCTTTTGTTCAAAGATGTGTGAGGACTGGGGAATGTCTGAGGTATGTTGTTCGAACGCGATGCTGCAGTTACCCTCGCTATAGCCGACTGTAGTGACGGCTGCGACGGCCTTGACGAGAAACGAACGCGAAACTCCAACTGTGAACAAGCGCAGACTCGGTTTTATTCTAGCGTGCGCCTTCGTCACAGACCGCTGCTTTAAAGGAGCCATGAAAACAAAATACAAGTTGGGTTTATTAGAAAGACTACTTAGTCCCGATAACAATGATACCAATATCATCGCAATCTTCGAACTAATAATGGAGATATTAAAGAAAACGTTTGAAGCAGTCGCGACCCCCTAGCCAATTTCCCGCAACTTTTCTATGACGTCACGGAACCTTGTTTGTGCGATTGGCGGCCGCCTAACTGACCTATCGTGACGACACATGACTGGACGTTTGTAATGGGGCCTCTAGTTCCATTTGACTGCATCCATTGAATGCTAACGTGCAGTTAACTCACAGAAAATTCTGCTTTATTGTTGGCCCGTATGACGTCATTCTTGCTCATAACACGTCACTGTGGCGCAAAATTTAAAAGTTTTTAAATACTTCTTGCTTTTTGGTCGTTAAAAAAACATCTTTTGTGGCTGTAATGAAGCTGAGTGAGATACTGAATCCTATTTCTTTCAAATTAAACGAAGTTGTATTTTCTCTTCATGGCTCCTTTAAGGCACATACCCTGAAAACATTCGTATGGGTTACTCCACGAGCACACCTGCCACATTGCGCAGCAGAAATGTATAACAATGCGCGCCGGGCCAGCTTTGGCATTTGGAGATTGGTGCTAATTTTCATAACCTCAACGTCGGCTGTGGCAGAAGAAATTATCCTTTAGGGGGACATAGAGACAAAATTCAAATTTCGTGAATTCTGCCTATTGCCTGGTTAGAATAAAAAAAATGACACCACTTTGAACACGGAATTTACAGAAAAAAGCTACTTAATGAGAGAAACAGATAATAGGAATGCGGTGCCCGAGCTGCTTTATCACACTGAATTTATGAATGACACTGAAATATAAATCACCCTGAATCGCAACGAAATTATGGGCAGCTTTTGTCAAAGGCGGAGAAATCGCGATAATCAACAGCCTACT
The DNA here is from genome assembly GCA_013339765.2 of Haemaphysalis longicornis. Lineage (NCBI taxonomy): Eukaryota > Metazoa > Arthropoda > Arachnida > Ixodida > Ixodidae > Haemaphysalis > Haemaphysalis longicornis. Next base: position 188,825,208 of record CM023452.1, read on the forward strand.
ATGACCCCTGCAGGACGCGGCTCTCCCAAAGACCTCCAACTGCTCCTGTCCTATTTATGTACCTCCAAATGTAGTTATTTCTTTCCCCCATTGAGTTAATCACCTTACCCTTCGTCTAGACCCCTCTCTCGGTATCCGCTTTGTTATCCGGGGGCTCAACCGGTGGTCATTCCGTATGACTACATGGGCAGGCCAAGCCCATTAGTTTTTACTGCAAAGCACTATATGTCTTACCCACCCCCCAGTTTTCATTCCGGTGTCATCGATTTACTCGGCGCCGTTCAGCGGCTCCTCCTCCCCACCGTTGGGACCTCTTCCACAACTGTTTTCCTTCTCGCGTCCACCGATGCCCCTTTGGCAAGTTGCGCAGTCTGCAGCTAAAGGCGGTATGCGGCTATCAGATGATTTCGAAAAATAAACTGAAGCACCGGATGGGCGCAAAAAATGCACCGATGATTACTACAAATTGTGCGCAGCTGCAACTGCAGTCTTCTCGGTCACGGCGCATTTGTGCTGCGTCTAAGGAAGTGTTCGCGTAATCAGCGAACGTACGACGGCGTGCGCGACTCCGCTCCTACCTTGCAGTGCACCGCCGCCGCCGGCCAGCACTGTTGCAAATCGTGTTCGAACCTCCCGCGCAAATGTCCCGTGGTTCGGATTAGCCCCGCACAAGGGAGCAGCGAGCATGTTGTTGCATATCGTGTTTAAACCTCCCGCGCAAACGGTCAAGAAGTTTGGGTTAGCGGAGAATCAAACAGCGTCTGGGAAAGTGTAGGGGGAGGGCGCTCCTCGGTGGCGACACATGAAACGTGTGAAAGAAAGGCAGTGAGAGAGATGGCGTGGTAGCCGCACCGGTCGTACTCCACTTCACCCCTTGCTACACGCTCCTCTCCGTTTTCTTTTTTTTTGTCGCTGCTACGCTCGCTTACTTGATTACGGAGACATAAACAGACGCCGCTGCCGTAAAGGGGGCTGCCAAAGGGCTGCCCCCTAAAACGACCGAATCCCGCCGTCGCGGCGTATGTCACTTCTAAGCCGTACATGACCGATTCCCTGTTTATGGTGCGCAGTTTTGTAGTGAAATGTGGGTGGAGGCGTGCACGCGCAGCTATAGGTTAACATGGATTGTGTTGCCACGAGTTTAAACGCGGAAAAGCCCAATGGGGTCCGGCGGGTGAGCGCTGGCTGTGTTAGTAAATAGCCCGACGCAACGATGAATGCGTAAAAAATGCAATGTCATGCAGTTCGGTTATGAGACGCGATATAACGTGTTCCGACGTTACGGGAACAGAACCCACACAAACCGTAAGATGCTTACGACACGGGGCGACACCAGTTTGTTTATTTGCCGCTTTTCGTCAGGGGTTTCAGCTAATTTGGGCCTCAGCGTAAATTACTCTGTTTTCGCGCTCCGTGGTGCGTCTTGCCGAGGTCCGCTGGGGCAAACCATGCCATTTGGGGATTAGGCGTTTTCTGAATATTCCTTGCTTACCGCATCGTGTTTCGTATCCAACTTTCGTTCCCCGTTTGCAACTCCCATGAAAACCACATTAGAGTCCAGAGTTCGTGATCTAACGTGCAACGTCATGCAGTTCGGTTAGCCGCGATCTAACGTCGTCATTGCGACGGTTACGGGAACAGTCTGTTACGTAAGATGCTTACGACACGGGAGTGACACAAGCAGTTCCATGTTTATTTGCAAAAACAAAGCTTGGATTCGTCAGAGGGTCATTCAGCTAATGGGCTAGGAAATATACTCCAGCGTAAATTACGACAACCGTGTTTTGTTTTGTGCGCTCCGTGGACTGCGTCTTGCTTTGCACGGCATCCTTCTTCACAGAGTGCAAAGGCATTCAAGTTTTTATTTATTGGAACTATGGTATATTTTAGTCGATTTTCGTTCTTGATCCAGGGAGCCCATTTCATGTCTTAGGCGTTACTCCAATCGTTCTTTTTTCTGGGGTCCGTTGACCCAACCTAAGTTTGTTTGCCAGTTTAGTAAGGCACTAAGATTTCGGGTCATATATGCCAGCACCGCCCGGACAGAGTACACATTGTTTATTAATTAAAACAAAGCCTTAATAGTCTTGTCGAGCCGAGTTACACCGTACCCAGAAATTTAACGTCTTTTGACCGCAGCTGCGCCCTAGCCTTAGGAAGGCATCACGTGACTCGCAACGTGAAGCTCCGCCGCCCTGCGTGTGTTAGCCTTCGCCGCCGCCGGCGACTTCGCGTACATGCTCTGCGCAGGTTGGCAACTGCCTGACCACGTGAGCGCCAAGCTCCTGGCTGAGAAGGGAGCCTTGTATGTGCGAACTTGGCAGGCGATCAGAGCGAGACCGGGAGATCCTTTCTGGGTGTTGCGCCGGAGCAGGTGGCTTTTACCCGACGCAGCAAAGCTGCGTCTGGCCATCCCCTTGATATTGTCCTTAAACATCCTTAAATATGATATTGTCCTTAAATTGATATTGTGCTTGATATTGTCCATGATATTGTCCTTGATATTGTCCTTAAACATCCTTAAACATGACTTAAACATCCTTCCCCTTCATCAGTTATTCAGCGTTACACTATTAGTAATTATATACAGACTCATTCATAGCGAAGCACACATAGATGGAGTCACTAGTGATCACCTTACCAATACTAATTGCACTAGATTTTCAATGCACAATAACCGCTTACCTAAGGCGAGAACTAATTATGGGAAGTTCACTACTATATTTGCTGGCGTATCCAAGCTGGAATTCGTTGACCCATGACATTAAAATACCTCCTAGTCAACACATATTCCATCACCGTGCTAAAAACTATTTTGTTCAATGTTTAAACGATCTACCGGCCTAATACTTGCTCTGACTTGATCTTGTGCTTTATCCGTAGCAACCTGTACAATTCTTTTTTTCTTTCTTCTTTTTCTGTTTATTTATTGTACGCGTACTTTCTTTCTTCTTTATTTGTGCAGTTTGTCTCCATATTTTGAAAACCCACATCTATATTCTGTAACATATATATTTTTCTTCTATTTATTGTACACACGCTTTCGTTTTTTTATTGTGCACTTTTGTCACCATGTCTGGAAACTCATATGTACATTCTGTAACCTGTTATGTTCATGTGACAATATTTACGATGTATAAGTTTGCTTGATTTTATACTTATATTGTTTTCACTCGTTTTGTACTAGTCTGAACCACTGAACCCTTTACTGCCCCGTTATCCCACCTATTAGATATAGGAAGTCCCCCCGACAGTCGCTGCCTATGGGACCTCCTCCTGTAACATTTTCATAATGTATTGTTTCTTTGTGCTGTAACAAAGTCAATTAATTCAATTCAATCAAGAAGTTCCGCAATGCCAAGCATAAGGAGACGTATGAAGAGCGAGCCGTTCGCTTTGCTTTGCCTATTCAAGGATAGCTGAGCTATGCGAAGCCATTTTGTTTTCAGTCATAGAGGTAGCCTACGTTTTATTATCCGGGGGTGCGTGCCAACCACACCCCAACCCATAGCTATCCTGCGCTGGATTTCTTTTTAACGGTCGGGATCAGCACTGACAACCTGTTTCAGGTAGTTTTATTTTTCTACTTCTAGCGTTGCCTTACATAAAAATCCAACGCAAATTAAACAGGGACTGTAAGCTTACAACACGCCTTTTGCACTTACATTTAGAGCAGAATCTTTTATGGCAGAAAGAATAGCAGAGCCATGAAGGGAAGTTAGGAACACGCAAACATAAAACCATGAATGTGTACCGCACGCGACATGCGGCCGACGTCGCAGGGCTGTCGGGCGCGTCGAGCCCGTTTGACACGACACTCCAAGTGGCATAAGCGGCCGGGCCACTTACGCAACCTTGCTTGTGCACGATACCCAGTATTTCGCAAAATGACTACTGTCAACGCAACAGAAAAGCTAAGTAGAAATACGATCAATGACAACGCGACTGCGGACAGCGCTCATTGAGTCGCATTGTTCAGCCGTCTAAAAAGACGTACGATAATTAAGGAAAGCAAATACCTGTTTTGCAGTTCATAGCAGCCTTAGCTAACAAATCAGCTTTCGTTTTAGGTACCTCCCTCTATTACGTCGTTGTTTGTGTCACGAAGCACACGATGCAGCTGGACAATTCGAAGTCTGTCAGAAACTAATTTATAAACGAACGAAGCACTTTTTGTAGCATGACCAGCGATTGGGCATTATAGCCCGCCAAATCTCTCGAATAAAGGAGACATGTATGTTTTATTAAAGGCCCTTAACGGAGCTAAGAGAGACATTTCCTTGAATTGGTAAAAAAAACACGCACACTTAAGTTACCTTCTATTCCACTTCTAAACGCGAAGGCATTTATCGACCGCTGGGAAGATTAAACAAATGAAGGGAGCTCACACTAACGAAAAAACGTAAATGTAGCAAAGCTGTACGCAGCCTTCATGGCCATCCCGAAGGTTAAGTCCAGGACTGCAGCCGATTCGGGTCTTCTTCTCTGCCAGAACGACATTTACTCCGTCATTGTTGCTATAAGGGTGAGTTTCTTTTATTTTTTTGGAAGTGATAATTATTGGACATCGCCTTGGAGGGGCGTTCGCTATGATGTGTCTTTTTCGTTGCGAGCAAGCCTTGCGACGATTACGGAAAGCGCTGATTACGGCAAACGCTAAAGATTTTTTTGCCAAATATTGGCCAATCTCCCTGAGTGGGTATGCTTGGTCTGGAAAATGTGCGCAGTGGACGCTGTGCGTGAGCGACAAGGTCGCGCTCACGTGCGTGCCCACATTTATTTCTTGGTATTTTTAACGGTGGTCGCAAAAAATTATTATTTGCTAAACAGCATCGCTGTTAAACACAAAAAACCTTGCTGGGGCCCAACTCATAGGCATTCTATCATGCAGAAAAAAACACTTGGAAGAGTACTCTTTAACAATCTGGCGCATTTTGGTAAATCGAGGGGCGGTGAATCCAGAAAGCTTTATCATGATTACAGAAATTGACGGGCAGCGGCGTCGTAGCCATGAACATGAAATGCTAGCCAACCAAGGCCATACGCCATGGTGCAGCCCAACGGGAATCTGCTGCGAAGCGTACGCGGAGCAGGAAACCGCGCAATAGAGTAAAGGCGGCTGACGTAGTAAGGCTTTGCTAACTACAACACCACAATACCTAAAATTATGTTTTGGGCATAAATAAACGTTACGTGACGTGCCCAAAAAAATAATTTCTGTCTTCCGTACATATAATGAACTTCAGCGTCGCCAAGATGTTGTTACAGTCTGGAATCTCTGACTCTGAGGCGATCATTTGTCCATCCTTGCCCATTCAATGCAAGTGATTTATCGGTGCATATCTGATTAGCGGATATAGAAAGCATTTGCTTTTTAAACAAATTCACGCACACGAGGAACCGCTAACATCGATTACACCCTTCATTAGGAATGCTGCAAGCTAGGCGTTACGGCAGAACCAACCCCGATCATTCCTCGGGGGATAGAATAGGAAAGGCGCAAAGAGAGACCCCTCACCGGTGCCGCTAACGACGAGGCGGGAGAAGCTTCACAGGCAGAGGACGACTATCGCACCAGCGAGCACAAGACTCACGCTTGTGGAAGAAGCTTAATCGAGAGACTCGGGTGCCAGGCTGTCGTCGAAATCGCAGTCAGCGGACTGGTAGCGCGAGGCATGCGCGTCTCCTGCCTCGAGCGGTGTGGCTACCTTTTTTTGAGCGCGCTCCGCGTACCCTTAAAAGAAAGTGGCCGTTGCTTTCGTTTGTCTATCCTTTAAAGGTAGCACACGGACAAAGTACAAGATTGCTTCACGGGAATAACTGCCTGGTCGCAATTATGGTAATAGCAATTTGGTTGCCATGATATTAAGAAAAACAGATAAACGCGTATTGATTCTCCGCCACTGTGCGCGCACGGTGTCTTATCACGTAAGAGGATCTCTCTTGTGGGATTGGCACCCATCCGCAGCACCCATTGGCACCCATCCATTGGCACCCATCATCGAAATCCGCAGCCAAGAAACATGAGTGACTCTCAGATCCAAGTAAGTGCACGCCCGGCACTTCGGGTGCGATGAGCAACATCAACTAAATATCATTATGGGCTTTTCTGTACGCTAAACTAACGCAAAAGTGATCAACCCGCGTTTTTCCAAAAATAATGCGTAGAATGGGCGAATGGGCAGGGCGAATTTTCGCTGTGTATGTGGCAGCTGGTAACCACCGAAGGGATTGACGAAACTTGAGAAACTGCTTCTCAGTAATGTTCAGTGATATATGCTAAATATTTGTACGAAATAATAACAGACGTGCGTGATTATGCATGGTTATTTACGTGAGAGCATTATTATGCCCATTTTTCGATTTTCCAGTGGCTGCCAGCCATCCCCTATCAGCCGTGCTCACCAAGCATCCGCGGAAATGCGTAATCGAATCCAACCGGAAGCTACGACAAAGTCAGGCAGATGCCAAGTTACCCCTGAATCTAGAATACGCCCAGAACCATCTGAAATCTGGAAAGGAGGACCATGATAGCACACCCGAGGCGAAAGGAAAGATACGCGGATACAGCAGGCCCCGCGCCTCGGCCGTGAAATTCGTTCTACATTCTGTGGGCGGTGGAATGCTTCAGAGACAGTCGTCAGCCGTGTACGTAACAGACGTCATCACACCAAAGCATCTCTGCTATAGAACTGAGGCCGACACCAACATTGTGTCACCTAACTAAAATAGAAGCAGTGGGCATCACCAGTGTCTGAAAATCAAGGAAGGTGTGATTTTCAGCCGATATGAACTGAAATGTCTGATAGCAAGAGTGAAATCCCACTGTATATTGTTTATTTGCAGAAATTTTCGAAATATTTTGAAATGTTCCGTGGCTCAGTCACGCTTCGAGTGTTTCTGGTGCAAAGAATTGATGGTTGACTCGCAGGTAAGCCTGAAATGGGTAAGGCTGTCATCCCAGATAACGCTCAAACAAGAATTCTCTGCACGGCCCTACTTTGGAAGGGCCATAGCTGTTCTTGTTGTTTCAATCGCCCAAAGTACAGAAAATGGTTATTAAAGTACTGGGCACATTGAATACGCCTAACCAGGGGAACAGTAGGAATGAGTGGAGGAGCGATAAGGCACATACACTTTAGAATTTTAGGAGCCGGGTAACGTACAGCTGCAGTACACACAAACTCCGCGCTTTTCCAGCAGCCAAACGATGCTTTTTTCACCGAGGAGGGCAGCATTTTTAAACCAAAAATTAATTCTCTCACCATATCGGTATTATTGTGACGTTGGCAATGACGTATCCAGCGCAGGGATTTAAAACTTAAGCTAGTCTTCTGACCAGTGCTGCTACCATCTTCTAGACGGCCCACTTGGTTACCTTGTTATTAGCCCTCCTTTCATAGATGGCACCGCAATGCCGATGAAGTGCCAGCGGTACCTTGATTCTGGGCGGGATTCTATACGTGACGTTTTTTAAGTGCGAATGCACCTTTTATAAGCGACCACTGAATTTCCGTTGACCGCCATCCGTCCACATAGCAACAGCTGCGGGGTGCATACCCCACGTGGGAGATTGGCCAGGAATCTCCTCGTCTTCCTTGGCAACGGGGGGAGATGGGCGCGCACTGCCTGGCGGCTGACATGGCACATACCCCACGTGGGCGATTGGCCAGGAATCGGGTCGTGAGAAGGGCTAATGCACCCGCTTAAAAGAGTACTGACACGAAATCTCAAAGCTGAGATTCCGCTCTAGCAATCAAGTTACAACGACAACACAAATAGGTGTCTGTGCATGGCACATACCACGTGGGGATTGGCCAGGAATCGGGCGTGAGAAGGGCTAATGCACCCGCTTAAAGGAGTACTGACACGACATTTCAAAGCTGAGATCCGCTCTAGCAATCAAGTACAACGACAACACAAATAGGTGTCGTGAATAAATGCATCTTTATTTCTTGTAGTTGTGTGTGTGTGTGTGATCTCTGTTTTCGCGAACATTACCGAACCGCGCAAATTTCAACTCCTGCATTCGCACTTTCACACTTCTTCCCCCTCGGGAAATGCGGCGGGAATTTTTCTCTTATCAGGGTTCATACGAATCGTTACCATAAAACGTGAGCTACGATTGACAAGCATGGTCATGTAAGTGACGGTTTGTCGCTTATGTCAGTTGGTGAGTGTTGTGTGAGACAAGTTTAACGCCTCCGGACGGCTGTGCTACGCAGCGCCCGCCGGCAAAGTGCCGCACTAACTGTTTCAGTGTTTTTGCGTTGTTCGTTCAGAACTGTAATTGTTCACGCCGCAATTGTTACGGCTAGAAAAAAAGACAATGTGCCCTAAATTTATGCTAGAATAGCTTGTTCGGCAAGCTTACAAGCCTGCCTAATTTCCGTTTGCTTTTGCCTGCCTAAGCCAACCGCACAGCTGGGCATGTATCATCATAGGTTCTGTTTTGGGAAATAAGGTAGTGGGTTGCATGGCCATTCCCTTTATTCGTAATTATATGGCTTATTTGAAAAAGTGCTTATCTGAGCGAAGTTTACGGTAAAAGCTGTGTCAGTATGGTTCTAACGAGGCAGTCTTTTGAATTAACCAAATGCGTTTTGTCTACACGGCTCCTTTAAAAGTTGACATCGAAACGACGCGAGCGTTGGCTGAGTCTGTTATCGCTTGTAACGAAGTGCGTCGAGGGGAGAACATTGCTGGCGTAAATGGCACAGCCAAACACTTGCGCATCTGCCCTGTTGATTTTTAGGCGGCTGCAAAACTATGCTTGTTTGTGCTCTGAAAATTTCGCGGGAATTATCAGTGAGTCGAAAAACACTAATACCTAATAGATACAAACAGAGAAATTGTTTCTTCGCAAGTTCACCAAAAAGATGCTTTGTAAGTTTCAAATTTGAATTTTTTTCTAAGCTTGAATGCATCACAAGTTGGGTAAATATCTTGAATAATTATGTACACTAAAGCAGAAATACTAAAAGTAGCGTGACACACTACATGGAAAAGTGAAGAACATGTATTTGGTTGCGTCGTCATAAATTGCATCGGCGCAATTTTTAACTCCGGCTACAGAGTGCTGAAGCACACAGTATATCCTACTATATGTGATGAGCGCAAGGAAATAGTTCAAGAAGTATGTGTAGAATAGAAGGCAACAGAAGCAAAGGCCAATATTTCGCAAATGGGTATGCGCCTCAAGAAAGAATGAGCATGCCAGAGCAGAACAGGAAAGCGACGAGGCACTTCACCGGTAGAAGCTTGGGGTGCTGTAGCAAACAGCGAATTCACCCACTGGCGGTGGCCGCGCTACGGTGCCGGCATGTCACCAGCTCCCACCTCATCCCTGTGGCTCGCACTCAAGTGCCGGATAAATGTAACTGCTGCTGCACCGGGCATTCTCACGGGGTTTCGTGCCTACTGTTCAAGCTGCATCTGCCGAGATACCCGTGCTCTTGTGGCAGGCCACGTACGATTCCAGTCAACGTGTGAACCAGCAACATCATGAGAGGTCGAAACGTCACGGACTATTAGCTAGAAGATACAATGGACCATTGTAGTTTGCGGCCGGTAGTGCGCCTTTTGTCTTGACCTAAGATGACATTGCTGGTCTCTGACCGATTTCCTTGGAATGGTACGGGGCCAGGCGCGGTAGCATGGGGCACTGTCAGTGGTGAAGTCGCTGTTCTTTGCTAGTACAGCCCACGCTTCCACTGGTCAAAGTGTCCCATTGCGTTCCTCCTCTTCTCTTGCATGCTTTTTTTTGCCTGCCAACTAATGTTAAAATTTGACCAAAATGGAAACTGAATACACCATGCTCCTGTGTGTACTCTGCTGTGGCCGCTTTGGCGGAGGGGTAAAACAGGTTTCAGCGTTGTGATGTCTAGTTCGTATGGACTGTGGTGTAAACAATTACACCATCTTCCCGTTGGGAACCATGAAGAGGATGCGAAGCATCATGTGGGTTCCGTGTAGGTTCCATTGTGTTGCCCTTATGTTGTTGCATTTATCGGAGAACGAATGGGAACGCTAGTGTGAACCACCATGTATAGACAGGGAAATGTAGAGAAATGTAGAGACAGCGAAGAGACCGACACCACGCGTTACTGATCTGAACACCCCTCTGTTCTCATTTTTTGGTATTGCGTGCTCACGCTCCCACTCCGCTGCCCACCCTCTTCGTACTCTTCTCTGTTTGAGTTGCAAGGCACGTGGCGCTTCCCGCCACAGCTTTCCCGCACGAAATTCAACATCCTCCGCTAAAGTTTTCAGTTCGTCGTTTCCGTTCAAGTTCAGCTTCACGTACCTTCGTTGTATCAGTAGCTTCTTGACGTCGTTTGAATGAGTGAAGGACATAAGGCGCGTTCGTACACATGCTCCGGCTTGGTTTCGTAGCGCCGTGGGAAGGGCGCACCACGTACTTCCCTTTGCGGCCAGATAGTCGTGGGATCGAAAGCGGGCGCCGTCTATTTCTTATTATACTGGACTGCGCTGACGTCAGCCCAAACGCTGACGGGGCGGAGGAGACGCGTATGCGCAGTAGAGTCCGGATGGCGGACAAAAACCAGGGAGAAGGGACACATCCTCGAGCATGAGATGCTTCGCATCTAATAGGCAATTACTAATGCATACCATATACGCTGGCGTGCGCCGTTCTATGCGTGCTAATGCAAAGATAGGTTGATGCGGGAGTACGCTGAGCAGTGTGCATCCACATGGTCAGGTAATAGCGCGGTCCACCGGTTCGTCATCCTATTTTCTTTATTGTTTTCACTCCTGTAACGATGCCCCTGCTTAAAACGCTGATTGTAGTTGGCCTAAAAAGTTTCACTGGAACAGGTGCTGTGATTCGGCCAACCGCATATTAGCGCGTTTTCGCGTAAGTGGTTTTGTTCCTAATAGAACTGAAGGCCTATAAATTGAGTTCTATAGAAAGATAGTTGTAGTCATAAAAACCTGCATGATATCCAGTCCTGCACTGTAAGTGGCTACATTATAAGTGGTGTGCACTGTAACAGAAAGAACAAGATAGCATTTGTAATCTCTGCAGAGTGTTGCCATGTGAATAAGCTCGCTATTGCTTTATCGTAGCTCTCTGCTCTCTCAGCCTCAGGTTGACACTGGCCTCTTTGAATTACGAACGAGGTGTCACACAACAAAGGTATTCGTAAACCATGACTGTGATGCATGAAACGAAATGTTTACGATGCATGAAACCACATCCCTATTGCCCATCTCGAGCCGTGTGTTGTGGCATTTATGTACAGCCTGTCAAATGTTGATTTTAACAGGCGCAACAAATGTCACTTTGACAATAGAGCACATTGCCACCTCAAGCCCATGCGACATCTTTGCAACAAATGCTACCTTTCCGTTTTCGTATTTTTGGTGGAGCACACGATCTGGATAATTTGTCATTCTCGAAATTCTGAAAATTATGTCATCACTTGAGCCCATTAGAGCAGCGTGCAAACACAGGAGGGCCACACCATTTTGTTTCATTTTGGATGACCCAAATCGCAGTTCAGGAGGTGTGTGAGTAAGGTTTGGCGGGACCTATGTTTGCTGGCTTTAGAGTAGGACCAGGAAGTGATGCTGGATTATTCAAAATTGAGAAAAATTATTCGCTTCGTCTTTCTCTCATTATTTGTGCTTTGAAATGATGTCAAGATGTTTTAAAGATATCAGCAGGTTTAGAACAGCAGATTATGCAGATTTTGTGCTCCGCATTAGTTGAAGTAAAGTAAAGAACAAACTCATAAGTGTTATAAATAAATGAGGAGGTGGGCGCAGGCAGAGGGCGATAAGCGGGGGTTAAGGGCAAGACGAAGCTGAACCCACTGCCTCGATCACATTGTGTTCCATGATCTTACGAGAACCGGGTGCTGTGTCGTGATGCTCTCTTGGATCCTAAATAATAAGGGGAAAGACTTGGCCTGGCACAAATTAAAAGGAAAAGTTTGCTGCCGTGTCGGAGATGTCGTATGCGCAGAGAAGGTGGCAATGCACTTCAATGCCAATGTGGAATTCAAGCGATTTAAAAAAAAGGCCGGCTGTATAGAAATGTTATGAGCAAGAAGATGCCTCAAGATAGTAAACGGCGATGTTGTACAGTCAAACCCGATTATATCGAAACCGTTTACATCAAATTTTCCTTTATATCGAACTATTTCTGCACTGAGCACATTCACAATGGGAATATATATGGCAAAAACTGCTCTTATATTGAACAAAAATCCGAGTGACAACCGATATATGGAACTACAAATGCTGCCGAAGTGCCACCCCCCCCCCCCTAAGTTGACTTTACTTCAGGCCGAAGACACAATCCGCCGGCACACCCCTACACGTAGTTTAGCCCGGCCGCTTGCGGACAGCGGGTGGCCATTTCCCCTCCCTTACGTCAGTCTCCCTATCGTCGCTGCGTCATCACGCCCTGTAGGGCAAGCCGTCGGCACCCTCTCTTGCAAAGACTGAGCGCGGTCCTCCCGCCAGGCTTTTATTTCTGTGGTTGTGTTTGATTCGTCCACGCTTTGAGGGCTTTTTCGGAAGTGTAGCTGTGGCGGCTAACGCTAGTGTCGATAAAGGAAAACGTATATACTGGCTCTAACTAGCGCGAAAGTGCCAAATTTACCCCTGCCTTGAAGCTAGGCAATCTTAAATCGGAGTCGAACTTGGTGAGAAGTCGGACATCCTGGTCAGGCACGAGATTACCGAGAACATTCTCTCGAAGTATGTTCTGGGCAGTTGTTACTAAAGAAAACCGCCTGAATTTGCTGCAAATTTGCCAGCTTGTGCAGGGTAGTGATGACTGAAAATCATGAGTGCAACGAAGCCACCGCCGGTGTCACGTGAAGGGATGGTAAGGTTGTGTTTACTAGCTCAGAGAGATGGACGCAGGAATGTTGTTGACATGTTTGACAAAACGCACATTTAATGCACACTCAAAAAACCCTAATGCAAAGCACTCAATAAATAAACTACGCACAAACAATAAACACTCTCACCTAAAACAACCCCAAAACATAACTCAAATCCAAACCAACAAATCTCTACAAAAAGTTCTACGCAATGACTCCAAAGGCACTTATTACATGAAGTCACCGTTAAATCTTTTCGCACCACAACTCCTTAGTGGTGTTCTACAACTGTGTCCCTAATAGACTGGCCTACCCAGCTGTCGTCAGCGCTGACGTGTCGCACCCGCTGCGTGGCCGTGACTTGGTGGTAGCCGCCCTCATCTCGCTTCTGTGCCAGCGTTCGATGCGCGCGGTCACTCCTTGGACGGCGTGGGCTCCGCGAACCTGACTGGTTTCCTTACTGGCTACACCCTGGTAGCCACTGCCGTTGGAAGTCCCAGGTAGTCTCGGCACGATTGTGGCCTTTCGGGGCCATCAAAACGAAGGTCGACGGAGCGTGGGCGTTGGCCGCTGATGCCCGACCGATGCCGTGGGGCCACGAAGACACAGGCTCGAGGTGCACCTAGGATGACGGTGCCGATGCCAAGTTGGCCCGCTCCCGCCCAGGCCCGGATGGTATGCTCGATGGCCTGGCCGCGTCCCCCTGGATCGTTCCTTCAAGCGCACGTTCTCCTGTCGCCAACTGGTTTTTTTGCCTTTCGGTTTCTTGCCTGAACTTTTCTTTGTGTGCGCCGCTGTTAACCCCTCTGGGCTCTCTCCTGGTGCACTCTCATTGGCCCCTTGCCTTCTCCATGAGCATAAATGGTCATCACGCCACTGGTCTCCTGCGCGGCGTATTTAATTGGCTGACCAGCACGCTGCCGTATTTGACACGATGCCCGGAGTTTAGGCGCTTGCATTCGCTCATTCGTTTGCTCCGGGTGCACACTTCAAATTTTCATTCCTTTCTTCTTTGTTTTTTTTAGGGGTTTTGGTTCATCGCCTCTCGGGGGGTGTCCTGACACATGACAGCCGGTGTGGCCGAAGTGTTAAACGGTCTGTCGGAATTTCCGGGCGCAATTTCCGGATCGACTGTCGGCGAATATGCGAGTGTGGATGATGGTGTTGTGATCACGGGAGAGTTCGGACGACCACGTTGCCGAGCGCAAGCGAAAGCGGGTGGAAAACGAGGAAAGCAACGACCATCCCTTCCCACAACCTTCCGAAGCGACGGGTGCATTCGCTCTATTCGGCGCTTTTTCGCGATTGTGGGAGGTTGCGGATTAGGCTGATCCGACTGTTTAGACAGTAGGAAGAAGTGCGTACTGTCTCGGGCAGTGAGGTTTTTCAAGCAGAAGAAGGTACACAACTATTTGGAGCGGACGTAAGGCAGTTTCTTCAATAAAGTGTTTTATAAATGCTATCTGCTTTCATGACGTCGAATACCTCGGCTTCCTTATATCGAATTACTGATGGGTGCTTTTCTGCGAGTGCGACATAACAGGGGTTTACTGTATTACGCATGATAAACATGTTTCATGCGTCACAAACATAGCTTAACAAAAACCTTTGTCACATGGTGCCTAGGGTATCAATAAGACAGGTTTGTGGGTTAATGTAAAGCTTAGCGAGCAAGTAAACCTATTAAAGTGAGCACACGATCGGAAACATTTCTAAATCGTACCACATCAGTAAGAAGAGGAATGGATATTCAGCCAGCCACTGGCAAACCATTTGGACTAGGTTTTTTGCGGGGCATAGATTAGAATTTTTCATAACAATGTGTTTGGTTGAATGAAAATAACAGTTCATAGACAGCACTTGTGTGCCTGTTCATTGGCTCTGTCCTTGTGTGTTTTTCCTACAGTACACCACCTTGCTAAAATTACTAGTGCTCAATAAATAAAATATGCGTAAGTATAAATGTGGTAATTTAGGCAGAGCGTCAGTTGCCCTTGGCGGCTAATTTACGCCTTATCAGCTGTTTTAAGAGGGACTCATCGCGAACCTTAAGGACAACTACAAACTGCTTCAAGCAATTCCATCGTATTGAATACGTGCTGTTATTTGGCATTCACTCTCATTGACAGGCACTCTCATTCAAACACGAACACCTAGGTTTAATGCTTTCGCCGTGATAGGATACATAGCACAGTATCTAACAGGGTAGATATTTTATGCTTAGGTTGCTTACATAGTTTGTGCTGGCCATCGAACAAATGGGTGTTTCATATTTTTGGCTTGTAATTTGTGACAACATCAGGGTGAAGAAGCAAGGGACGGCACAAGGACAAGATGCCGAACGCCGCGGCTTACTTCTGACTTTCTATTTATCTAAAGGAGTACCTTTAAATGCAAGATTCGCTATCCAGGCATTGCTGATGTACAAAGTGATGCAGATTTATTCAGAAAGATAATTCTGTAGCGATCGGTTTTCGGAAGACTTCGGAAGACCCGGCCAATGTAAAACAAAATCTGCGCAATAAACCGGTGTACTCACAGTCATATCTAAACGTCCAAGTTGGGTGCCGATGTTTATCCTTTTCAATCTTGGGGAACATGAACAAGGTATTTCGCAAACATAAGGCAGAATATGCATATAAGTGATATTTGCAGTGTTCCTTTATAAAACAATTCATGGATGCTTTCTTTTCGCGATAGCAAATGATATACCACATCTACTGCAGAAAGCCATAGCCTGTTGTTGCCCGTGGTCTTGACGGGACTTGATAAATCACTCTGGAAAAGCAACAAACGGTTCCAATGGATAAGTTCCACTTTCACATTGGAACGATCGTAGAGCAGGAAAACGTGGTTCTATAAACGTTGTAGTAGGGCGCCTCGCATAAAGCGCATATCCGCCGTACTGCAGCGCTGGCATTGTGGAGCTCGGCCTTTAGCAGGGGCAAGTAGTGAAGAAGTACGCTACTGGCGGCGTTTGAGAAACAACACGGCACAGTAACGAACGGTTCCACTAGATAGGTTCCACGTTCTTGCTGGAACGCACGTGGACTGAGAAAATGAGGTACTTTAAACATTGAAGTAGGGCGCCTCGATTCACACAACGTCTCCGCGGTACTGCAACGCTGGCATTGAGCAACCCGGCCCGTAGCAAAAGAACGCTGTTAAATTCAATTGAGTTGAGTGAACTTTAGTGTATTACATTGGGAAGACCGATACGAAATAGGAAGATTATGACAGGTGAGCGGGGCAGCAAAAGCATGCATTCCCAAAGACTATCGTCTTTTGTCGACATTTGCAACGAAAGAAGCATATACCAGGCGAATTTTTTCTATGGCTACTAACGCGCAACAAAATTGCGCAGCTTGCATTGGCAGTACGCGGCTGCAGAAACAGTGAAGCTGCGGTTCGACCTAGCCTTTTCACCAATTGGGTCCACTGTCAGTTGGGGGGTGGGGGGGAATCGACCGGAACGGCCTTGTAAAATCTTTCTAATCTTGTCCTCAGCCCACAAAACTTACCCCAGCATAGCAAGAACACCGCAAAACCTAAACAAATTAGCAAAGCTTAACAAAACTCACAAACTCACCCAAACGTAGCAAAACCGGAAAAATCTACGTATTCCACCAGCTCCGCTTTGTTTCCATCCTTGCACTACTAGAGCAAGCTGCGCGACGTCTTTTTTGATTGTTGACTACTACATTTCATACTGCATTCGCCTTTATTTTTTTCGTGGTGGGTTGCTGCCCCAAACCCAGTCCTAGGGAATGGTTTCACGGAAGTTCCTCTTCCAGGGTGACCGCCCTTTCGCGTTCTGTATAAAAATTACGGGCTGTATTCGCCTAACTGGATGTGCATTCGTAATGTACGGCTAGGGACAATCTGCTGAAAAATGTGTGTTGTGGTTGTGCATTGCGAACAATTAAAGCGCATTTTCTACAACATGCGCCAGTTTCGTTTCATTACTTTCGCACAGAGCTGTACCTGTCGGCCTATGCAAAATAAAATATATTTTATCAATATTTTGCAAACATGAATTCATTTTATCGTCTAGTCGTAAACCGCGAGTAGCAGCGTTATTCAATGATTATAGAACACCACCTTACTCTGCACTTGCTTTGAACTGCTCCTGCTTGGGCTCGCAGTTGTTCAGGGTCATATAAGAAATTAACGATTTATTAGTGTGCGACACACAACTAGAATAGGCTCGAGAATTGAACGCTGCTCATGCATTTGTTCTTCAGAAAGAAGGCTGTGGAGGCACTGGGCGGACTTTCCAGACACGACTTCCTCGAGGAAAACGGGCTAACTGAATGGAAACACTGCTGTAAGGTCAACTTATGAGATTAGCCGCCAGGCGCCCGGGCTACGTGTCAGAACCCGCTGCTCTGTCTGGTGGCCCAGCACTGTAGACTCTACGCTGCAGCCGTCGCCAATTCGACAGGGCGAGCAATGGAGACGGATTGTCTGGCACACCACATACCACAGGGATAATCCCCCATTGAGAACGCAGACGGCACCGCCGGGTTCCGAGATTCGTCAGCGTGGCGCGCCGGGGAGGTGTAATTGCCGAAGTCTGAGCGCGCGCCGGGCGGGCCTCCATTGTAAACGCGCTCCGGTCGGCATAGTGCACTGTCGCCGCCTTTCGCCCTCGCCCCGTGGGGTCGCGCGTGCTTGCTCGTTCGCGAGCGGGCCGTTGACCCAAAGATGGTGGCACCTCATTGAATATTCCGTAGCGTGCTGAGTGACAGCTGTCTACGTGAATTTGGGCACTCCCTTACGCGTGTACGAATGCTACAGGGGCGTTCCCGAGAGAGGGTGATCTCGAGGTTTTATATGGCCGAACTCGGCAGTTGGAAATCGTTCTTGTCTGAGGGCCGAGCTGGGCAGTTCCCGGCGGGACAAGGAGCCCGACCGTTGATGCTAGGTTGGGATTTGTGAGCCCCCTAGGATAAAGGCTAGGATCGCGTCGGAAGTTCAGGGTGCAGCGCCGTACCGGGCAACTAGACGGATCCTGCGGCGAGACAGGGTCTCGGCCGTCGTTTCTCGAGCGGTTTCTGTACGCTCTGAGAATAGGAGAGTTAGACGAAGTTGAGGAGCTCGAGTGATTTGTGCGCACTCGGAGCTAGTGTCTAGTTGAAGTTCGAAGTTTTTCCTTTTGCTACTCATGTACCCAGTTATCCTACTGTAAATAGCTGTATAGAAACTTTCGTTTCACTTAATCAACCTCAACGCCTCGAGTTCGTCGATTTGACCGCCGTCTCCAAGAACTTCAACACCATCAGCCCTGCCAGCCTCCTGCCAAATCAACCGGAGCCTGGGCGATTGGGTTCCTGATCGACACCGGACTTCGGGGAAACGAACCACAACCATCTCTACTCACTGCCCAATCGTTAATGAGCGCTGCCCACGCCGTCAAAGGCCGGCTGTCCAAATCTTCGGTGTTTGCTTATCTGACGCCTGCAACACTGCTAAAAAAATTGCCGCGATTTTCTCGTCTTTTAATGGGAGCTTATTTAGTATTTATAGTTACAACTAATCAGGGGCGAAGTAACACAAGACAAAACTCATTCGTTTCCAAGAAGGCATTTCCGGCAAACATTTACTAAGGGCTTTTATTGGCGAGAAAAAGGTCCAGGCTGGGGAAGAGCAAGCGCTCGATGTCACGACAGACATACTCATTCCTTGAGCACAATTGCCCTGTCACCAGTAGAGCAGCACATAGATAGTCATTCTAAGTTCCAAGCAGTAATACATGAAGTAATACAAAACAAAGCGCACAAATGCGCAAAACACGAAGGGCAAATACAACAGTCATTGCTACATTTGCATACAGCCGGCAAACGAAAGATGGCAGTTCCGCTAAATGTTGTACCGTTTAGCATAACGCACAGGCAGCGCGGGATTAACAACATAGCGCAGAAACAATTAAAAATACAAAGCGTAATGGTTAAGGCATTACAAAGTGCTCAAAGGTTTCAAAAGGTGAATGTCCGATGAATATACAAGCGGGTGCACAGGGGTGCGAGATGTCGTAGTGTCGGCCATGACTCATAAACGTGATGGTTGAGGGCACGGACAGGAGGGAATACTACTGTTGTTGAATCGAAAAGTCTCATTGATTGTTGTACTGGCCTTGTGCAAACACTTAAATTAGATGATTCATCGGCGCAACTATTTGGCTTGCAGGTGTCGCCAAGAAAATTCCCACATTGGTTTTGCATCTTTATGAAACAGTTGGTTCTTTTTATTTTAAGTTGGTGTTATAGGGGCCAGGAGAGGCCAGCGAAAACTTAGTGAGTAAGGGAGATGGCCACCAGAAGCTGGAGCGTAATTAACAACAAATATATTAAGACATAAAAGGAAAGGCGAAAGGGAGGCTGAACGCAGCCGTGCAATTCACAATGCGTTCAGTGCCTTCCGGATACTCTGAAGCATAAAAAAGCGGGTGAAGCACACGTCATTTCTCAAGGTCGCCAGATGCACGTTGAAGACCAGCCACGAGATTCGTTTACGCACGTGAAAAGTCTTGATGTATTCGACCTGCGTTCATGTTTTAAAAAAGGGGCACAGTTACAGTTTTGCCCAAATAGAAGTGAAAAGTGTTGGGAATAATTACAGAGGTGGTGAATGAATTTCAATACACACTATAGCTGACACACCTCCCTCCTTTGACAAAATACGTACTGCAAGAAGTGAGTGTAGATTTAGCATGAGAGAAAAAAGTATTGCTTCAGTGCTTTACTCAGCGCCCATCGGGGCACGAAAGCCGTTTTTTACCCGAAAAAACTAACAAAGTACTCAAAAAATTTGAAATTTCGCGTCTAATTGATGTGTTACTCGCCACAGTGACGAGACGTGAGCCAACCGGAAATGTATAACTTTCAGTTACAGGTTAGCTATAAAGTGATGGGATGAAATGGCAACAGAGGCCAGACTACAATCATTAAGTCGTTTGTCTTAACGGCGGGTTAGTTCGGCGGCCGCTAATTTCACAAACTATGTTGTGAGACGTCACAGGATACTTGCAGGAAGTGCATACGAAGTCACCAATACTTCTGAAGTTTTCTTTGAAAGCTCCATGCTTTCTTACACGTTTTCGACAGAATTAGTGTCATTGTTATTAGCACCAAACAGCTTTTTTAATTTTGCAAACTTACAATTTTTATCTTGGCGATTTTCATTGGTATGGTTTACTATGGTAACTCAACTGAAAACTTGTGTTGATGCTTGAAACATTAGGCACCTAAATAATTAAAAATTACCTGACAGCAAAGAGGTTGAAATATTGCTTCTTGGGTTTTTATGGCACTCATTTACACACACTATGGACGTCTGCACTCAAATGGGTCCAAATACTGCTCCGTATGCCTACGGTTTGGCAACCGTACCAACGCTGAAGCAAACGGCTGCAGCCATAAAAACACAGGAAAACAATGGCACCACTGCGCGCACTCCGGTCACTTAAGCTGGTTGTCAAATGGCACCAAAGGTCTTATAAGTTCAGGAGGAGCTGTTTGGGCAGCGCGGAATAATTAGGTGCCATCTTTCTCGGAGTACCTCCGCATGCCATCCAATCATCCCATCACTTCTTGCCTTCGCCCCCGTTGAAGTTACTGCAATGGCGTTGAGGTAACTTATACCGACGACTCATGGCGATGCTAGGTGCATAAATGGCGAAATAGACATAGCCTGGTATCGGCGAAATGAGGTGATTGACACATAGGATCATGGCTTCTACTAGCAATGGCGTAGTAAAAGAGGAACGGCCACATTCGTATGCACACAGGCAACGATGCTACAGGCAAAGCCGATACCCAGAACAAGCATGGCCAATACAAGCGCGTGATACTGCCCAACCATCGTGTCTTAAAACCCTCTTCCATGACCATCTTGCAGAAATCATAAAATAGCGAAGAATTGATTTTCACGGGAAGGAGGAGGAACAATTCTTTATTCCAGGAGCGCTGGTGCTGCTGTTAGGGCACCCGCATGGTGGAGGCGTCCCTAGTCCGGGATGCCCAGTCCTTGGCTGGCAGTCCAGGCCCTCTTGCGCTCATTTGTACGGTGAAAATGTGCAGTGTACATGTTGTCATGACCTAGAATAACGTCAACAACATGCTCACGCCAATCATCCTAAACAGCTTTGTCAAACCTTGCGATCACTGCAATACATAAAGGCACAGACAGCCACAAAACTTTGCGGGATCGCAATTCCGTTGTGGCATTGCTGCGTCAGTGGCCGCCATAGACGATGGGGTCGACGCTCACGGATCTTGCTCGCCAAGCTTTATTTGTGCATGCCTGTCGTTACATCATTATCTGGCTTTAGTATCTCTCATTCGCGTTCCCCTTAGGGGTTTTTTTAAAATATTCGCA
Organism: Haemaphysalis longicornis; assembly: GCA_013339765.2. Lineage (NCBI taxonomy): Eukaryota > Metazoa > Arthropoda > Arachnida > Ixodida > Ixodidae > Haemaphysalis > Haemaphysalis longicornis. Next base: position 188,846,447 of record CM023452.1, read on the forward strand.
ACAGCCGCTGTGGCGGCGCGTGACTATCGCTGCAGGACTGATCTCACTGGTATACAAAATACGGAGTTTGCGGCCGCCGTTGGCGTGGGCCGCATGGTTCCTTGAATGTACAGTATCTATAAAGTGATGCCCTGGTGGATCATCACACTAAATGCAATGAAGCTGTTATAGGCTAGCTTCTGAAAAAACTGCGTGCGTCAACAGGATATGTAGAAAAAGTCTTGCGGCAAAGCCAACGTTCTAGTGAATGCTCTGTAGCCCTTCATCTGATTTAGGTATTTTAAAAAAAAGGCACTGCTTGCTCAAAATTTGTTGGGATAGAAAAACAGCAAAACTCGCGGCCCCTCGCCGTCGGAGATCCGTCTGTTGCACCTCACACGAACGTGCGATCTTGGCGCGGAACGTTCTTTATGACTGACAGGCCAGGATGGTGTCGTCTGCAGTCCTTCACATCTCTCCTAAAGTAAACCACGTTATCACAAGTTAAAAGCCGTGGCACCGTGCTTCGCGAAGGCGGTGTTTGTAGACCGAATGTTTTGTACTCCCTACTAAAACGCGAAGGCACGCCAACTGGCAAGGAGAAAAGAACGCGAGAAATATAGCCTCAAACCCCCCGAAGCATTCTCTGAAATTGAAATAGACGATGCCGGACCCTCCTCCAAGGTGCACGTTTACATGCACTGTGGTATTTTTTATATTTTTTGCAAGCTCCTCACGTGGCGCAAGCCGACGCGCAAGCCTGGACGACGTCGGGCGCCCTTCACGAGGCGCACACTCTCGTCCATTCGGTGTTTCTTTGGTATTTATTTGCTAGCGCCACCAGACCAAGCCCGAGCTTAAACAGCTCGGCTGTTAAAAAATTAGCGCAGCTTCTACTAGTGGTCTTGAACTAGAAACAGCCGAGCTCGCGTCCCATAAGCCTTCTTCGGATACTCCGCTGTTGCGTTACATGAATTTCCAAGCTTGTCGCTTTAATGTTTCAATTACTGGCAGGCCCACGTAATTTTATCCGCAGGCTTCAACACCTCTCACAAAGTAGACAACGTAAAGAACGCGTTAGAACCTTCTTCAACCAGCTTCGCAAACTCGGCACTTGTAACACGAGCTCTGTGCTTCACTCTTCAGGCCCCAATGCACAGGAACTATCAACGAAAACAGAACAGGTCACGCCAAGAACACTGGGAAGAGTGTTTTCGAAGTTCGAGTGGTGCGGGCTAGTGCGGTGACGTCATAGCTAGGGGAAGGTTGCCTCAACCTACACGGCTGGGCGAAGCTCTTTCCTGGCGGCCTCCTCCACGGTTTTGTTTTGGTATTTCATTGCGAACGCCAAAGGACCAAGCTCAAGTGTAAACAGTGCTTCTGTTGAAACTCACCCTTAAATTGGTTGCTAGGGTGACTTTGTCATTACGCGGAGTTTCACTTGTCATAATTGGCTAGCTTACACTGAAGTTGTAGATGTAACAGAATTTCCATGTGCTGCCAGTACATGCCCGTCTACTGGGGTGCATTGACTCTGAAATCAGCTTAACCCTTGAATTAGGAAGAATCCTGAAACACATTATATCAAATATTGCTGCTAAGACGACTGCTAAAATACGCTGGATTTTTTTCTTTTTATAATTACGTTGCTCACACTGTACTGTTAACTTTTGTGGGGTTCGCGTGTGCTCTCATTGCACCGCCATCTTCGGAAGTGGAGAGTGCGACTGCACTTCTTGCAAGTTTTATTCAACTTATTGACCGGGAAGAATAGTTGATCGCTATTTGCAAACGACGCTGTTGTTGCATGCACTTCTTGGGATGTGCAACACTGCTCAAGTCATACTTTAAAGACTGAAAGGGCAATAGGTTTTTTTGTTCAAGTAATCTCAACATTGTGCTCCGTCATTTACAAATGGTGCACGTTATTGTCATGATAAAAAAAATATAGCGTACGAAATGGGAACCGGGGGAAGCTAAACTGTATAGGTGCAACCACGCTGGAAGACTCTTAGGCACACAAACAGCACTCTCTGACCGGAAACGGACCTAGAAACTTTGGTGCAGTACTTCCCCCTCACCTCTCATGACATCATAGACCAATTCAATGCTCGGCCTTCAGTCCCCAGCAGCGGTAAAAACCCTGTACCACCACGGTAATCAGGTCAGCGATACCGCAGATGATGCTAACAATTATGCGTCCAGACATGCCCCCATTAGAACCTGCACCTTGCAACGTCCCTTGTCTAGGGAGTATGCGATGCTGTAGTATTACAGGAGCTCTACGAAATTAGGTATGACATAAATGCCTAAGCGATGTCAGCAGAACAGGAGAAGGCGTCATGGAACTACCTAGCGGACATACTCTGTGCGTCTGCGGGATATAAAAAAAAGAGTTCATGATGAAACAACCAGCGCCAGGAAGACCAGGATGAGGTTTAGGATGAAGGAGTCTACAAAAGCACAGACTCAACTCGCGAAGTTCCACGAATAAAGAAAGGCAAAATTGAAAATGCTCTGAAGGGACAGCATAGAAGAAAAGTTGCAGATAATGACGGCGCACCAATCGATCTTTTAAAGGAGCCATGAAGAGAAAATACAAGTTGGTTTTATTCGAAAGATTTCGTGTTTTATAGTGCCCCCAGCGCTTGCCCGGATACAAACCGATGCTTTATTCACTGAGAAATTAAACAATTTAGGTTAAAATTTTGATTTTCCCCGCTAAATCGTTTGTGTTCGGGGTCTGCAATGACTTCACAGGAACCGACCGCTCTGCAGCCTAGAATACCTTCATTCACGCATCCGCCGTACAGGGTCGAGACAAGTATACGCTGGCGCCGCCATTTTGGGTCGCTCACTCGCCGTCGAAGCAAATCATTGTGTCAAAACCGCTCTAAAATTATCGCCGCAAAGCGGTTTTACTAAATAATTTTGAATCATATTGTCTGTTTCGCGTTGCTCGGTCTCGTGGGAAACGAAAAGAACAACGCAATGAGCACGTTGGCCCAATCGCGGCGGAACGGGACCGTTGAAAGGTTGTCTCCACCCTGTATAGCGGTGTGGTTTGTTCCCCCGCGTTTCTTTACGTTTCCCGAACCTAGATGGCGCCACCATACCGTGGCAAGCGTTTGGTTTGTTTTGCCCGTATTTAAACGTGGCCTATTTTTGTTCTGGGAGAAAATATTCGTTCCCTGAAACAGTGCTCGCTCGACAAATGTGGTCACGTAAGACACCGTTGCTTGCGTCAATCGGCCAGTGTCGTCTGAGATAACCCCAAGCACCGTAGTGCTGTGCAGCTAAATCAAGCATGCTGTGCGCAGTACGAACAGCAGTATGCATCAGTACTTCTATGTTACATGTGCTTTCCGTAACTTCCACTGTTTGTCCCATCATTTTTATTCCTTTGTAAAGAATGCGCCCTAAATTTACGCGCAAATCCTCGTTCGGCTAGTTTGTAAGGTCTACCTAATTTGCGACTGCTTCTGCCGGCCTCCGCCAATCGCAGCTGCGGACTCATGTGACATCATAGGTTCTGTAGCGGGAAATGAGCTGGTGGGTCGCATGGCATTTCCTTTTTTCATAATTATGTAGCTTATTTGACCGAAGTTTACGTTAAAAGTGGTGTCAGTATGATTCTAAACGAGGCAATCTTTTGAATGAACCAACTTTGTGTTTTCTCTTCATGGCTCCTTTAAAAGAAGAAGGAGCAGGTATTGTGCTGCAAAAAGCTTGCCGCACTATTTTCTGAATACCTAAATACACTAAAAGTGCCCATACCCCCGAAAAAACACAAACATCCTTCGGGTTTACAAGAAGGGGGACACTAAAATTATAATTACTGACTCACCGACCTACTCTTATCTGGCTATATAACAAATTATTATTTAAATGAATAACCAACAGGCTAGATTCTCATCAACTCAGATAGTAGGCTCGGTTTCGGAAAGACTACCATAGTTTTTTTTAATATCCACGTCGCCTATCAATTTAAAGAAAAATTAGATGAGTTTAATAAATCCCTTTAGATTAAATTTATAGACTACGAAAAAGCGTCCACTTCAGTGGGCACCGCGGCAGTGCTTAAAGAACTAAAAGACCACTGCATAGAGAAGAGCTAAATTAGATTCCTAGACGACATAACAGGAGTACGAGCATGGTAATCCTCAAGCCAGGCGACAAATTTGCGTTCAGCGAGAGCGTACAAAAGGGTTATACCACCTCCCCAAATCTGCGGTCAGGTTGTTTATAAGGGGTATCCACGAAGCTTCACTGGGATAACACGGGAATACGCATAAGCGGGGAATATGTGACCCATTTCATTTTTGCAGACGACATTTTTTTGCTAAGCCATTCTGCAGCACACCTGCGAAACCCTAACTCCTTGTAGAAATGATTACAGAACGCATGACTATGGGAGTAAAAATAAATATAACTGAAGCTAAAGTAATGATAAATAAACATTACGAAAGCGCCCTCTTCACCATATTTAACAAAACCCTAGAACAATTACAAGATTATAACTGCCTCAGTCAGGTCATGTGTGTGGATTCCAACAACGAGAAGAAAATTTGTATCAGATGAAAAGGCGAATGCACAAAAATACATTCTTCCGATGATGACATATGAAGAGGACACTTGGCGCCTTATTAAACAATTCTAAACAAAACTTAGGCCGGCTCAGCGGGCCATATAAAGAATGATAGGGTTAACCTCATTGAACTATAAACGAGCTTTCTGGAAAAGAGTACAAACCATAGTAGCAAATGGAGAATAATTCAAACAAGTATAGTTCAGAGACTTGCCTCTGAAAGATCTTCATGATTGACAGGCTCGGATAGTTCTTACGCAGACTTTCGACACCTCTCTCACAGTGAACCACGTTCACGCGATAGATCCTGTGACGAATTTCGAAGCCAACGCCCGCGCTAGGAGAACGAAAAATGCTGTGGGGGATTTTATAATGCGAGGAACCCAGCTTCGATATCAACCGTTCGAAGATTTTTTCTCTCAATTGGCTGCATATGGTATTGCTCGCCACCGCTTCCAATGCCTACTTTTCGGGCTTTTCGGGTGACCGTGTGGTTAGGTTCCCTGTTTCACAGGGAAAAGCTCCCGTGTTTTATTCCCGGAAACCCCGTAACCACATTATTTTCTTCAGGCATTGGGTTCTCTGCCTTCGCAGGGCAGATTTCTGTAAGCCTAATCATGTCTGTTGTTAAAAACGCGCGGATGTGCACGCTGCAAACCAAAGTGAAGAAAATACTGAAAACATATCAACCAAAAACTACACCTTGAAGAAGCGAAGAGATGCAGAGGCAAACAAAATTCACCTCATTTTACGATGGAGTAATATTACATAAATGAACAACAAATGACACGAAAATTAAGAGCAAGAAAATAGCACAGCGTATGTTACTAGTCAGTAAAATCTGGCTTCTCATACGTGTTGATTAGTGGTGTGCGATAACTACATTAGTGGACACTTTTCTTGATTTCTGCGGATTCTTACGGACAGGTATCACAATAAGGACCAAAAGCAATACCGGGTATTTTATTTAACAGCTTAAAGTGGTCCAAATCGCGTACGCATAAGGCAAACATTTCAGATTTGTGAAGCAGAACTCCACAAACGTTGAACCTTAAATTTGGCTAGAATAGGACTTATTTCATCTAATCTTCCACCCCTTTCACAGCTCTACATGCTCAGAATGACAGAAGACGCCTGGTTATGCACAATAGAACACTTTATTCAGTATGTCACCTTTCTTTAGAGTAGTTCTGATGGGGAAGTTCTGTTACAAGAGGTCCAGTACAAATTCCCCCTGCGTGCTCCCGTGAAGAAAACCAAGTATTTATAATTTTATAAACCACGCGGTCAACAAAACTGCCCCGAAATTCAAGAGAAATTTTTTTGTGAACAAATGTTGGTAATTCAATATGTGAACTCGGGTAGTAGGTGTATTTTTCCGAGAACGATGAGTTATGTCGCTAATTTCACGCAAACGCCTCTTGCCCGGTTCATTATTTGGGTATAAGAAGTAAAAACCTAATATTGTGCTATTGCCGAGCTGGTCGTTAAGGCTGGCTCGTTGTATGAGAATAGTGTGAGCAACAATTCGTTACTTGTTATGCTCTTTGTGTACTATCTTGCACTTCAGCTTCTCATTACCGTTATCACCATCATGTCATACCTCATCTTCTCCTGATAACCATCCACGTCATCATTCCAGTGTATGTGCTCTTGGCTGCCGCTCTGAATACACTCCGTGCACCCACACTCTCTGGGTCGTCCGCGTTCTGTCCTCGGCGTGTTGTTCAAGACTTGGAGTTCCTTTACGGCCCCGTCCTTTGGCACTACTAGCTACACCTCTGGAGCTCCGTTCCGGTCGACGTATCCCACTACTAAAGTAAACGATAGTGTGAGAAAGCACCTTGGAGCCCAGCGCTGCTACACCCTCTGCATGTATTCTCGCATGCTGCCAGCGCGACCCTCCTTTCTTTGCTGGTCTCCGCTGGGAAGACGTGGAGGATTGGCTCGACCAGTACAATCGCGTGAGCCAACCTAATAAGGGAGGTGCAGATTTCAAGCTACAAAATGTGGTATTCGTCCTGGACAAGGCCGCGAAGACGTGGTTTCTGAACCAGAAGGGAACCATTTAGGACTGAACCACCTTTACTGAGCGGCTGCGACAGATTTTTGGAACTCCGTGAGCTCGCTGCGATGGCGCCAAGAAAAAGTTGGGTTATCACTGCAACCTCCTGACAAAACTCATGCTTTCTACATTCAGGAAGCCCTCGACCTGTTCCACCGCGCGGATTAAAACATGCCCGAGCATGTAGAGGTGCGGCACATTGTGACAGACATCAAGAGTTTTGCATTATATGCACTGGATTTTCAGTAACCTGCCACGGTTATCAATGTGCGCATCACTTGCCAGCACCTGGATCAGCTTCAGTCCATTCGTGATCCCCAGGAGGCGTGGGCCACGCCGGTACCAGGGAACTCGGACCTGCGTACTCTGATACTGCAACACCGTGAATGGCTTCCTTCGCAACATAATAACTGCCACACTAGCACGTCTGGGCTGCGTGACAACGTCAGCGACAGTTGTATGTACCAACGTCCTCTGCGTTTGTAACCACCTCCATGACGTCCTATTCAGCGATTGCGGCAAGACCACCTTTGCAGTCCGAAAGACCGTCAACCAAGGACCATGTCACAACGACTGCTGCTGCAGCTCCTCCGCAAACCTATTTATCTTCGATGCGGTCTCGTCAACGGTTCTTAAGAAAGCGATGACACCGTCTGCTTTTATTGTGGGATTCACGGCCACATTTCTCGTTTCTGCCACCGGCGTCAGCAAGACGAGCGAAGGAATGAAGCCCCGTCTTAACGCAATAACACCGGCTTTCACTACGGCCATCGGAGTCCCGGATATGCTACACTGCCGCGTCACCAATTGCCACCCTCTGGCTCGGTTTCCCCTCCTCTCGGTGACTGTCAAGCACGACACCGATCGCTCTCGCCGTCCCGTCGTTTATTGTTGCCTCTCCGTCCTGCTTCTCACGCTACTGACCACAACCCAGAAAACCAGCTCCTGGAGTTTTTGGGGGAACATTGCACAATTTGTGAAGGTAAAAACACCTCCATTGAAACCATGAAACATCTTAGCAGTTGAAGTACAAGATATTATTGTGGATGCGCTAGATGAAACGGAAGTTAGCACTTTATTGATTGTTGATAATTTCTATGGCCGCGAAAAGTTAAAACCCCGTACGTTGAACACCCTTTACGCAGCGCCTAACAATGTACCTTCTATCTGAGAAGATATTGCGCAGTGCAGGGTTTTATTGATGGGCTTCGGCATCACCTTTACTGCGCGGAAATCTCGCATTGTGCCCATCAGCTCCTTTTAGACTGGGAGGTCCTTTCATCCGCATCCGCCAATATTTCCTGCCCCGCCCCCCACATAAGACTACCGGAAACACGTCATTCAGCTATACGTGAGACCCCGCAGCCGCACTTGGGGACAAGCTCTGATGGCGTTGTTTACCCTGGCTGTGAGACAATCTCCGTTAGTTGCGGCAAGTTTTCCAATAGGGACGTACTCATTATCCCTTCTCCTCAGTTTCTGCTCAAAGGTGCCGTTATCGCTACAAGCACTGTGCGCTTTGCAAACATTACTGCTTCGCTCATCGCCGTTAACACCACTTGTTAAACTTATTGTTCTACATAAAAGAACCACAGTCTCAGACGTTGCGGCGTCTGAGGCCACCTGTGTTTCCCCAGTGTCCGCAATATGTCGTATCACGCTGTTCGAATTTTAGACGTGCTGACTCCGCCCTTGTTCCCACAATCAGTTTTTACGTCCCCTCCCGCTGAGACCGGCTCGTTAGTGGAGCTCCTGCACAAGCACACGTCTTTATCCGACGACCAGTGTACATCCCTCGGCGAATATCTATGAAAACGCACGGCATTAAACTTATGAGTCTCCAATTGTTCACCGCCGCCCTTATTGCATGCCCACTTGAAACTGGAAGGAATTAGTAAAAATGTCGCCGAGATGCTTGAGAGAAAAAAGTATTCGCCCTTCCATAGTTCTTGGTCGTTTCTGGTTGTGCTAGAGAGGAAGGACAATTTGGTGCGATTTTGTGTTCCCTATCGTGAACTGAACAAGGTCACAGGAAAAGATGCATACCCCATTCCACGAATTGATGATGCCCTGTATTGTTTAGAAGGCGGTGAATATTTTAAAAGCATTGATATGCGCTCAGGGTATTGGCAAATACTCATGCATGAGGCTGAGGCTGATGAGGATGATGAGGCTTCAACGTGCTGCCATTCGGGCTTTGCAACACCCTGGCTACGTTCGAAACAAAGAGTGACGCTGTTCTTCGAGGGCTCAAGTAGAAAACTCGCAGATGTTACCACGATGACATTGTTATATTTCCCTTGTGGTTCCCTGAGCACCTTAGGCAGCTGGACGAAGTGCTCAGGTGTCTCTCAAATGTAGGCCTCCAGGTAAAAACCAAGAAGTGCCATTTCGCTAGTCGAAGTATTAAGGTATTGGGGAGCGTAGTGAGCAACGACGGAATTCTGCCGGATCCAGACAAGGTTGCGTCGGTGATCGACTTTTCCCGACCTCTGCAGCAAAGGAATCTACCGAGTTTTGTGGTTCTGGCCTCATACTTCCGCCAGTTCGTCCTAAACTTCGCTACTGTTGCTGCACCTCTCAACAAACGTTTGCACTCCGCAACACCCCTTGTGTCGCCAGAGGAATGTGAGAATGCACTTGAACAATTGAAACAAGCTCTGACTTCGGGTCCTCTCTTGGGTGACTTTGAAGAGTCCTGACAGCTTACTCTTTAGACCAACGGCAAGGCGAAGGTATTGGGGCTGGTCTCATGCAGTCAGATGACAAAGACCGAGAAAGGGTTGTTTCGTATGCCAGCCTCTCTGTCAGTGGCGCTTAAAAGATCTACACCATTCCAGAGCAAGAGTATCATGCTGTTATTTTGGTGGTTCAAAAATTTCGACAATACCTTTTGTCGTCACTTTACAGCGGTGACCAACACCAACCCTTTTCGGTTGCAATCTCTGAAAAATCTCTACTGACTGGACATCGGGTCGTGAGAATGTAGAAGGGATCGGAGTGTTGATTAGAAAGCACGCGACTCCCATACCGTGCTCCTTGCGACCACGAGTGCTACAGTTTCCTCCCTCAAAAAAATTCCGCTGTCTCCACGAAGTGAATGATGATGAGAGGGGCGAAGCAAAAATGTTTATCAGTAAAACCGTCAAACATTCGCCCGCACATCATATAAAGACTCGACACGTCAAGCTTTCCACCGCACCGTTGACACGTCCGTCGACGACTTCGATGTTTGTGGTGGTTAGGTAGGGGTTGTTTTGGACGATGAGAATCTCCATGGGTAAGTTGTCGAATTAGGTGTGTGACATTTTAGCCACCTTGGCCGTCGCCTTCTGCAGAGCGTCTTGTGTCGTGTACCCCAGGTACGTGTCTTGAGTTCGCAGGCGACGAACGACAACCTCTTTTTCCTCTTCTCCTTGTTGGGTAGCAACAAACGCGTTGAACGTTTTGTCCTCTTCGGCCAGAGTATGGGTCTTCAATATCTTCTTCTTCTCTTTCGGTCTCTGTTTCCATACTGTCATGGAACAAAGAACAGCTAATAGTATGGCAGTGGTACTGCAGAAGCCTATGTAATAAGAAACACTCCCTAGAAGCATACATAAGCAGCATGAATCAGAAACAGACGTAACATGCCTCCAAGAAGTCGAATTTCAAATGAGCCTCGAAGGCTACAACAGAATGGATTTATCCAAGGACTTAAAAGCTGCCATATATGAAAAAAAGACATATCCAGCAGAAAGCATCGCCTAAACACAAAGAAGCCACGGCAAACTTAGTAGAGATACTACAGATCCAAAGAGCCAAAAAGAGCTAGTACATCCAAAATGTATACAGTTCCCCCCCCCCCCCCCCCGAATACGAGAGAAAACTTCATGCCACTACTCCAAGAGGCCACGCTAAGAGCAAACAAAAGGAACTTAACTAGGGGATATAAATACACCGCACAGCAGCCAGTGGAACTACAATTTCGACTCGGTGAACGGAAGAAATTTGGTAGACACTATGAAACATCTTGACCTACAAGCTCTAAATGATACAATCAACCCCACAAGAACGGGAAACCAGAGGTGCGGGGACACGTGCCAAGATCTGACCATAGTACCGATCACAGATAGACTTACAACATGGAAGAACACCAAAGACAATCTGGGCAGCGACCATGATATTATAGAAATTAGCACGCAAACACACAACTTCAGAAAAAGAGCCAGGAAACCAATGATCACAAACTGGGATAACTTTAGGAAAAATCTCAGTACAACAACAGACATAGAGAATATAGACACCTGGTGCCAGAAAGTAAAAGAAGCGCTCAAGACAGCCACCAAGAAATGTAGACAAGAAACTGAAAACCTCTGCGTTGACAATTACCTTATAAATCTATGGAACAAAAAGCAGAAACTCACTAAAACGTGGAAAAAGAAGAGACGCAACCAAAGCCTAAAAGCCAGGATCAAAAACCTAACGAAGCAAGCCAAAGAATACGCTACCCAATTAGCTAAACAAAACTGGCAAGACTTCTGCGACACACTGAAGAACACCTTAAGCCCATTAAGAACATGGGTCATAATCAAAGGCATGGGTAGCTCAGAAAACATCAGGAGGGAAATTAGGCACAGCCTAAACAGAGTAGCCGATGGCTTTGAGGGGACAAACGAGGAACTTATAAAAGCACTGAAAGAAAGATTCGAGTTAAACACGAAGATTCACCGCATCGTAAGACCATAGGAGGCGCCGGAAAACAAAAAGCTAGGCCAAGACATCTCAAAGAGGAAGTATACCAAGCTATACAAGAGTGCAAAAAGAAAAGCACATTAGCACAAGACGGCATCAGCAACATGATCCTAAGAAACTTGGGAGAAGAACAAGTGGAAGCGCTTGCGGAACATATCAACTATAAGATGTGTACACCCAGCTACCTACCACCACAATGGAAACACTCCATAATAACAACAATACCGATACCCGGAAAGCGACTAGGCAGAGAAAATCTAAGGACAATATCTCTCACATCATGAATTGAAAAGGTATATGAGAGAATAATCATTACCAGACTAACGAGACACCTAGAAGAAAAAAATTACGCCCACATCCCCTCGCGGGAACCCTGGTGTGATGCGACGCTGAAGGGGGTTCCATTGTGCGTTTCCGTTGGGTCGGTTACTCGAATTGCGTGAGCAATGATCGGGTAATGCGAGAGAGAGAGAGAGAGAGAGAGAGAGAGAGAGAGAGAGAGAGCGAGAGCGAGAGAGCATGCGTAGCGCGCTTGCTTGCGCCGCGCGCAGCGCCGCCCACCGGCGGAGTGAGAGAGCGCGTCGCACTGCGCGTGCCGCATATTTTGGGTGAGAGGGCGCGCTATCATGGCGAGAGGAGAGGGGTGAGCGGAGGACAGACGCAGCTGTGCGGACGCGGACAATGACGACGCAGGAAGGACAGGGCCGCCGGCAAGTGATGCTCCTCTCACCGTCGCATCTAATAACATGTTCCCAGACTGCATGATAGCCTTCAGAAGCGGACGCTCCTCCCAAGATGCCTTCCTGCAGCTAAAACATGACATATTAGGGAACACTAACTCCAAAGATCAAATCATCCTAGCAGTTGACCTGAAAGTAGCCTTCAACAACGTGTCACACAAGGCGATACTTCAGGCGGCAGAGAAAACAGGATGCGGCATGAAAATTTACTACTGCATTGCCAACTTCTTTTCTAGCAGGACCGCCACCATAGGAATTGGGAATACTAGATCCGGACTCTTCGAGATGCCTAACAGAGGAGCACTACTGGGGTCTGTTATTTCCCCACTACTCTTCAGACTTACCATGCTAGCAATAGAAAGAACGCTGGAAGAGAACACACAGATTGGCAAGTCCGTCTACGCAGACATATAACCACCTTAACCAAAGAAGGCACCCTAACTGAAACGCTAAATACTCTACAAGAAGCCATAAACAGCGTAACGGGTCCAATACAAGACAATGGCTTAAAGTGCGTTCCAGAAAAGTCAATTTTCTTTAGAATCAGCCCATCAAAGAAACTCATTCCCACAAGAAGCATCCAAATAGACGGCAAGGATGTCTAATTCAAACCAACGGTCAGAATACCAGTCTTGGACGTGCAAGAAGACAGAAAAGCAACCTCCACGCTGAGCAACCTAAGAAAAACAACGCAAGGACTAGCGAGGGTAATCAGACGCATCACAAGGACCAGAAAAGTTATGAGAGAAGAGGAAACAATCAACCTCATCCAATCACTCCTAATGAGCAGGATCGCAGGACCATAGACAACAAGAAGGAGTAAATGCTATCATAAGAACGGCTTAGAAGATCGCCCTTGGCTTCTGCATCTACACCTCAAACGAGAAGTTCTATAACCTGGGCCTCTGCAATGCCTTCAACAAAGTCCAGCCACCCTCGAAGCACAAAAAGAGAGGTTATTGAAAACAAAAACCGGCAGAGAAATCCTAAGAAGAACGGGACACACCATTCACACCAAGTTCGTACAAAGAACAACAGAGCTGCAACCAGAACAACGCAAAGCTGTCACAATTTCACCCATTCCAAAGAAAATGAGCCCCCTCTACAACAAAGGTAGAAGACAAGCAAGAATTATCTATATAAGAAGCACATACTGGAAAAATCCAGATGCAGTATACACGGATACCGCCACCAACCACCACGGAATATCATCAGCCGTAGTTGTGGATGCACGGGGGAAACGCCTTGACTTTCTCGTGAGCAGAAAACAAACATCTCAAGAAGCTGAAACCACAGCCAGACTACTCGCTGTAAGATGGGGGAGAATATAACAACAAAAACCTTATCATCATCGCGGACTCTACAAGAGCCATTAGAAATCTAATATGCGGCCTTATTCCCATAGAAACCAGGAAGATTCTTCCAGCCAAACCAAAAGGCCAACATAGAATAATATGGAGCCCAGCACACGAAGGCCTTGAAGGACATGAGAGAGCCGACTCCCTAGCCAGGCAAATCAACAGACGCAGGGAAACGGACCACTCTTACAGCCTCCTTTCCTTCATGTCGCTTAATGAAAGGCTTTACACTCAAAGGCAAGCGAGAAAGATCACGCCCGCAACGCATCACATGTTAGATGCCGAAGAAGCAAGGAAAATAAGAAAACTACAAACCAACGTTTTCCCACACAAATCCATTCTGTCTCTCATGTTCCCAGAGAGATGTAACGAAGAATGCCGCAAAAGCAAATTACGAGCAGTCGTATTTCACACAGTTTGAAACTGCCCTATAATTTGGCAACAGAACACCTACCAAACCTCTAGAGGGTCCTGGAATTTAGTACTGTCCAGCTCGGACCTTTCGACACAGCGTGAGCTGCTAGAGAGAGCCAAGCTAGGAGCCTTTGCTACTGGAGTCCTGGAAATAGGACTTTACCCATAACTCTTTCCACATTCCCTTCTCCCTATTTTCAAATAAAGTTTACTCGCTCTCTCTCTCCCCTCTTCGGCCAATCTTTTGTTGGCCAATCCCTAGGGGAATCCTACCACAATCCTCATTATGTGCCGTGCCATATGCAGCAGAAACGAGGGTCGGGACAGGGCCCGAGCAACAGCAGCTTCACCCCTGAAACATGGCGCACTTTAGAGATTTTTTCTGTGCCTTCGACCATGATCCCTCGCCTGGCCCAAGGGTCTCTCAAGGCTAAACAATTGCAAACAAGTATATTTATTCACAAATCAACATAGGCGAAGGTGTTCGATAGAAAACATCTTAAGTTAACGGAACGCGGTAGATAACAAACAAAACGTGCACCCTCTTCCACACATCCTCCCATGTCAAGGGTATGATTATGCGAGAACAACTCAGGCGTTACATATTCCCCTTGTTCGGAAAAATGAGAGAAAGCTTTAGCTAGCTCGTCAGCTCAAGATCAGCGACGCCTGATTTGAGAGGGCAAGGAAAGAGCTAACGCAACCAGGGCTCTGGACGCCCGAGCCTCACAGCCCAAACTCCCGCAATTTCGTATTAGAGAAAGGTTTCGTTCTAGGCAAAAAATTAACAACGTTCAGACCCGCTACGGCATGAGGGAATAAGCACTTGTAAACACAGGGAGTGTCCTCTTCGTCTTCAAAGTGACCAACCTTTCTCTCTTTCTCTCTCTCTCTCTCTCTCTCTCTCTCTCACACACACAACACCACACACACACACACACGCCCACGCCCAAACGCCCACGCACACGGACGCGCAAAAGCACGCACGCACGCACGCACGCAACGCACGCACGCACGCACGCACGCACGCACACACACACACACACACACAAACCACACACACACACACACACACACACACACACACACACACACACACACACCACACACCACACCACACACACACACACACGACACACACACACACACACACACACACACACACACACACACACACACAACACACACACACACACACACACAACACCACACAACACACACACCACACACACACACACACACACACACCACACACACACACACAACACACACACACACACACACACACACACACACACACACACACACACACACCACACACACACACACACACACCACACACACACACACACACACACACACAACACACACACACACACACACACACACACAAAAGACAGGCGATTCGTATAAGCACTGAGAACTCGCAGCCCCACTTGATTATACGCCCACATTATTCGTTATATTCAAGCACAACAGTAACGAGAGTAAGCACAAGTAAATGCGACTGATTTGCAACACGGGCTGATAGAACTATGAAACAATACATCCACAGAATAAGCAACATCGTCATTTCCTCCGTGGATGACAGGTACTTTCACGCAATGCTTGAAGCTTCTCCGCGGTACTCATACGTGAAACCTCTCGAGAACATTTTCGTACCAATACACTGAAGCCATATTTAATATACTGCTTGTTTTCAATCTCAAGATAACCTGATGAGAAATACATCGCAGAAGATTTCGTACATTATTTGTAATCGTGCTGAAAAGGTCCCAGGCCATAGGTTTGCACTCCTTCCTGACCGCCTGGTGGCTAGTGGATGAACTAGCCCGTTTGCAGGAAAGCTTGGCATGTACAGGAAGACGACAGCCATGGACATTGCGTCAGACAAGCTCCCCATTGTTTTTAAGACATCGTAATCCCGATCATCATGCTCTCTGCTTCTGCTCCTCCTTTTCATATTTATCTTCGTCGTCATCATCGTAACTCTTGCCTTCGAAAACAAGGGAGAGTCAGTTCTAGGGTATGAGCAGTCATTGACCGAGGTTGTGTCAACATTGTGCGCAGCACATATTTTTTTGCTCTGGTTAACGCTTTCCTTGTACAGTCGTGCTAGCCCACAGAACCATCACCATCATCTACTCGGACAGTCCACTTTGTATACGCACACTCACCTACTGGGAATGAGACGTCACGGCTGAGAGGTTTTTTATGGAAGCCGGGCAACATGGCGGAAATTGTTTATCTTCGATGCGCGGCCAGCCTTGGTGAAATTGAGTTAGAACTGATTCCGTCGTATAGCGCTAGCTTTTCTATAAAAACGAGGACGTTTTTCACACGAAAGTGTTTTATGCTGGGGTACCGCAAGACCTCAACAAATAAATATCCGTCAGTGAAATGACATCTCCAGAAACGTTCTTTTGAGGTGGCGGCGCAAGGATTTGAGCTGACTATCACTGTGGCCGCAACGGCAGGCGTGAATCGCTTTGCTTGGGGGGCTATGAACTCAAGCCTCTATATATTCGCGAACACGCCGTATATTACCTGTAACTTTCCACAATCAAATCGCGCTCCCGTCTAGCAAAGGTGAAGCCAAGTAGTGTGTCGATGCTGCTAATGGGCACCGATAGTTCACGCACCGATAGGTTAGCATAGGCTACAGTTTTTAGCCGCCGCCTATGCTGCGTGCCTGATGGTTCCGTGCACGGTGGAGGAACAACTTATTCCTTCACCGTGGCCCCGTATAAGAAAGCTGTTGCCTCAAGGTAGAAGGGCATCGAGCCAACTGGCGAATGTTGCTCTCCAAGCTACTTTGGTGCGACGACAGACACGCCAGCAGAATGCGGAACGCGTTCACGTAAGAGACACGCCAACACTATGCGTAATGCGTTCACGCATTCATGGTCCAAGCATACGAATTCTGCCTTTCGCGTACCACAAGCTGAGCGCATCGCAACGCAAGAGTCGCACCTTTACCGACGCGGCCCACCCCCAGGACATTGCTCGCCAAGCACAAACACAGGACTGCGTCCGAAGCACAAGTCATGCTCCTTTCACTGTAGCGGGACCGGGACTACCAAACGATTCACTGACAACCAGTTCGGCTTCATTCGCGCGGTTTGCAAGCGCCTGGGATTTCAATCGGGTTTACGCAATGCACCGCCGCGTCTAATCTAGAGTGTAATGTTGGTGCGTCCAACGGTGCCATAATGACAAAATGTAAATAGCAATGTGCAAGCTCATATCGATGCACAATAACCAAACATCCAACTGGTCCTGTGAAAGCACGTTTCACATTGTGTTTTACCGACTCCTGTTAAAGAGGGATCAGCAACACTATCTTTTACATCTGAGAGCCCCAGTATCATATCAATAAACATTCGCTTTGAAAATACTAGTAATTTGGAATTTTTCCATGCGTAGAGATCTCTTAAAATGCAATCTTTGGTGACAGGAGCCCAACCAGTGACTTTCTTATTCATCCACTGGCAAAATAACTTGCAAAATTGCTGCTTCCAATTTTTCAGGTGATACATTCGACAAAGTCGACACACATTCGAAGTTATGATGTACGCGGACTATGTTTTGCTTGAGAAAATGCATCAAGGGATATGTACATGTAGCTTTATCTCCCGTTCTTTCTTTTTTCTGTGATCTCCTGCGTATTTTTCCGCCTAAAAAGCAGATCTTGTGGTTATACTATCTTTCTGTTATTTGAAGGTTTGAATATTTTTACGATAGCTTGTTTTTTTACATTTAATAATTGTATGGATGCAAGTATTGTCTGAGGGTTCTTATTTTATTTATTGAAGCGTCCTAAGAAATAACGTTTCCTCAAATAATGTGTCCATAGTACTGTCATTGCACGGAATAAAGCGCAAATAACTGAGCACGGAACTACGCAATTTCAGGTAGGCCCTTGTCACTCCGATTTGTTAAGTGCAATCCCAAACCAAAATGCAAGAGGTAGCTGGGAAATATTTCTAAACGATGTACATTGATACTGTTAGCAAGAGAACTGTTGGTTTAAGAACATCGGTGCATGGGCTAATCATTTGATGACGTAATGGATAGCATAAGTGAAGAATTCCAGCTTACTTATTGTTGTTTTAGTAGTATATATAATTTAGATAAAAGTATTCCCGCTTCTTACAACCGCATCGACCGGACGTGTTTAAAATGCGGGCGACGCCACCCGAGTGCAAGTAAAAGAAATCAAAGCCCCTTTCTTAATAAGAGAAGCCTGCAACCTGAGTCAAAGTCCAAAATTCAAACTGCCTCACCCTTTTCGAAATGATGCGATCGGACAACCTTCGGCTGCATAAAGCGAAGGACCCAGGTTCGATTCCGACGACGGGAAGCGCTTTTTACCAGCAAAAATTTTGTTGCTGGCCGTAATGTGTGTGGCGTCATCAAAAACCGTTGTATAATAGTTACTCCCGCCGTGTACCGGGAACGTTATTATACGCTTTACGAGGAGCTGCCGGCATAGTCCGCGCTGGCGCGTGGCGTTGGCAAAAAAAATACCAAAAACAGTTCAAACGTTGAAGCACAAGTCAGCTCAAGATACAGACTCCCGGTTACCGAAGCCGGTTGCCGCCGGTTCTAGCGCATGCTGACGCGTTCCACGTTTGGAGAAAAGTAAAAGTGGGTGGACAAAACAATCCGCGCCGGCCAGTCATGCATGAAGAAGACGACGGTATCGATGCATGTGACGATGACTACTGTAGTAGCACAGTGAACAGCGCGGACGGAAGATGTCAATAAACAATTTCAATCCGAATGCCGTGCGTGGTCGTATGTCCTTCAGTGCCGCAGTAGAAAGAAATCCTCCATCTTCGCAATGGTTCTAGCCTGGTGGGACTTAAAGCAAGCTTCGCCAATTTTATACTCCAGGCGCTTCATATCCATGATCATTTTGTAAAACCATTGTGTAAAGATGGTTTTCCTGCAGTGCGCTATGTAGCGACGTCGAACGCCATTAGTGAAACACAGAAGGCTAACTTTAAAACATGGTTGTTCTACCTTATGATGAGCCTGCCTTAGAAAACAAATTGCTTCGTGGCGGTGTTACAAAACACATTTCCAATTGCTCTTTTCGTAGATCTGGCTGTATTGCGAAATACTTGGTTAAATCGTGAAAGGTGCCTAAGCTAATTTGTTTGTTCGAGTTTGCAAAGGCATTGAGCCGTGGGGGAATGAAAAATTTCTTTAATAGATTGCGAAATTCCCAAAATCCAGTTTCGTTAATTCCGAGTTGCGACTATATAAAAATGTTTGGCGGGGTGTATAGTAGCTTTTCTAGGCCTTTTGATTTTAGGTTTGGCTTAGTATTTTTCTTACCGCCCTTTTCCCACGCAGGCCTGCGTACTCTCCACGTCCAGCCCAGCCTCCTCCCAGGCGCCAAAGCGTGGTTCTCACATCACCTCCTAGCGGAGAAGGCCCAGCCGCACAACGCGCCAAACGCCTGTCTAGAACCGGTGCACATCAACTCTCAAGCTACCTGTTCTCCGTAGCCAACGTGCCTCTATGGTGTCACGGCGACCAACGTAACGACTGGCGGAATCGGAATGCTCGTCCGGGGGCTTGACAACGTAGCGATAATGAGCTTCGCTTAGGTAACAGTGTCTTTTGGCCACGCACGCATTTAACTCGGGTTGATAGAATATCTCGAGGTGGTGAAATTCATCCGTAGCCCTCCAGTACAGCGTGCCACATCGTCTGTGAAGCGTCGGAGCGTTAAACCTTACAATCAGGTAGCACGTCCTAATGCAAATTGTGTACGTGGTCAGGAGCACCCTGGCGTATTACCCTCGAATCCTTGAATTTACCCAGACCGCATGTTTGCCAATTCTACCCCTCCATACTGCCCTGAGCAGTAAGAGGCGCTGCTACCAAGGTGCCGTCGTTGCGATCAGCTACTGTCCATTGCCCTCAGCTTGAAAGAATAGAAGCATCATGGGCAGCGCATGGCTACCTGCAGGAAGGCTACACCCCTGCAAGACCCTGCACAATGATCATGTTTTGATTGATTATGAGCTTTAACGCACCGATGCTACACAGGCGATGAGGCACACCGTAGTGGAGGGATGGGGATTCATTTTTGACCACCTGGCGATCTTTAACATGCTCCAAAATCCCATCACACGGGTGCATGAAGCTGTTTTACTAGAGAATCGCCACTTCATCCGAAAGACATTGGAAAGCAGCCTATTTTAATGAAAATGCACTTAGATAAATTTAACATGAATCTGAACGGTTGAGTACAGTTGTATTTATTTAATATTTAACTTTTCTGCGCGCTGGGCATTGTTGCACATTTTTTTACTGTCGGCTATATGTTATCTTGACATCCTTCATGCCCATCACACAGGAACAGGACAAAAAAAGATGTTTATACAGCGCTATACCAGTGCTCTGTCTATGGCCCTTCTTTGTTTCTTGTTCCTGTGTTCCGTGCATGGAGAATTCCCGAAACAGGCATGCACGAATACAAGTGCAGTACCGACAAGGCAAGTAAGTAATACTATCCCACAGAATTCAATTTACATTACGAAGAGCCAACTGAAGCAATGCTGAAATGAGCTTGCTAGAGTGAAAAAAGATGACAGCGACAAATTATTTAACGCTAGGACACCCACAAATATATACCCATTCTAGCGCCCCCACCCGTTGCAAAGGGGCAAATGCCAAACTATCATAATCATTTCTATCTGGTCTGTGCCCGCCCTGGTGGTGTGCATGCCTCGCTTGCTTTCTTTTCCGATGTGCCAGTTGGTCTGCGTGTCGTCTTCAGGTGATTTGTACATCAAATGGAAGCTTAAAGCCATTGCTCTCTATCAATGGGTTTCTGCAGGTGGATTTGCCAGAAAATTAAGAAATATAGGGTGGTGTCACACGTGTGGTGAAGACAGACTATTAGAGAAACAGTGCAAAATCAAAGGTAGAAGAACGCAACAGCATTAGGGACATCAGTAGGATACTTCTTAAAGGGCTTGCCCTGGGCTTGACACTTTCGGCTAGTCAAGTGAAACAGTAGGTGCAATCTTCAAAACTTCGTATAGTTGAATGAAACTAAGTGCAATAAAAGAAAGCGCTTTCCTTTGTTCTCTGCAATAACATTTAATGTGTGGGAACTGCATTCGTACTGTTTAACTTTTGTGAAAGGCCCTTTAAAAATCCGTATTTCTTTAAAAAACTGCGTACAAATCCTAATGGATGCCTGCAGTAACGTGGAGGATGCAAGGGTACTCTTGCTTCTTTTGCTAGATTTTAGAGAACAAAAAGATTTTTGCACCTCAGTTAAACAGACTTTACAGCCAGGGACTTGCTATCGGTCTTTTGCAGGTGTGTAGATTTTTTTGTTCTATTATGTCCCTCTGCTCTCAGCTGCTGCCAAAATCTTGCCTTGACCAAGTTCTATAGATGGCTTGCTCACCTTAGTTCCACAGCTGTTTACAGTGTGTGTTAGACATCATTCCCTGAGTTTCCAAAGAGTTGACAGTTCAATTACAAGATAACAGGACAGATAATTTGTGGTAGCCAAAATCAGTCTCTTTGGGCTGTCTAAAGCGTAAAGCATTGTAATGTTAAAGAATACATCCACTAACTTGTTCCACCTTCATTTCAGATATTTTCCTGTTTACTTTTCCATTGCGCTTTTTGAAGTGAGCAACCATGTGTTTGCAGCTCACCCTAGTGCCGTGATACGGAATTAAGTCGGCGCCTGCATCTGCCTTACCTTGCTTTCTTCCTCCACGTCTAGTTTGCGGCACGTTTCCTTCTTTCTTTAGGTATGTAGCAACTAGCTCACAATGAGTTTTGGTAAGTCGTGATATGAACTTTTTAGATGCGGAGCATCGTATGGTCTCGGCATGTCCCGCGTCGGCGTTCGCACTAACACTGCGCATGCGCAACTCTCCTCCTTACACCCACAGCTGCGCGATACTACACTATAAAAAAAGGAATAGTTGGCGGCACCCGGTTTCGATCCCACGACTCTCTGGCCGCAACGGGGGGTACGCGGTGCACTTCCCACTACGCTACAAATCCGGATCTGGAGCAAGTGCTACGAACGCGCCTTACGTCCTTGACTCATTAAAACTACGTCAAGAAGCTACTGATACAACGAAGGCACGCGAAGCTGAACGTCAACGTAAACGACAAACTGAAAACTTTAGAAGAGGATGTTAAATTTCCCGTAGGAAAGCTGTAGCGGGAAGCCTTGCAGCTCAACCAGCCCCGTCCGGAGCGCCTCTGATGTGGATTGTGGCAGGATGCCCCTAGGGATTGGCCAACCAAAGAATCCATCACGAGATAGGTTTGCGTTCAACAACCGTCGTCATCTTCCCGTAGGGGAACCGCCGAAGAAGAAGAAGGAGAATGACAAAGCTGCGAAGAGGAGGGCGTGTACATTGCTCTCAGCCGCTGCATCCAAAGTCAACGACCTTTACCTCACCAACGCTGACGGAGACTACCGATTCTACCACAGAGACAACATCGACAAGAACATGATGGACGAGTTTCGGCACCCCGAGAACCACCGCCTACTCACCGTAACACAACAGTAATTACGTACCTTTGCCACTGGTGTGGACCCGGACGCGGAATTCCCTCAGGTGCTAGTAAAAATCAGATCACTCAACATAACGGCAACACAATGGAACCACACGGAACTGCCGCGGTGCTTCGCATCCTCATCAGGGTTCCCCACGGGAAGACGGTGTAATTTTCAATTTTAAAATACGTTTTTTTCACCGATAACTTCATTTGCATGAATATATATGGTTACAAGTGACATGACGGGACATGACAACACTGGCCAAGGGTGACTACATTAAACATTTACACGTAAAGATTCTCACACATAAGTATACAGTACAAAGGACCTCCATTACCGACAAAAAAACAAGAAAACTTGTAGCCCGAGGATAGGTCTCGCAGTGGATCAGGAAAAGAAAGAGGAGTAACAAATGGCCAATTTTAAAATACTCAAAGCCTAAAAAGGCCTGACAAAGAGAGCCAATAGTAAATTAAAGGAAAGAAACAACATATGACAATGGAAAAAATACTGCGAGCTATATTTCGCGTTTACTCCTTTAACGCCTACTCCTTTCGTATAGCAGGGCTGCGTCGGCGGATGGCCTTCTTTGTATTGAAGGAGATCGCCGCCTGGCAACCCTGCTCCAATGCCTCACGCAGTTGTTCGTCAGATTCGGCTCCCTCTAGCGCACTTGTGGTCCAGTTGAGTTTGCTAACAAAGTAACGTCTGCAGGTCTTGGGCTCACAGGGCACTCAACCGAGTCGACTTGTGCCCTCCTGATGGAGTGAAGGGGCAGGACTTAGTTATCTGAGGCTCGACAAGGTAGTGTGCCTATTGTGTGCCAAAGAAAGTCTGTAAATTTTCCCAAAATTAGTGGGCAGTGTGGCATGCCAGAAAAACGTGCCAAGGAATCGCCGTTGTACCGCACAGGATGCATCCTGCACCGTAGGGCATAAAGACACCCCGAGATTCTTGCCTCTCCATAACTGGAAGCACTCCGGCGTGGAAAGGAAACAAGAAATCCTTAGAACCGGTGGGCACAGGCAGGTCTCGCACATGCTTCACTACAGTCATCCCTGGCGTGCTCTCGGAAGGTTGACTAAAGAGAGGTGGCAGAAGGATCTTCGCCAAAAGGCCCCAGTAAAGCCCACGTGGCTTAGCGATGAAAAGTTACTCCCTTGAAGCTGCTCCTCCAAAGTTACTAGTGCACTGGCAACCTCTTTGTAAAATCCAGTGTGACTCAGATTGTAGTTAAGGCCCTCTCACGTAGTGAGCCACCTGCTGAGGTGTGCGGAGCCTAGGTAGTGTAAAGCCGAGGCGAAGAAAAGAGTCTGGCTAGGTCGTGGAAGTACACGAAGCACTGTACGACCGGCTTCGAACTCTACATTCACCAGGCCCACTCTGCCATTCGCCAGACTCCAAAGCATGTTGGAGCGATACATGGGTTCGCATGTGTGATGCCAGAGGAAGACAGCCCATAAGCAGGGAAAGTTTCTATATTCAGCTGGCGTCGATCGTGTGTGAGGCGTGCTCCATACAACATGGCAGGGTACACGCGGGCATTGCAGACCCGAGTCTTTGAGACAATGATGGTGTGGCTAGTCCTCCTCTGCGGGAGTTTATTCTCAGTAGCCACCATTTTCCGCCCCAATCTTGCAAAGGATGGTTTCTCCAGGTCGATATTTATGCTGAGGTAGTTTGCAGCACTTTCCCTCCTATTGGTGCCGAAGAGGTGTCATAGTTTGTAAACCCACTCACCAAGCCAAGCACCTGACTTCTACATGTTTATTTGCACCCCCAGAAGCACTAAAAGCCACCAGCCAGCTCTACGACCTCACCTGCTGTGCTGCAGATGTGAAAAACAAGGCCACATCTGCGCATAGGCCAGGACTCAGAGTTTTCGTCTCCCCGAGGACAAGGCCTGTGAGTGTGTCTCACGGAGCAATCATTCATATGAGTGCCTCAAGGCACTGGGCGAAGAGCACTGGTGACAACAGGCCCCCGTTATGCACTGATCTGTGCCCTGAAATGGGAACGCCAGGCCGACCATTTAAGGCAAGGCTGATGGTAATGTCGTTGTAACAAGTCTCCATCCATGCTGGAATTACGCCCCCCAATCCCTAGTGAGGCAGAAGCGTAAGTACGTCAGGGCTGTTTGCTTAGGTCAAAAGCTCACTGCCAACAAAGTAACACTCAGGGCCGCCGCATCGCACGCATTCCTCTTACGGTGTAAGTTGGTGATTATAGAGTGACCTTTGGAGGTACAAGTCTGACGGTGTCCTAGCACGCCTCCTAGTGCCGCCTCAAGTCGCTTTGCCTGGATCTTTGCGAGTACGTTGTAGTCAACTGACAGTAGTGTGATGGGGCGGAAGTCATTTACATGTGAGCTGGATTATGTAAAATATTTTTTTGCTATTAGGAGCAGATGACTGCCCTTCGTGAATGGCGGCAGGAGTTTCTCTTTCCATGTGCCTCCAGACACTCGCAAGGATGCAGCTAAGATCTTTGGGGAAAGTTGAGTAGAACTCGGTGACGATTTCATCTGTGTTCGGGTATGTGTCTATTTGCGGCCTTTTAATCTTCTGCTTTGCCTTAGAGGGTGTTATGGGCACAGTTATTGTTCCCCTAATATTCTCTGGCATTTTGGGGATGTGTTGCAGTAATTCCTCTGTGACGTATTCAGGCTCTTTGTTGGTGGTGAATATTGGGTTAAAGTGGTTGGAGAAGGTGAAAGCTTGTTCCCCACTCCCGGAGGCAAGAACGCCATTGCATCCAACATCCGTAATTTTTTAGCACCGCATTCCCTCTCGAAGGCTCGAAAGATTCTAATGGTTGTGCCTTGTGATCAACCTCATTTCCCGACTAGATAACGGTGCACACAAGCAGCGTCTTACGTCAGTGCACTTCAGTAGCGTCTTGTTTTACAAATTGGATTCCCTTCTGGAATTGTCCTTGCTGTTCCCGTTCAAACTCGATGACTCCTCGAAGGGTTCCTAAAACGCTGCGCTCCTTCTCTTTACCTTAAGTAGCTTCCATTCTGCCATTGTGTATGGCTTCATGTGTGACCTTTTTCTTAACCTGTAGCAGCAGCGGCGTCTAAAGCATATTATTTAGGATTTCCTATTTCTTTGGGGATTTTTTGTTTGTAGAGAAAGTATTTTTTTAACACTGTGCCTTCCTTTATCTAAAGCCTACATGGCTTTGGAGCAGCCAAAGTATGGCTGGAGTTGGACGTTTGAAGTAAGCAGCCGGTGGTCGGTAAAGGGGACTGGTGTGACCTCGTAGCGGAACACTTTTGACAACAAATCCACATGAATGTAAACGTGGTCCAAGCGGGGCCCGCAACAGGCCGCGCCAACGTGTAGAGCGCGCTGTATTCCATTCCTGCTTTAAGGCAGCATCCACTAAGATGCAGCTTTGTAGTACGGATTTCAAAATTAGCACCAATGGGTCTGCCTTTCCCCTCCTGCCTGAGCAATCCCCTGCATTCAGGCCGCCGTTTAGGTCGCCCCCAAGAAATACGTTTCCGTGGACTGGAAGAAGACAGCGGAGTACATCAATCAAATCAGCCTGCAAGGGGAATTGTTGGGGACGTAAGGGCACAGGAAACGGGTGAGCTTCCTCCCCTTTGTCGCATCGACCATGCAAAAGCGGCCTCGCTAGTTTGCATTCGACAATTTTGCCACGTTCTTGCGTCTTTGTTAGAATGGCTGAATTCCCCCACTCCGGCGCGCATCACGGTGCAAGAACACGAATATTTGTTTCCGAAGAACTGGACGATGTTCTTTGTGTTGGAGGGATTGGCGATTTCACTTTCATATAGGAAGGCGACGTCCGGTATTATGGTCTTCAAGTAGGTTGAGTGTACAACATTTATAGTTGCGGAGATGTGACTCACGATATTATTTGTGGCAAGCTTAACTGAGTTCTGGAGATTGTTAATCGTGGTATGAAGGGGGCTGGGTGAGAGGGCTCATCTGACCGTTTCACTACGCACACCTGTAATCTCTGGCATGCGCTCATTTTGCTACTGGTTTTTTGTGGTCGTTCACTGCCCCTCTCCGGTAGCGTAAGACTACGTGCAGTTTTCCTGGTCATGCCCGCAAGCATGACATAGGGACATCAAGGTGTATTTCAGCTTTTCTCGTTAGTGCGCAATGTGGTAGCACCGGAGGCACAGTGTTGGACGACCAGGAACTTCAATGAGGATGCGGTTGGTATTCATAATGGCCTGTCGGGGGTTCACTTCGAGGGATTTCGGAATTGGCGGGATCACATGAAAAAGCCTCATGGCTCCGGTCATGTGCGCAAGTT